>CM053773.1:36053367-36120075 GCA_028658325.1 Potorous gilbertii
AGCTCATTTTATCCCCAGAACAGATGCTATTATTGTATAAACAGATGCAAAAATTATCCTCATTTTACAAAGGAGGAAATTCAGACAGACTTTGACTTGCATAAGCTAAAGTTTGATTTTATATTAAAATTATTGATTTTATTTTTATATTACATTGGTTTTCATATTATTGTTACTCCATGAGAGGTCCCTGGAATTAAGCAAAAGAAGCGATACAGTGACCACATCTGAAAGTGCATTCAACATTCTACATCTGTAACATTGTACTAATACATTTCCATAAAAAAAAATAATGAACAGAAATCTATTTCCTCTATCTTGCACAACTACTACTTCATTTAAAATAGAGAAAATATTTTTTAATTGTTTGTAACAAATAGTCATAGTCCAGTAAACCAAATTTCCTCGTTGGTCATATGTCTCATTCTAAATTCTAAATTTTTCTACCTTTCAGGAAGCAGACAGTGTGTTTCATCAATCCTTTGGAATTATAGATGATAACTATATTTAATATAGCTTTAGAGCTTCCAATTTTCTTTGTCTTTACATTATTGTTCCAATAATATATTACATATATTATTGGAAATTATGCCACTGGTTCTGCTCATTTAATTATTCATCAGCTTATAAAGGTTTTCAAAGTTGCTAATTTTTATAATATGGTTATTGTATACATTATTCTTTGATCTTGCTTACTTATTTCAGGCTACATCTCTTTTTAAAAACTCTTTCCATATCTCATCGAAATCATGCATTTCCTTCTTTCTTATTGTATAGTAGTTCTCCATTATACATACAACTTATTCAAATATTCCTCATTTTATGGCTGTGTTTCTCATTTTTCCACAACAAAGAAAGCTGTTATGAGTATTGTTTGTACACATAAGAACTTTTTCTTATTTCTTTGATCTCTCTAGAGAACAGATCTCTCAATGATACATTTGGGTCAAAGGGCATGTATTATTTAGTAACTTTTTGTACATAATTCCAAGCTGCTTTCAAGAATGGTTGTACCTACCCATCGATCTATGCTTTTTCAACAGCCCTTCTAACGTTAATTATTTTCAATTTCTTGCTGTCTTTTTCAGATCTTTATAAAATTTATCAATTGGGGACAAGCTCTTACTCTTATATGTTTGAATCAGTTATACACACACACATATACACAGATATCTATGTACGTGTATTTATGTATGTATGTATACATGTATGAAATGATTTATTTATTATTTTTTCCCAACAAATTCAATAAACCTGAGGCTGGATTGGAACTCAGGTCATCCTGCCATATCCACTGCATGACTTAATTGTCTCTACTACTTCCACCAAAAAAAGTGCAGCATCTTAGAACCACTTAAACTTAAAAGAAACCTTAGATGAAATTCCCTCCAATATGTACCTAAATGAATATTTCTTCTCCAATACATTAACAAGTTATCAAGCGTTTACTTGAAGAATTCAGGGAGGAATAAACTACTACTTCTGTAAGTCCTCAGAAAATAGGCATAGCTGTAAATGTAAAATTGCATGTTACATGTATAGGTCTAAAAAGTTATATGTAATAGAAGGCAGTGATATTCCCATAAAAGAAACATTTTTTCCTTTGGAAAAATCTGTTATATTTTCTATATGACCTTGAATTAAGAAATTTTAGACCTAGAAGGGCTACAAACCAATAGTTGAAAGGAATATCAGAAAGAATTCTACTCCCATTACTGTCCAAGAATCACTTCTACAATATATTGTCAATCAGCTCTCTAATCTTCACTTAAAGATTTCTACTGATTAGATCTAAGTACCTATTACCTTTTGAGATATTTCCAATTCTTAGGAAGGTTTTTCTTACATCAAACATAATTTTTTTTTCTCCTTCCATCCTCCATCTATTGCTCCTAGTTCTGCCCTCCTGGGCCATGTAGACTAGACCTAATACATTCTCCATGATAAACCTTCAAATATGTAGTCAACCATCATACCTCCATTAGTGTCCTCTTTTCCAGGCTAATCATTCTTCATGTCTTCAACCATTCTGCATGTCATATTCCGGTCAACTTCACCTGGACTTGAACCTGCTTATTAATACTTTTTCTTCAATTTGATATCCAGAAGAGATCATAATTTTTCAGGTTCTTTCTCACCAGAGAGAGTAAAGAGGAAACAGGACCTTCTTAGTCCTGGAAACTAGATCTCTCTTAACACAGCCTAACTACACTTTTGCTTTTCTTTGGCGACCATGTCACATTTTTTGTGTGACATTGAATTTGAATAGCACACAATCTGTATCTTTATCCAAATCATTGAAATATTATTAAACACCCCAGAACTGAGCACAGATGCCTGATACACTCTATTAAAATCTCTTCTCCTGATCTCCAAGTACTTTCTGATTGGTTTTGTCTACTGCATTGACCATCAGTAGAAATCTTGACTTAGTCTTCCATCTTTCAGGACCTTGGTAGCTACTGAATCAACAATATTTATTTGTCTCATATGTATATGGGGTACTTCAAAGAACGCCAGAAGACTAGTATTTTATTTCAAGTTTGGCAATGTTACAATGAAAAGAGTACTCAATCTGGAATCAGTGAATCTAAGTTCAGAATGTTGGTTCTACTGTTTAGCAACTGCTTCATTTCTTACATAAAATGAAAATGTTGAATGAGATCATTTTTAAAGTCTTTTTGTGACTTAAAATGAATTATTTCTACTTTTCTTCTGCCATTTGATGTCAATTTCCTTGAATGAAATGATTGCATTCTCTAGAGCGAAAGCATTATGAAGTGGGAAGAGAAATCAGTTTGGAAAAAGAGACCCCAGTTTGAGTCTAGGTATTAGTTGTATAAAATTGGGCAGGAGACAGCACTCCTCTGACCGTCAACTGAACAAAAGCCAGAAGTCAGAATAATGCTATGTTTAGCTGCCTCTACCTTCTGTACCCTACTCTTTTGATATGAGAATTCAGAACTTTTTGGCAGATTCAGCAAAAGCTGAATTCTAATGACAATGCTGAATGTGACAGTTGCTCAAAAAGATGTGATCTCTCCTTTCTTTTTTTGAGAGAATATGGAGAATTAAACAAATGGTTGGATTTATTCCTTTCTATCACACAAGAATCTAGTTTTATAATATGTTGGTAATATGTAGAGGAGCTGAGATTTTTCATTCTAATTAAGATGCAGCCAAAATTCCACAAGTGTAGGGGCTGTGATTCATTTAACTGTGTCATCCATTAAAACTTTGTATTATATTAAGGTACAGTGACATCTCTCTTCATAGCATATGCAAAAAAATAACAGAAATGTTAGAAATGCAGGGACACATATGTTATTTTAACAAACCAGTATATTGATCTTACAACATTTTGTAATGGTTTGTCACAGTATCATCTGCTAAACATTCAGTGCTAATGCATTTTATAGCATGCTTTATTAAATGTCATTAAAGGCTGCAGCTGCATCTTGTAATCGTTCCCTAAATATAAAGACAGCATTTATAAATGACCTCTTTCTTCAAAAGTACTGCTATGAAGGCTACAGATTCTTTGTAGGAAGCCAGAGAGCTTTTATTCTCCTAAAAGGCTAAGTAATTCATTGAATGCCAAGTGTTTTTTTTAAGACTTCACTCTGGATCTCTTCCAATGCCCAACTGCTGTACTCACTAGTACTGGTTATAATACAGACTCAAGTTAGTCGGAACTTTTATATATTCAGGTGCCACCTCAGTTCTTAAGGATTCCGTCTCTTTAGCCTTTATGACCAATGCTGGACACACTTAAAAATGTTCAAGGATTTGACTCACATAAATCCAGTGAAGTGTGGATGTTGGGCCAAGTATTTCAAGGCTTTATACTGACCAAATAGACTTACATTTGTTGTTGTATTTTGGTGGTCAAGGTTAGGAGAAATTATCCAAAGATTTAGTGATTGTGTTTTCTTTAAAAAAATTAAATAAAGTCTACTTTCCTATTTATATCTAAAAATATAATCTCCAAAATAAGAAATAGAAAAGATGGATAAATAAATAGATGGATGGGATTTGTTTCATTTAATTTTTCTTGAAAATATTAGAGTTTTTTATTCCTTTCTCAGTGAGAAGGGGAGAGATAGGTCATAGAGAAAATAAATGTGTTAATAAAAAAATAAAATGAACAGAAAGAAAAGAAACAAATGTGCTTGGTTAAGATTTATAAATAAAGACATTAGTTTGTTATTCTCTGGCATTACCATATTTCTTTTTTTGAATGAACTCATCTTTTCAAAACCATGACTGTGAAATATTTAGCAGTGAGCCACAATGGCATGGCGGCTATAAAGCTGACCTCCAATGGGGAAATACAAACAAACAAACAAAAAGAAACAACTTCATTTCAAATGTTGTCTCTTATACTTAGAGGCTGAATTACCCTAGGAATCAAATCTAACCTCTCAGTGCATGACCTGAATTTATAAAGAGCGCCTCGTCACCCAAATGTTTCACATGCCAATAAAATTAAAGATCACTATCCCAAAATTTAGCTATACCTATTCAGAAAACAAATTTTCCAGTCAATCAAAGAACAGTAAACATTTGAAAAATGTAAAATATGATAGTAACAGCAGCATTTACACAGTGCTTTAAAGCATACAAACTACTTTATACAAATTGTCTCATTTCAGATATCCAGGATAAGACTCTAGTTTGGGTTGCTGATTATGAGGAAAAATTCTCAGAAAGAAAATTTAAAAAAAATATCAGTGTTTAAAAATGTCTTCTTCCATTTCTATTAACAGCTATGTAGGCTCAGGGTATGGGATCAGTGGTAAATGTTGAGACCAGAAGCATTCAAAGAGCTGCGCTGGCATCCAGAAGGTGAAGAAAGCAATGACAAAGGCTGCTGACTTGTAGACCTTGCTCTATAACTTAAAAAAAAAATCTTCTCAATATTAACCACAGACTTCACTACCTGCATCTAGATTTAGTTTGTGCTATCCTCAACAGTGTTGATTTGTATATAGAAACATCTCTGCGTTTCTTAAAACTAGTACATTTGGTACAGTCCTTTATGAGTTATCCCATTCTAGGTACTTATAATCCCCATTTTTTTCAGATGAGGAAACTGAATTTAAGAGGGGTGACATGATTTGTGTATAACAAATATATTATATATATATATATATATATATATATAAAATGTTATGTTATATTGTATTGTATCTTATCATATCACATCACACTGCAACTACAAGGAGATGGTTTAAACTAGATATCCATGGACACCAAGCCCAGTATTCTTGATGCTCTATCATACTGCTTTTCCACAAAGGAAAGAATCTGTAAAGAAAACTATTTTGTCCTTTACTGCTGAATTGGTCTTCATTTGATCATTTTACAGATAAATCAATTTAGAGATTGAAGAGATATTACTAAGCACCTAGTCCAACTTTCTTATTTTCTAGGTGAAGAAACTGAAGTCCAGACCTCAAGTCATAGAAATACAGAATTTAAAAGTTGAGAGATACCTTAGCTGAGATCTATTCCAACCAATCCACAACAGAAATACTTAAGATCACATGCACAGCAGTTACCTAACCTCTGCTTCAAAATCTCCAGGGAGAGAAGACTCACCACCTCTCTGAGAAGCTAATTCTATTTATGGATAACTCAAATTGTTAGGGAACTTTTCTTTGTGTCAAACATCAAAATTTGCCTCTTTGAAACTCCCAGAGTGATTTGCACCATGGTCACACAAGTAGATAATGACAGATCAAGAATCTAGTATATGTTTGACTTAACATATAGCCTGCCACCAACTTCAATAACAAAGAAAATTAAGATTCTTGTACCTGGCTTACAAATAGAACACTGTAATAAAAAGTCCAAGTTTACATTCTTTGGCCATCCCCCCCAATACACACACAATATGGGTGATTATTACATAACCCAATTATATTTCAAAATTTAAAGAATATTTGATATATTTTTTGAAATCTGTCAACAGAAATTCCTTTTCATTTGATTCACCTCTCTCTAGAAGCCAGTGTACCAGGTATGGGCACAACTAACAAATTTATCCATATAAAGAACATGGAATGAGAATAAAGGAGAAAAAACACAATTTATCAGATATTGCAAATGCATATGCTGGTCCTCTACTGCTTTCTACTATATCTCCAAGTATTAAAATGGTAGTCCTTTTTTAGCAGCATCAAGTGTCTCTGCTCCCCATCTCCACCCCAAATGTACATGCAAGAAGATAGACTGACTAAACAACAAAAGATCACTGCACATATTTTTTTTTCTATAGAGAAGTAGGGCAAATGATCCAACAAGAATATTCAGACTTTTGACAGGGTGGGTGGTTTGGATTTGTAAAGAGGAAAAAGAAGGATATAGAGATGACAATATTCTAGCTCTCTCTATTTTTTCAGTCTGTTTTGATATCTCTAGGATAATTTAACCACAATGACTCAATATAAAAGTTCACAACCTTCTAAAACATTGAATACTATCAGTAAAATAGAGTAATTATTCACTGCTCGGGGTAAATTAACTCTTCAGGGTTGCCAGGTATCTATTCAATGGGCTGAAAAGGCAATTTACTAAATTGTACACTGGTGGTTAGAAAGAACTAATTGGTCTCCAGAAAGTGAATAAGCCCTCCAGTCTACAGGTTTAGATTATATACCATTTCTTACCCATCTAGGCTTAAGAATGAGGTTATCCCATTTATTTACCAGAAAATGTAACTTTGATAAAGGTGAATTTAGGAAATCAAGCAAAATTGATGTCAAACACATTCCTTTAATTCCCTCAAGTCTATGGGTAATTCTAGCTCTCTAGATCAGGTCTGTCCTAGTGGATAGACCTAAAGTATGGAAGACTCATCTTCCTGAGTTCAAATCAGGCCTCAGGTATTTGCTAATTCTGTGACCTTGGGCAGGTTGTTTAACACTGTCTCATTCTCCTGAGCTGTAAAATGAACTGGATTAGGAAGTGGCAAATGACTCTAGTACCTTTGCCAAGAAAACCCTAAATAGGATTGTGGAGAGTGAGGTACAACTGAAATGCCTGAACAAGACCAGAATTTTTCCTAATCCTATGATGAGGCCAAGAGACAATAGAACTTGGATTAAAAGTATAATTTTAAGAATTAAAAGATAATTTTAAAAATTACTTGACTACCTGAAAGTCATTATCAAAAAAAGAGTCTGGGCATCATCTGTCAAAAAATTATCAAGGAAAACTGCCCTGATATTCTAGAAGCAGAAGGGAAAATAGAAATTAAAAGAATCCACTTATCACCTCCTGAAAGAAACTCCAAAAGGAAAACTCCTAGTAATATTGTAGCCAAATTCCAGACTTGCTAAGTCAAGGAGAAATTATTCCAAGCAGCTAGAAAGAAGCAATTTGAGTTTTGTGGAAACACAGTCAGAATAACACAGGATTTACCAACTTCCACACTAAAGGATCAAAGGAATTGGAATATGATATTCTGGAGGTCAAAGGAAGTAGGATTAAAACAAAGAATCACCTACTCAGCAAAACTGAGTATAATCCTTCAGGGGGAAAAATGGATATTCAATGAAATAGGGGACTTCTAATTATAAAATGGCCAGAGTTGAATAAGAAATTTAACTTTCAAATGCAAGACTCAAAAAAATGCATGGAAATGTAAACAGGAATGACAAATCATAAGAGATTTATTAAAGTTGATCTGCTTACATTCCTATAAGAAAATATAACCTTTGTAGCTCATGAGAACTTTCTCAATATTAGGGTGGTTGAAGGGAATACACACACACACACACATATGTATATGTATATATATACATATACATATGGATTACACATATAAAGACAGATAGATAAGATAGATAATGGATAGATAGATAGATAAAGACAGACTAAAATAAAAAAGTAACAAAAAAGACTTGTTGATTGGTTAATGACTCACTCATCAATTCTCTATAGACATTATTATTTCCTTTCCATGCTATTGATTTCTAACTACAAATTTCATTCATTAAAAATGAGATCACAGATTTAGAACTTAAAAGGACCGTAGAATCCATATAAACACTGCAAGGCAAAGAGAAGTGAAATAACTTGTAAATGTCAGGATGTAAAGTTTGATTTTGCTGACTCATGGTCGAGAAATCTATCCACTACAGTCTTTCACGTCTCCTTAGTCCTTGCAATATTTTTACTCTCTCTCCTATAGATGAAGTATTCCTGTAACTTGAACAATTTCTTCAATGTTTATGATTCAAAATAGTATATAATGTTGAGGTGACTCTTGTTCATGCATTGGACTGCATTAGAGGATATATAAGTTTTTTCCAACACTGAAATTCAATGAATATTCATTCTTTGCTGCCTTTCCTGAACTCCAATTGTCATGAATTCCAAATATCCACTGGAAATGATACTAAAATTGATTCCAGATCACCTGAACTCAATATATCCAAATCCAAGTAAGACCCATCCAAATGAGAGCTCTCTTACTACTTCTTTTTCTTTCTTTATGACACTATCATTCTTGCAAACCATGTGTAATGGTAAGGGAATTTGAAGATCTTCCCTGTCCCATAATAGGGCCATGTGATCTGCTTTGAGCTCTGATCCAGCCCACAGCTTGAGTCACATGGCATGGTGGGAGGAGCTTGTCAAATGGGTGGAACAGTGTAATGGCAAGTAAAATTAGGATCTTTTGCTATTTTTATTTCAGTATAATCAAATTCCTGATTGAATCTTGCCTTTATCAATCAAGAGTCTTTACTAGGAGTAAAACTCAGAAACAAGAGTTTCTTTAGCTAGAAACAGTATATGGATTTGTATTGCTAATGTGATTAAAGATCTCCCCCACCCATTAATGGGCCTGCCCATTAAGGGGAGTTTGATCAGAGAAGATTTGTAGGAACATCCACAGATTTTGTTAATGAGGCACTGGTTCTCAAGGGTTAGGATGCCCTCTGGCTCTAAAAAATGGTGTAAATGCTCTGAGGGTGAGGTTTTACTTTGGGCCTTAGATTTTTGCCAGAAGGTTTGAGTGCCAAAGGAGGACTTGGGGAAGTCACTAAGGAGTTTCCCCCCTTCTCCAGCTTTGAGAACCCAGATATTGTACTTCCTTCTCTGGTAACTATGATCAGCGAGTTGGGGCTCAATTGTCTGTTGAATTGATGCAGAGGAAGCCATGTCTATTGATCTTTTGATTTCTCTGTATTTTCTTTGAAGTTCAGGGTGCTGTCTCCTCGGAACTAACTGAATGATATATGTACTTGGTTAAAGGAATGATACATATGCTACACTTCAATCAAAGTGATTGTTAACCCCTTAAACATTGCCTTTTATTTTATGAATGCAGATCTAAGAACATGATAGCCCTGCTATGTATGATGGGGTGCTTACTGTTACAACCGGAAGGGTAGAGCAGGAAGAGTGAGTAAGGCAGAGCTGAGAGATAGCTAGGCAGAGCTGAGGCAGAGCTAAGGCAGAGCAACTATAGTGAGTTAGAGGGGGAGGAATTTTTCCTAGGGGAACTTGTTTGTGGGGAAACCTATAGGAGGGAACACTTGGAGATGGTGGCACTCCCTAGATTGGTGATCATATAAAATTTCTTGTTATCATGGTGACCTTGACTTTCTGGTACCTGAATAAATATTTTGTTTTTACCTTTGAGGAAGAGAGTTTATATTTTGTGAATTTACTCTGGAAATGTGCATGCATATCCATAGCAGATGCTGAGGGTGCTACAAATGTCAATAAGGATGGAATGGCAAAATATAAAACCTCTACTTGGAGACTGGAAGGCTCTAGGATATGCTGGCATAGGAGGATTTACCATATTCCTCCCTGGTGAGAGAATGTGTTAAAAGCACAAGCCTTTGTGAACAATGGGCACCAATGCTATAGAAGGAAAACCCTGAGATTTAGAAAGATGTTTGCAAGAAATAACAATACAACCAGGGAAAGAAATAGCAGGGGAATGGAGAAGAGAAAGAGAATTGTTAACAAATTATCATATTATATGTAAAAGTAGAGACAAACTGTTGGAGGAAAAGGTTCAGCTGACAAAGAAGTTATCTCATTTGTATGAGAAGCTTCTTATTTTAAAGCATCTGAAATTTCCTTTAAAAGAGCAAGTTAAAAAAAATATCAGGTGGTAACAGAAAACAGAAAAGACAATTGTGAGTGTGACTTAGAAAAAAAAGAGAAAAGTTAACAAGGGGAAAGTGAATGCAACTTTTGCAACTGTGGGGCCTGATTGGTGCCCAAAAACCAGGGATAAAGATGGATGGGAGGAAAATGAAACAAATTAAGGTGAAGAGGCTTCCAGGAATGTGGGTGAAAATACAATAATATGAAGGAAACAGGAGAACTGGGGAGCCACACGGTGTTTAAGGAAGTAACTGAGGATTTTACGCAGTAGGAGGTCATAAATATTTTAAGTTAATTCAGTCTAAAATGGTAGAATCATTAGTATCTTGGATGGTGAGAGTCAGTGATGAAAGGGCTGAAGGAATATGGATAGGTAACATAGACTGATTGAAATTCATAGGTATTAATCAGAATCATTTTGTAAAACAATTTTTAGGAATTACCATATTCAAGGAGATAACAACAGAACTAATTTATTAGCTTAAGGTGCTGAGGGATGCAATAGGCAGTGTTCCACTGACTCTATGTGGCCTAGTGGATATAGACCCTTGTAGTTGCTTAGAAACTGTATGAGAAAGTTAAAGGAAGAGGTAATGAAAACTGCAATTATGATTGGAGGTGCAAGTGCATATCACAGCACTTCCGTAACAGTTTTTCATAGAAATATAATAGTGAAATCTGTCCCTCCTGCTTATCAAACACTTAATTCTGATTTTACTAATTGGGGAAATAGGGCACTCTCTTTCAGAGGTGCTGGATAAGATTTCACAGTTATGTGACTTAAGGGAATGAGGAAAAGACAAATTTTCTCAAGAGAAAAGATTCAATGTCAGAATAGATTAACAAGGAGAGAAGCAGGGATAGATTTTGGAAGAATAGATGATATTCCAACTAACAAATTATGTAAGATGTACCAAGAAAAGGAAGTTAATATTAGAGGAAATAGGGAAGTAAGAACTGCCCTTAGAGAACCTCTTGAATCATTGCATCCAAGTTTGTCACATCTTCAGGTGGAATAGAAAATTGGCTGCGCCCTAGCTCAGATTGTAGAAATACAAAGACAGGATTACAGACCCTGTATCAATTTGACCATATATTAGAAAATAGATCAAATATTGTAACCAGGACATTAATAGATACTGGGACAGAGGCCTCCTTTATACATGTTTTCCTTTCCAATTTTCTTACACTTTGTACTCCACTTTCCCCTAGTACCCTGTGATCCAATGATGTTGGCCTCTTTGCTATGCCTTGAACAAGACATTTTATCTCCAAACTTGGCACACTTCCATGCCTGAAATTATTTTCATTCGCACCTCTGATTCCTAGTTTCTGTGACTTCCTTCAAGTACCAAATACAATTTTACCTTTCTCAAGAAGCAATTCTTGATCATTTGAATCCTGTAGCTTTCCCTATGAGTCTAACTTCAATTTATCCTGAATGTACCTTGTTTGAACATATTTCCTTATCTGTTGTACTCCACATTAGGCTAAGCCCCTTGAGAATAGGGACAGTGATTTTTTGTTTGTTTGTTGGCTTTTATTTGATCCCTAGTACTTAGCACTGGGCCTGGAATAGAGTAGGGGCATAAGTCCTTGTCGACTTGAATTGAAAATACATGTTCTATAAACATTAATTAAATTTAATTATCTAATTTACCTTTCACAGTCAACCAATAACCAATTCTTACAGATTTTTCTTTAAAAACATCTTATGCACCTATCTCCCATCTCTATATTTTTGCCACCTTTCCAGTACAGTCATCATTATGCCATATCAAGAAAACTATCATGCATTACTAAGTTACATGTTGGGAGAGATGGCTTCTGAGGTTCCTTCTAACTCTGAATTTCTTTGATCTGTGATTCTGCTATTACTACTTGGTCTCCCCAAATCCAGACTCTTCCAATTCATTTTGGATACATTTAAATAGCACTTCACTTGTCTGCCTAATAATCTGTGGTGGTTTCACATTTGCTGCTAATTTATTTCTAAGTTAGTTTGCTTGTCCAGTAAACTTTCCCTTACTACTTCAGTCTTGTCACCCCTTTCTTTTATCTTCTAGTCACATATAAGACACAATTTAAACCAATATTGTAATTGTTTATTCTAATTTATTCAATTACTACATGAATTCTTTAAGGTCAGAGGACATAAAACAGCATAGCACTAGATGTGGTGTCAGAGAACCTGTGTTCAAATTATGTCCATGTTAGAAACTTCCTGAATGAACTTGAGCAAGTAAACTTTTCTTAGTTACTCTACTCTGATGTATAAAATGAGGAGGAGAAAGATAGAGTATAGTAGTTTTGACATCTTTTTCCAGCTCAAAATCTATGAGTGATTGATTTATTACTTCACTGAACAAGCATTATTCAGTCTCTATGATGTATAATGTATAGGTTCTTAGGATGCAAAGATAGGTTTACAGATATTCTTATTTGGACCATGTGTATTTCTAGGCGGAATAAATCCCAAATGTTAGCTTCCTTGATGTCATTTTAAGAGTAATTTTAATTTTTTTTCTTTATTTTTACTTCTAACATGAAATAAATACTATATTTTGGATTTAATCTGTTGTTTTTTCAAATTTGTTGAACCCATTTTTGGGGTAGTGATAGTTTAATTTTTGGTATTTCCCTTAATTTGAGATGTTATAGTATCCATTCTTTTTATTATTGCTATTTGATCCAACTTTATTGCATTGATATTCAAAATATAATTGCTACCTTTTTACATCTAATACAGGCATTCTCAATGACGTAACATATAATCAATTTTTAAGCCTTAGATATGTGTGTATGTATATATAAATATATATATATATATATATATATATTCAGTTTTGGATAGTACTTTATCAAATATTTTCACAAATCTTTTTTTTTAATTCTTGCAGAATATATTTGAATCCACAATTTTAACTTTAATCATAACATATTTCGTAAGTTACATTTCTTTAATTTACAGGATATATGGGTGTAATATTTTAAATTAATTGTATTACTATTTTTCTTCTAATGAAACAATGTACTTGTGCCATTCATATGTATTTTTCTAATTTTATTTATTTTTAGATAGTTCTTGATTTTACCAAAGAGTAAAATCTACCTTAATCTTCTACATATATTTCAGCTATATGAAACTTAATGAAAAGTTTATACATTTTAAAATAGTTCTGATTGTTTACTGAAATTTAATACCCTTATATAAATATATCATCTCATAAAGTATGTATATGCATATGTATATATTTTATATGGTTGAGTATATACATACACACATACATACACACCCTCATACACGCATACACATATATTTGTTTATTTTGCTATAAACTTGCAATATCATGCCCCTTTTCTCCTTCCCAAATTTATTCATTCTCAACTGTGTTAATTTTTGCATTAGTAAGTAAACGTATAATTTAATGCTTGTTACCTTTATGTATTAGTCTTAAAATATATTTATGATCACATCCTAATTTGATTGCTTTTATTCCAGTTAGGAAATACTATAACATATTTATATCAAATCATTTTTATACAAATATTTAAATCAATATCAAATAAATCAAGTGTTTAAATTAAGTAATATGCTCAAAGTATTTTTTTATGAACTTGTTTCATCAGTTAGAAAATATATAATGTTTGCAAAGGATGCCCTTAATTGTGTAATACTATTGGTCAATTTTTTCACAATTTCCCTTTTTGCTTTAATACATGATTCTTTATTTTCAAATAACATGGAAGTTTTTAGCGGGTAAGGGATTTCTATTACTGATCCTATGTTTTTTTTAAATTTTGAAACCTTTTATTGTTTTGTCATTTTCCATTATTTTAACAATGGAGTAACCTTCTAGAGAACTTTCATTTCCATTTTTGCTTTCTTTCTCATCAATTAGATAAATCTTTTTTTTGTTTATAATTCTGTTATTTAAAACTATATGTCTTGGAGAAGCATAATATTTTCCAATCTAGAGATTCTATCTACCTGTTGATGGTACTCTTACCTTATTTTGTTCACACTGGAAAGCTTTAATTCTTCTAATTGCATCTTTGATTATGGTTTCTACATTTGAGATATTTTCATTATCTTCAGGAATCTCTATTAATCTAACTTTTGGACTTTGTTTTGAAATTTCAAGTGTGTTCTTCTGCCAAAATGATTATTAGCTCCTTTGAAAGTTTTATTCCCAAAAGAACATTTTTAATTTTTGCTATTACCATTTTACTGTATTTACATTATTTGAAGTGTCCTTCGATGTATTATGGATTGTGCCTTGCTTTGGAATTTTCTTAAACAGAGCCTCTCTATCTCCCATATCAATGTTATGTATGTATTTATGAAATGAGCATTCTGTTTACTTCCTACACAAAATCTTACTCTGATGCTTTGTTATGGAACAAAGAGGTGATCTTGAACTATATTCATGGAGTTTAAGTTCTGATAGTTTCCCTCATGTTAGAAACTCTCTGAACATAATCCCAGCAATTGATGTATATCTACTTTCTGAAGGTCAGCCGAAGTTTATCATTAGTATGTGAGCCCCCTGGAGATTATTTTGCCATGGCAACCCATTGTAACACTTTTTGTTAACTTTTATAGAGGAACCAGAAGAGTTTAGAAACCACCTCAACTGACCAACGTTGGACCTCATTGCCAAGAACAGAGATAGGACAGACAATGACAATGCCACATTGAAATTTAATTTTTTTTTACAACTGATTACAGATGAAGATGGAGGAAGAGGTTGAGAACTATCAGAAAATACTGCATTGCATTATGGATATTGTTTTTTGATTGTTTAAAGGAAATGATTCACAAGAGATGTGATGCATTGATGAACTAAAAATCCTTTTTGAGTTTATCCTTTGGGACATCTTTAATCCCATCTAACAGAAACAAAATCAATTTGCATTTTTAAAGAAACTTTATCCCTTCTTTCAAAATTTCATATCGTTACTATATCACATTTTGGAAGGGCTATTACTCTGTTTTTCTGCTCAGGAATAGAGATGGTAGAGAAGATTCAAGTCTTACCTGAAACTAGAGTTGTTGTTGCTGCTTCATAGTAGAAGCTCCATAGGAGCAGGGATTCTTGAAGATTCAACATAGTGAAGGTAAAGCTCTTCTGGGAAAGGGGGAGGTCTAGCCTTTTATTTTGTTGCATTTTGTAGTCTGTTGAAGAAAGGAACCCTGTTTCTGTCTTTGTACTAATGATTAGAGTGGGACTGTTAGGGTTCATAGATTAGAAATAACAGTGGACTTTTCTCAACTTTGGTGCAAGGAAAGGGGATCAAGTGAGACTAGTTTTTCCAGCTGAATAAATTTCCATAGTAATAGATGGACTTGCCTAATTTTGACCTGTATCTGAGGTAGGATTGGAGTGCTGGAATCACTGAGGATACTGATTTATATGGGGATTGTGGGAATGAGCTCTCCCCTTAGTTGAAGTTTATTTCCATTTTGGAGGTAACTTAATCTCTAATCTCTGAGTGATGCAAGGCAGATAAATGGGCAGGAGCTCTCTGATTGTTGTCTAGGAATTAAACCACCATGGGGCAGAGATATCTCTTTTAATGATTCTGGATATTTGGGACAAGCAATAGGCTAGGCTGGGAAAGGATAACTTTCTTTACCTCTGTTGTCATTTCACTCTGACCTAGTTATGTTTTTGGTTTTAGTAGCATTCTTTTCTCCAGATGATTTAAAAAAAATATATCCCCATTTTTTTTTTGTGAGAGGAGAGGAAAGTAGTTTGAATCATTTCCATATCATTGAGGGGTTTGGGCTTGAGTTGGCTACCTGATTTCTTTCTATTTCACTATCTTATAGAAAATTGTGTGTTAGATCTTGAGAACAAAGAGGGAGGGACTCCAGCAGGTGTCAATTGCCTGGAAGTATAATCCAGGGCTACAACATGGTAAAATAATATAGCATAGAAAATAGTGTCATTTAACTAAATATTCAGAGAACAAGAGTAGGAGAAGTGCTAGGCAGGAATGGAAAAGTAACAAAGGGTATAACTGTGAAAGACATCAGTTGTCCAAAACAGAAGTCTATAGTTATTGTCATAAATAATGTAAATCTACTGTTGGTTTGGTAGTAGCTATTTCTTTTCTATTCCCAGCATTCTTTAATATTTAGCACAGTAACACACTTTCCAAGAGTGTAGACCATTTGACCCAGGATAAAGCGAGTCATTTTCTACTGTCTCTTCTTGTTTCATTCAGGGAAAGAACCAACGACTATACTTCCTTAGACTTGTGTTCCAGTATTCCTATGAGTTCAGTACTATTCATCTAGTAAATGTTTAATACATGTAGTTAATGATTAAATGACTATAACCCTAGACTAAGGGTTGGGCAGAGGAAACTCTTTAAGGTAAAATAGGGAACAATATAAGTTTTGGTCCTCTTACCCACCCCCACCCTCTCTGTGAATGTAGGTTTCTAAAAACGGAGGGTAGAGGCAAGATCATAAGTATCTTTTTAAAATGCACTGTGTTGGTTACTATAGTGATGGTATAGAATAAGGAGGAGAACTTTCAAGAACATTTGTGCCATATGATAAATGTTAAGGAAATGATTTCATATAAACAAGGCAGATTTTTTAAAAAGCAAGATTTGATTAAAAGTAGGCAACTTTGCTTTATCTTTAATAATTTGAAAGTGTTTGGGATTAGGTTGATATTCCCCCAAGTAAGGCAGCATACTGAAGGAAGTACTGAACTGGGAGTGGGCAGACTTAGGGTCTTGTCTTGGCTTTCCATTACCAGCCAAGTAATCACGGTCAAATCCTCCCTCTAGACCTGAATTTCCTCTTTTATAAAATAATGTAATTATCTAGATGATCTCTTAGTCCCCTTTTCAGTTCTACCATCCACAGACTAAAAGGACAAACAAAAATGCTTAGAAATGTTGGAGAGAATCATCTTTCATATGTGTGTTTTTGTATATAATTCACTAGATGAGCTATCTAAATCTGACTGACCTTCATTGCAAAGGTCTCCTACCATATTACCTTTCTTGTTTTTATTGCTTACACTTAATAGTATAAACAACAGGCAATGCGATTTATTTGCTTGTGGGAGTTTTGCTTCCTCCAGATCAAAGGCAGGTCAAAGAAACATTATGACAAATGATCCAGCTAAAATTGAATCAAGTTAACCATACGTTAGATGTAGAATCACTATTCATGACTCTAAAAAAAGGTCCATCTTGTATAATTATTCATAAGGAATCTCCCTGTATATTTTCTATAATGCTCTTCTTTGAGGCTGTATAATTGCATCCTTTTGATGCTAACCACTTTTGAATTAGAAAAGAAATATATTCTACAACCCCAAATATTTTATTTCTTTAGTCATTTTGAAGGTTACATTTCATCTTATTTTATCTTACTCTTTTCAGGATGACTTTAATACCAATGCTCCAGGAACAGGTGATTATAAACAAACCAAAGCAAAATGTATGGTGTTTTTTTTTTTTTTTTCTGGGAATCCTGTAAGTCTTAAAATCAAATGATCTCAGAGTTGCCACATGTAATGAAAATTTTAATTGGAAGAACTTTCCTACTCATTAATAGGCCCATGTGATCTGCCTGGGTTCCATGGAAGTCTAAGTTACATGAGTCTGAGTCACATGAAGTCTGTGGTGGGAGGAATTTGCTGAAGGGGTACAACAGGAAGAGGTGGAGCTAGAGTAGAGCTGAAAGGAAGTTAGTCAGAGACCAGTCAGAGCTAGGAAAGATAGAGGTAAGTAGGCTGCTGGCTAGGGTGAGGGGAAAAAGCTTGTTTGTGATTTTTGTTTAAGATAGCTTGCTTGTGATTTATTTAATGGAACTGGTTTGTGGGAATCCTAGCAGGGGGAAGGCTTGGGGATGGTGTTATTCTCTGCATTGTTATTGTGTATAAATTTTTGTTATTATGATGGATTCAGCTTTCTGGTGTCTGAATAAATGACTTGGCTCTCTTTTCCATGTGGAGAGTCTGCTGTATTTCAAAATTCAGAATTACACTGGAATATTCATAGACACCTTAGGTGCTATGAATATTGCATTAGTGCTATAGGCCACTACCTAACCTAACCTCTACCTGTAAAATGAATTCTAGCTATTATATCCCTAACAAAGGCTCATTAAGTCTTTTCTTAAAGACTGCTTGTTCAAAGCAATGCAAAATTTCTCAAAGCATTTTATCCAATTACTAAATTACTCTAAATGTTGGGAAGCTTACATTTGGTTAAAAACAAGCAATTAAAAGAATGATTCTATAACCTATATTTAACAGTTCTAGATTTTCCCTGATAGAGCAACCAGAAAAATATCCTTCTTAGATGTGACAACCCTTCAAATATTGGAAGGCATAAATTTCTTTATAGCCTTCACGTTTCAATCAGTCTTTCAACAAATCACCAAATAAAATGAGTTCCAGCCTCTTTCCATTCCACCACCCCATTATCGTATTTCTGTGTCTGACGAGAATCAAGATTATGAATATGGCGATAAGAAATGAACTCACTATTTCAGATCTGTTTTGACTGTATAATAGAACTATCACACCCTCATTCTGAAGGACATTATATCCCTACTAATATAACATAAGACATATTTTCTTCTAGGGCTAGTATTCCACGTTGGTAACTCATGATGAGTTTTTAATACACTAAGCGACTAAGTGTTTTTTTTTAACAAGAACTACTGTATACTCACATACTCATCAAGCTCTTATTATATTTCAATTCATTTGAGATACTTCATGTACATTAAGTTAAATTTTTTATGTTTGAATAATGTTTCAAGACTGTGAAGACACTTTGAAACCTCAATTCAATCATCCAACACGTTCTCTTTTCCTTTCAGCTTTCTGCCTTCTTCACTAAGTATAAAAATGACCTCAGTGTTCCTTCAGTTCAAGAGTAAAAATTTGAAAGGAAAAAAAATCCAAAATAGAGCTTATTAGCCTTCCATTACAGACCATGAACCAGATATATATATTTTTTAAAATAAAACTTTAAAACCATCCAACTAGTATCACTCATCCCCCATGACTCCTTTTCTGAAAAGTTATTGAAGAAGACGTCATCAAATATTTGTTGAAATTTCATGTGTAATGGCAAATGAAATTTAGAGAGCTTTTAAAATTCTGCAAATTAATTTACATGAATGAAATAATTTGATCCTTGAACCCATTTACAATAGATATTATGGACATTAATATATTCATGTTATAAATCAGAAGACTGAATCTTATAAAGGATAAGCAAACTGTTCTTGGTCTCTCCACTAGTAATTATCCTGAAAGATTTGAACCCAATATCCTTTTATTCCAAGTCAAACACTCTTTATAGTATACTATAATATCTTTGCATTCTAGGCATATGGTGGTTGCCTAGCAATAACGTCAAAAATGCCATCAGGTCAGATTTATTTTTAATGATTGAGAATGATCGTTATTGCCTTTTATGAGTTCTCACACCATCAATTTTCATCTAGAATTCACCCTAGAGTTTTACCAGGTGTCAAAATCAATTCTATTGGGCTATAGTTTATGTATAGCTTCCCTTTTTTTCAAAATAGTGAAATTTGAAATTCATATGTTTGTATAATTAAAGGGTTAAGGGATATTCTCTTCCTTTTTGATGCAGATTCTTCTTGATTTCTTCTATAATGTTACTATTCATGTATCTCCTCCAATGTGTAAGTGTTCTCCAATGCTCTGTCCTGGATTTATTTCACAGATTTCCCTTTCTCTCATTTCCCCTCACTTTTTTCCCATTTAAAATTTTTATATACCTGTTCTTCTTGTCCTTACAAACACTGGTAAGCACTTTTCATTCTTAGCTTGCCTGGTATGATTTCTTCAACAACTTGTCACTTTTGTAGTTGTTTTTGGTTACATTTCTTCATTTTTTTCTTCTACATATACTTTTGATATCTAAATGTATTGGACATCTCCCTGTACTCTTTCATTTACCTCTTTAGATGCTTTCTCTTTATTGTATTCATCGAGATAACCCATGATAATAGACTTAGAATGTCATTGGAATCTCTCATTCCTTTTGATCTTTTTTTCAGTCTCTAGGCATAGGAGTATATCCCTCTCCCTTTTTTCACTGACCTTTTTGAAATTTGCTGCCTCCAAATTTCAGGTACAAATCACAGTTTTTTGAACATTTCAAGTTGCATTCCTTGCCACATCCTACTTTGCTCTTAGGAAGTCTAAAATAACATATTTAAAAAAGAACCAGAATAATTTTCCCCCACATTAAATGACCCTCTTTGAAAGTCAAACAAATACAAATTGTCTGTCCTCGTCATTACTTCCTCTGCTTCCTCTAATGAGAAATGATCATCCAGTAGAGATTCTTTAGCTGCCTTGCTTTTATTAAGTCAAGATCTCCAGCAGAGAAAGTAGAGAGTTAGCCTTTGTGATTTAGCTTGCCTATCATTCTTGTTGATGGGAGAGAAGGATGGTGCTGTGTTTTACTTTTAAAGATGATAGTGAAAATGTTCAACCCTTGATTAAGGGTCTTAATCCTATTCATATATCTGACCAATATCTCTTGTCATACGTATGAGTTTCTCATGTATCTAGACATATATATGAGTTGCAAAGAAGGTATGAGTAGATCAATTTCGGCATATTAACACATTCTACTGGGCTTTTCATAGCATCACTAGACAGGCTTCTGAAAATTCAAGTTGATAACAATTAATTCATAAGTGATTAACTTCTAAATCAATTTATAAACTGGCAAAATCTATTTTACAATTAATTGAAATCAATGAAGAGATTTTTAAAAAATCCTTTGATTTACATTGCTTAAATTCATTTAATCCAAGCTTATATCTTTGTTGTGCTAACAAAGAAAAAGAAAGGATATATAGGAAAAAGAGAAAAAGGGAGAGTAAATGGGATAGAGGTGTTTGGAATTGTATATGACAGACCTTTGTTTTATTTGCATTTTATCCAACTAATACCACAGCCTTGCTATGACTTTTTCAGTTGAAGAAGTTAAAACTCTTTTATTCATACTACCAAAAATTCAATTTGTATCTCTCTAAAAATAGTAGATGATTATTTCCAAATGTGGCATACTACCATAGAGTTTCAAGTATATCTTATAGTTGATAGTCCAATTATGTTTTGAAATAAAGTGGGGGTCAAATTTTAAATATAAATATACTTTCCATCTTTTTAAATTAGTGAAATTTGAAATTAGTAGGTTGGGAGAGTTTATAAAGCTAAAAAAGTTCTCTTCCTAATTTTCATGCTGATTCTTCTTTTT
The DNA here is from genome assembly GCA_028658325.1 of Potorous gilbertii. Classification (NCBI taxonomy): domain Eukaryota; kingdom Metazoa; phylum Chordata; class Mammalia; order Diprotodontia; family Potoroidae; genus Potorous; species Potorous gilbertii. Next base: position 36,074,797 of record CM053773.1, read on the forward strand.
TTCCCTTTATGACTCTTGTTCATGTCCTTTCTGCAATATGTTGATATACTCCAAAGATCTATTTTTTATAGTAACTTTCCCTTTTCCACCTTCTCTTTCTCTATGCTTCTCTCTTCTGCACTTCCATTGCTCCTACCCCTGATCAGCTCCCATAGATTGAATTACCATATCTATACACATGGCTCCTCAGTCTCAATGTTGAGCCTTCATCAGCTTGCCTGAGTTCTAGTTCCATATTGCCAACTACCAGTTGTACATCTCTCTGAATGTTCCATAAATACCTTGATTGCATTGCATCCAAAATGGAACTTCCCTCATCTACCTCATCTCATAATTTCCCAATTTCTATCTAGAGCATCATCAGTCTTCTTAAAACCCAAGTTTTAAATCTAGGAGTTATTGTTGATGCATCTTATTCATCAACAATTCTACCCCTTATTAGTTACCAAGTATTTTTTGTTCTTATCTCCGATCCAGACTTACATCATGTCAATATCTTTCTATTTGGTCCACTTTACCCAGTCTTTTAGCACTTCTTTTCCTAACTCCAAACTGATTATCATGACACAAACATATGCCTATGTCACATTAGTGCTCTAGAAGATCTGTGACTCTTTATTACCTTAAAAATGAAGTATAACATCTGCTGTTTGTAATTTAAGATGCTTTACATTCTAGATCCAGCCTATCTTTGTAGTGTAACTGGAACCCTTAGTTCCCATTAAAGCTCAGATTAAATGTCATGTCCTTCAAGACACCCTTCTTAATTCTCCAAATTATTAGTGTCTCCCCTACCTATTATTATGTATATGAATTGTGTAATGTTATATGTTAAGGATGCATTTTATAATGAATAGAGAGGTAGCCTCTGAGTTAGATCTATCAGGGTTCAATAATCACCTCTACCACTAAATGACCATATTATCCTGGAAAAGTACTTAAGTTCTCAGTATAGTAGGTGACTCTTCAAGATTGATAGCTACCTAAAATTTGCTAACTTGTACTACTAAAAGGAGTTTTCTCACCTAAGAATCCCTCTATTCTTATGACTATATATTGTACATTTTCTTATCTATGAATGTCTTGGGACCTCCTGCTCACCCCCTCACCCAACAGAATTACACTTCTAGAAACAGAACATGTCTCACTTTGCTGTTTTTTTTTTTTTCACTACTGAAGCAAATGGTATGGTGCCTGGCATATAACAACTCATTAATAAATACATATTAATTGTTGGAACAAAGTGATATTAGAAATATGACATAAAAGAAGGCCCTTTTGGAAATGATTTGAAAGGGGGAGGAAAGGGAACATATTAGAATGTCACTAGATTTATATACAGAAAACTTAGGTTTCAGTTCTGGTTCCATCACTTATTAACTCTGTAAACTTAGGAAAATCATTCTACCTACTTGGGTAACAGATTACTCATTTAAAAAATATCTGACTTGGACAAGATGGTATCTGAGACACCTCCCAACTTTAACAAAAATGTTAATAGTAGTACATGCATTCCTTTGTGAAATATCTAACTAGTTTTACACATTTTGGGGAGTAGGGATGACAGTTGATTTCATTATTATAGGCAGCTGGGTGACAAAGTGGATAGAGTAATGGACCTGGAGTCAGGAAGATGTGAATTCAGAATCACCCCAGACATTTACTTGTGTGAGTTTGGGGAAGCCACTTAACCTCTGCTACAGTTTTCTCAACAGTAAAATAGAGATAATAACAGTATTAATAGCAACTCTATCCCAGGCTTGTGGTGGGGATCAAATTTGATAATATTTGTAAATAGTAGATACTATGTAAATTCTGTTCTTCTTTTTCTCGTTCTTATTATTAATGCATTTATTATGCATTACAAATACTTATTGAACATCTACCATGCCCAGTGCTCTGGGGATATGAGAAAGTATTTAACCCTTAGTTCTTCCTTTCAAGGTACTTACTTATCTCATTGATAAGATACAAAAATAATAGAAGCAACAGGGCAAAGGGGGGAAATACGTTATCTAAAGTTACATAATCTAGATTCACATAAGATACTACTTTGTGAGGTTGAGCAAATCACTTCTTCAGTCTCAACTTCCTCCTCTATATAAGTAGGCTAAGTAAGATTATCACTAATACCTTTTACAGTTGTAAATCCTAATATCTTATAGTAGTATTAAAAAGAAGCATAAAATTATATCACAAGAGGTAATTTCATGCTATAGATACTAGATGGAGGGCAAAAGCCTCATCAGTCAGAAAATAAAAACATTTTAAAACATTATCTATGTTTCAGGCACTGTGCTAGGAACTGGGGATGCAAATACAAATAAAAAGAAAAAAAATGTAATTCTTATCCACAGGGAGATCACAACCTAATAGGAGAAGATGACACACAAAATAAAGTTGAAAATCTTGGCCAGTAGAGTAGAGGTGAAGGAAGGGGGCAGATATACCTTGTGTAGAAAAGCCCAAATAATTCTGAAAATAGTATAACTGGGGGGGAGGTATGATAATTCTGTGCTGCATAAGAAATATTTAAGGAGTAGAGCTCAAGCAAAGGACTCATGGCCATCCCATCCATTCAGAGAGTTCAATCAGACAGTCAGAAGGTCAGTTGATGGAAGTGACAACCAGGCAGAACAAATCTTGTCAAATAATGAGATTTCCTAAAAATGAGTTTCCTGGATAGGAAATCATGATGAAGAAATCCAAAAACAGTGTAGGTATTGAATCCTGGAGGTTGGGGTCACAAGGGTCACTTAGTTGACCTCCTGCAAGTGACTGACTGGAGACACAGAGATGCAAAAGGAAGAGGATGAGAAGAAGCCACTTTAAAAAGAAAAAATAGAAGGAAAAATGAGGGCATTGTGAACAAGTGTTCAAGAACTTCAGGGAGAAGGTAGGACTTGAATCCTTTCTTGAAGGGTTGATATGAGAAGAACCTGAATTGACAGAGATATTGAGGAGAATGTATTCTAGAGGAAAAACATGAGCAAAATCCTAGAGGGGTGAATTTGAGAGACAAGATGGCATAATGCAGAAATGTCAAACATGTAACTCCTGAGTGTGGTTCAAACTAGATTAAAATGTAATTGGGAATTATTTAACAAAATAAATACATTAAAATATAGATAATATTACATTTTAAAACTAAGTCAAGATGTGAAGAAAGTGAAACTTTTGAATTTGTTAATAGGAAGAAATAACATTGAATAACCTTCCATTTTGGGCCTAAGGGACTCTGTTATTTTCCTGTAATTACTGAGGAATCATTAGGAGTTTTGGCAAGAGAGTACCATGTGAATAAGAAGTACTCACACTTGCCTCTGTGTGTATGTGTGTGTGTGTGTATGTGTCTGTTGAGTTGGTCTTCTAGACATTTAGACCATGATATAATTAAAAGAGTCCTGGGTAAGAGATCAAGAGGCTGAATTCAAATAGTGGTTCTGTCACTAACTCTCTGTAACTAAAGACTTTGTCATAACATATTTTAGCCATAGTTTCAGGTTTTCAAATGTATAAAATGAAGGGTTAGAACAGTTCTCTAAGGTCTTTTCTAATGTCATCAATCTATGAGTCAGTATCTTTATGTTAGTTAGCATAATCCTTTTTTTGAAGGGCAATATTCATTTACATCCCAAAATCCCATACACCTTGATATTTTCCTGCTTCTCAACCTGCTTCCTCTTATGTAGATTCAAGGATAAGTTGTGATCATTTTTCTTTCTTTTGCATATTGAAACTCTTTATTTCTTAGACCACGATCAAAAATAACCATTAAAAAATAGCTTTTAATTAATATATCATGAGCAGCAGTTTCACTATTAAATGTTCCTTGTATATCATGAAAACCTAATCCTTTGAATTCTTACTGAAAGTGGAAATACGTTTAAAATATGAATATCCTTATGTTGTACCCCTTAAATATTCAAATGTGAAAACATATCTGTACTTTTTGTTGTTGTTAAGAACAAGACAGACATTCAGCCATTATTTTAATATGGTGGTTCTCATGCTTCTAAAAAGCAATATAAACAGATTACCATACTATTGTTTTTGGTTTATTTGAGGACTAAACTAGAAAGACCTTAAAGCTTTTATGCAAAATAAAAATGATTCCTTGTCAATTTAAAGGGCATAAAATGTTCTATAAATTCATCAGTATGATGAATTAGATTCAGACGATATCATCTCAGTGATGTTATCTGTGACCATAAAAATTTCTGGTTTCATGACTTGTCTTTGCTTTTTAATTTTTTTAACAAAAATTCAGTAAGGCAAACCCCGAAGTTTTAGGATTATAGTTTGTCCTAGAATAAGAAAAGTTTCTACAGTGCAATACTTTTGCCACAAGTCAATGTCTTGACAACAGCTTGAAACTTGGAATGATTACATGTGTAACAAGCAGCACTTGAAAATGCAATCCCATTCTCACATTGTGGAATATCTCTGTTTCAGTAATATTAATAGTGTCTACCAAGTAATAGGCAATAATATTAAAGAGAAACAATAATAGTCTCCTACAAAATTCCAACTAAAAACAATAGCTAACATTTATATAGTGTTACAAGGATTACAAAGTTCTTAACAAGTGACATCTTATTTGAAGAAAAATTCAAGGCTAACAAATAATATTGATAAATCTTAGACTAAGACTTGCACAGAGCAGGCATTCAGGGAATGTGTAATAGAATAAAATGAATTATGTACTAAATCATGAAATCATAGGTGCATAACTTTAAAGATATAAATAATAATTCTTATATATCACATAGCCTCATTCTTCTTTTTCCTTTTTATAGATAAGAAAATTAAAGTCAACACCATTCAAATGGTTTGGTCAAGATCTAGTGAATTAAGACACAAATACTCTGTTGGTGAATTTGTAAACTGATCCAACTATTCTACAGAACAATTTGGAACTAATCCTAAAAGGCTGTAAACTGTGAATCCCTTGACCTAGCATTAACACTTCTGGACCTGTATTCCAATTAACCCGAAACTTACATTGAAAAGATGCTGTAAATATGTCTTTAGCAATTATGTTATTAAACCACAGAAATTCTGAAAATCTTCCTGCCAAGGTACTCATGAGCATTCCTTACTCTTACTTTATTGGTGAAAAAGTGCAACAAACAGAAACATACTGCATTTCATAAAATTAACCTGAAAGTACAAGCAATGAACACATTTCCTACTGACAGACTTGATGACTTTGAGAAGCTTCCCCATATTGGAGTTTTGCAAATTCAATGGATAAAGTTCATTTAAATGTGATAGGTAGGTGGAATTCCAGGCCTTAAGTTCATAGGAACAATCATTGTCCTCTAGAGCTAAAGAAATAATGTATCAACCTTTAATAAAATGCCTTTGGCAACAATGTTGTATATCATTGAATTTGTTTAATTAACAAGACATTAAGTATTTCTAGAAGGAAGAATGAAATTATGATTTTTTAGTTTTACTTTACTTTTAATTAGAAACAGACCTCAATGAGATGAGCTGGTTGTAGAGTTATACTCTGGTTTGCAGATCACTCAGTTGAAAAAATTCATTTTCCCTTGGCAACAATTTTCCTTATTATTTTTAAAAGGAAGGGGAGACAGCCATAAAAGTTACTTACTATTCTAAATCCATATGCCTATTATTCTATGTGTTGTGAAATAAATCAATATCCAGTCCTTGACTAGTTCACTGGTAGCCTTAGTTTCCCTCTTTTGAGTACTGTCTATAAAAGGAATGCCCAAATACATGTTTTAAAACCAGATAAACGATCCTGTTGGTTTGGGGGTTGGTGGTTACAACCACAGTCTTTCTACTCCAGCTGATTGACATACATGTCATTAAGTTGAAATATGGATTTTCTAAATTTATAAAAATTTCAAATAAAATTAAATTCCATTTTCATTCTTTCACATTGAATGTGTCCTTCTACCTTTAATGCTCACACCTGAAAGATTTGGTAAATATTTAGAGCATCTGAATGGAAAGTTATATTATGAATAAACACCAAGGCCTTATCTGGTTGTCTTTTAATTATTTTCCTTCAAGCCTCTTACCCCAAATATGTTAAAATTATCTTACCTAAATTCAAATTTCTTAGGAACAGAGTGTATAAAAGTTGGAACAGACCTAGAGATCATCAAATCCAACTTCCTCTTTTTTTTACAAATAAGGAAATTGAGGCCCAGAGACAAAAATAACTTTGAGTACTTTATCTCTGTTTCAGTCTTCTTTAAAATTAAGGATTTGAAATTAACAACTTATAATGTTCCCTTTAGTGATAAAATCATTTGTCCTGAACTATGAATTTAACACAGAATAGCCTGAAGAAAAATTATGAGGAAGGGTTGTGATAAGAAAAGAGGGCATTTTGAAGAGAAGACAACAAATCCATTGCTTACACAGCTAAGTGTTTATTGACCCTGAACAATTTCTCCCCCTATAGTCAGGATGTTATTGTAAACAATAGCTTTTATTCTGAATGACAAAAGGAAGAAACAGTGACTCAATAACCTAAAACAGGAAAGGACATCCCCTGAGGCAAAAGTGACCCTCTAACTCACCAGATTAAACTTGTGAGCAAACTGGCTGCCTTACTTCCTTGGACTTGGAAAAAAAGGACATAAATAAGTTGTACTATTCCCCAAAATTCCAATTATTCAGGAACAACATAAGTTTTGGATTTCTCTTCTATGCCCTCTCCAAAAATCTTAGTACAACAGTACTAAAATAGGGGATTGAAAATATCTAGTTGACATTACTTTCCCCCAAGGGATTCCCAGATAAAGGAGCAGCTTTTCAGTCACCTTAACTCCAAGACAAGTGTTATGAGATAGAGAATTTTAGTTTGAGGGACTGGGATCAGTAAGTTTCAGTCATTTATTTTTGCAATTGAAACTTCCAAGGAATGATACTGCAGACACAACTTCCACCTTTTTTTTTCTGTTTGATACACAGATATAGAGAAAGTCTGCCCCTCTGCCACAGAAAAAGGAACTACCACAGTTAACTCACAGGTAAACTTTCTGGGAAACAAACAGAATTTTTCTATCATATGCTACCTAGCAGGAGGGTGATCAATCTGATTTAATTAATTGAAGGAAAAACAGTGACAACATTAACCCCACAGATTCAAAGTCTTTAAAGATTGCATAGTTCCCCTTGACTGGTTATTGTGTTTCATCATTACAAAGAGAAAAAACAAAACATGCTACCTTAACACTGTAAGACTCCTGGGAAGGGAAGGAATTCAAACAGATGATTGGAGATTCATCTCTTCAAATGATCAATTATGATTTATACAGCAAAAATAAACCCACAAGTGATATGACAAAAATTCCTCGAAAATTATTTGTGCCCAAACTCAGGCTATTGTCAACAAAGATCAGGGCTGTTACTTGTATGGGACCCTAACAGCCTATACACCACCAACTGTCCAGCTAAATGGGTGAGTTTCAGATTGAAAAAGAAAACCAAAGGGGGAAAATTGAGATTGTGTGAAACATTTTTGTATTGGTCCCATATATTATTCTACAAATTGAAAGAAAAGCAAGCCTTCACAAATCCTTGTAGATCACATTATTTTTCCAGGGGAACTGTCTGGCCACAGTAAGTTAGGTTGACAAATTGTATCACAGACATACTCAGGATTTTCAAAGTCTATCCTTTCAAGCAAATAACACTTCTCCCCCCGCACCCCCCGATGAAATGAACATGCTCATTGGAATTCATCAAGCTCTTTTGGCTGTAAATCTGTGCAACTGCTTTACCCAGTGAATTCTTCATGTTAAAGTAGAATGCTTATCAAGGTCATTATGAAAGATTGTAGCTTCAATACTCCAAGGGAAGACACCAGCAAATAAAAATCAATAAAGAGCAAACTTAATTAAATGCTCTTTGAAGTTTACAGTTTGCTAAGAATCAACTGCGTCCCTTCTTTTCCTCTTTCTCTATATCAGTGAGAAATGTTCCTTGTGATCCAAGCAAATCAAGACTGTATCAAATGGCAAGCATTCTAAAAGGTGAACTGAAGCTATAATCTTTTGTCATTTGAAGGATTTGGTGAAAACTCATGATGAAATCATAAACTACAGTATCTTCAAAGTCCACATAAATGTCTAAGATAAGATTTTCCAACAATCAGCAGAATGTCTCTGGAAAGAAAAAAAAATGGAAAAAGAGCTAACATTGAAGGGTCTAAAGAGATAATTTTCTTTGCACAGCAAATAGTAAAACATCACTGTGGACAAATACAAAAAAGCAGGGGGGAAAGCTGAAGCTCCTACTTGTAACTTTTTGGGCACTTTATGTATGAAACACTGCACTATCCACAACTGCTTGAATATACTCTACAAAGTCCTAAATTAGATAATTCTCAGGGGAAAAGAAACAACTAAACAACAAGAAAGACCAATCTTAAAGCATGCACATTAAAGGTTTATTTACTCTTCCCATAAAAGCCCACATTTGCAGGGCTTAAAAAATAACTTACTATGGCTAACTGAAGCACTTCAAAGAACTTAGAACCAGAGCACTGTATTAAAACAGAGGGTTCCTAGGTATATAGCATAAAAAAATTTGAAACTAAAACGGCTTACCTTTGCTGCACCCCTATGAAAATGAAGGCTTGTTTTGTTTATACAAAATACAAAAATCAGCCATTAATAATAATAAATTATTATAATAATAAGTGATGCCATCCTCACTTACTTACCGATGTGCTGGAATTAGACGTATTTTCAGTTTCTCTAATATATCCTGTGGCTCTCTTGATACTTGCCTCGAAAAGCTATTTCCAAAATATTTGCAATCCACCCACGAACATCTTGTTTATTTCGAGTATTTTGGTCCTTCGGGTACTTCGACCCTTACCACAGAGCCCATAGTTTCTTAAAGCTTCCAGGAACTTCCTTCTTCCCTTATTTCTACCTTCCCCTCCTACTCTCTTGCTATACGTTAGTCTTGAAGTTGCTTTTGAAAGCTAAAAGTCACAAGCAGGCTAACTCCACCGCCCTGTAGGTACTTGCACCAAGGGTATGGGGAGGGTTACTTTTTTACCCGTCAAGAAAAAAAGTGAGAGCAGGATGGGGGTGGTATCCGGGAGCACCGCCTTTTAGCAGCAAAGACTGAAGAGACCAGGCATCTGTAGCAGCAGCAGCAGCAACCGCAGCAAGAGAAGAGGCAATGTAGTTCTGCCTGGGTGGCTACAGCTGTGTCCAGAAGCGCTGTCCATCCCCGCCGGTGCTGAATTAAAGGGCTGGTGAAACACCAGCCAAGCTCCAGGTCTCCTCTTACCTCCACAGATGACAGCAAGTGGTGTACGTTATCTTCCTGCTTTCCTCTCTCAGCTGCTTTACGATGTGTAGGGGATAAATCTTTTTCCCAAACAGTATTATTATCGTGAATATTTGGACCACAACGTGCTGATCTTTTTCCTGATTCCGAAAGAAGAAATTATGTGAAAATAAGACGTGAGATTCTCGTGACTTTTCAACTGCCCAGAGAGAGTTTCCTGTATTGGTTGAAATGAAAGGTTATTGTAAAACACACATACACATACACACACACACACACAAACACACACACACGGAGGGTGAAAGAGCAAAAGAGGAGGAATAGGGAGAGAAGAGGGAGGGAGGGGGGAAGGGGGGGGAGAGAGAGAGAGGTGTACATATGTGTCTAAGCGAAAAACTCAGAGATCTTTTTAAAACTTGAATATCTAATTACCCAAATGAAGCTGAGCTATTTTGGAACCCTGAGAGGTCTTGAATACCAAACTGGAAAATCATTTCAAAAATTGGAAGAATCCAGTATGGAAGCCTTAGAATTCGAATCCTTCAAGAGCTTTCCGGTTTTGCTTCAGTCCCCACGGAGCCACGGAACAGAAATTAAATGGTAGAGAAGCAAGATGTCTTGTCACTAATATATTTAAACGGATCAGGACCTAGTATAAAATAAATCAGGGGCAAATGGAAGAATTTCAGCAGACGCGTACCCAAGGCTCTTAGTGCGGGGGAGGGGGGGAAAGGAGGAGGGAACCTTTAAGGAACAGCAAAATGACTTAAAAAGCTTCAAGACTGAGTCTCCCAGGCCTCACTGGTGGTGCCTAGCAGTGCGTACGCTGATACTTGGACACGCTGGGGAGCATGCAAGGGCTTAAGCAAGGGCTCTACGTAGGAAGACATTCCCTATACAGCTCAGGTAATAGACCCATTTGTTAGGGTACAGGCAAATTAAGCAAACTACTCATTTGGTGGGAGGGATCGTCATTTTCTGTTCCTTTAAAATCGGGTCATAACCAGTCTCTTTCCTCTCTTCCTCTCCTCCCACCTTTCTGGAGTTGCAGCTGCCTCCTCTATAGTCGAGAAAACCCAGATCTTTCAGAAAGGTTCGCTTTAAATAAACCTTGCTATATAGCTTCCTCTCATTATCTGATGTCCACTTGCATTTCTCTCCCAATGAAGTCAATAGGCAGATGAGGAAATTTGCTTCACAATAACGCCGTTCTACATTGGACATTCGGATTTGTTGTCCTGAAGTAAGACGTGGAGTGCAAAAAAACAAAAATACCACAAGCAGATCACTGATTCAGATGTGCTTGAGCTATGATGAGGTATTGAGTCGAGAATATAAGGCAAAATATATAATAAGGGCGATACTAACGAACTATTACAGAAATTTAAAACCTTCCAAGTTTTATTTCATTTATTTATTTTAATATGTGCAGGAAAGATAAGGAGACAGAGCTCCCCGCATCTTTCCACTGTCAGAAGTCTTGCAGTTTTCCGCACCAGAAGAATATTTCCAGGTTCCAGAGGGAAGCGGAGGAGGAAAAGGGGTGGGTGCAAAGCTGTTCTCTTTTCAGTTATAGGCTGCAAGAAACCTACATCTATCCAGTCAGCACACTCCCCTAGCTGATTTTTCAATCCTCTCTCGCTAGAATTCCTACATTAAAGGGTGAAATAGCTGAAATTTTGCTTGCCTCTTGCATTTCAGTTAATGATTAGGAACTTGTGCTCCCCAACCCCGCCTCCTCCTCTGGAGCTCTCGCTATTAATGGGCAGCTGGTCAGGGAATATTTCTTTTCCAAGCCTCTTCCTACTTAATACTGGGCATGAGGGGAGACTTCTGCCTGGTTCATTTGAATGAAGTTAACTGATTTCTTCCATGAGAAATGTGAGTGAGCACTTGGCAATCCATACACTAAGGGAACAGAGCAGACAGTTTGGCCACTAAGGAAACAATTTCTCTTACGTTTTCTTCAGGTTTTAAACCTTACCCTTTTTCTTTAGCGGAGATGCCTTCATTACGCCAGTGACTCCAGGCACAGTATTCAGCTGTACCATTTTTTTTTCTCGAGAGAAGGAAGAATGATTTCCACGTGGGAACAGGCCATGCTAATTTCTGACTCACTTCATAATACAGACGCTATGTGGAGCTGCATAAACAGGAAATGCTCAGAGAAGGCAAAGTTGATTAACAATCTACACAAAGAGTGACTGGGATTAATGGGCACTATTAAAAGCTATAAATGACTTTCTTTGAAACCACATTCCAGAGTTGCAGCACAGCCTCATTGAGAAATCCTTGGCCCACACTATGTATTTGTTATTTGAACCTAACTGGAAAGGGATAGTTCCACTTTATAATTCTTTTGAAAACATGCAAATTGTTAAGAGTTACGTTAAATGGATGTTTTTTTCTCTTGTAGTTCATGAAGCATGTGTGTTAGACAACAGCACACATTCACGGCTTTCTAAATTGCCATATGCTATAAAAATTTTTCTTATGAATTCATTATAAATTTAAATCTCTAATCCTCAAGCCCAACTTCAGAAAGAGTCATATTTACCTTTGTTAATTCCAAAATAAGTAGATCTCCACGGAATTGATTTCCTCTCTAAAGGTGTTCCATATCCACCACACCCTTCCTACCACTACTTTTCATAGAATCCTATAAAATATTTCAACTCCACGGTTGTTTTTGTTCCCCACCACCAGTTTTCTTCTGACTTCTAAAAATGTGTGTAATCAGAAAACCAAGGCTTGCTTGCATTTAAGATGAGGAACTGAAGTGTAAAGATGTTACTAATTGAAAGCATACGCACTAGATTATTCACCCTTAGAGCAACAGATTTTCTTTCCTTTCTGAACATTGATTGATGTTAACTTAGAGAGAGTTGTCTGTAAACCAACCAAAGAAAAAGCTGTTCTATCATGCAGACAGTAAAGAGGTTTGATTAATTTGAACTGTCAGGTCCAGGATGAATGAAGCTTGTTTTTTTTTCCCCTCCAAAAAAGCAAAACTCTCTCTGTACTTTCTCTTAACTAAGTTTGTTGAGTAATCAATTATAAAAATTAAGAAGACCAAAAGTAAATGGATTTTCAGTTCTGATCCAGAAAATGTAGCAACATCAGATGCATTGTAACAGAATGTATTAAAAATTCAATTTAAACAGAATGTGGTATTGTTAATAAATTAATAAATGTCATTAAAAACTAAATGCATGCAAGGGCAGAGCCAAGATAGTAGAGCAGAGGAAGCAATCCAAATGAATTCTCTTGGAATTCCCTTCAAACAACTTGAAAATAACTTGTGAAAGCAATTCCTGGAACAGCATAGCAAAAAAAAAAAAAGTCAGAGTGAGTCATTTTTTCCAACCCAACACAACTTAGGAAGTAATCAGGAGAAGTCTGTGACTCCAGGATGGGGCCATCCCAGAGCACATGTGGGCAAGAGGGCAATATTACTGGTGGTCCTTGGAGGTATCTGCAACAGTGGCATTAGTAGCTTTGGTATCTCCGAGCCCAAAAATGTTAAGAGGAGAAGATAATTTATCAGAAAGAGATTCCAGGGCACAGAACCTGGTGCTATTTGAACAACAACTTTGCCACATATAATTTTGGTTGCAGTTACAAGGTTGAAAGCAGGGTTTATGGTCTCTCACAGGGGAGCAAGGTCTCTGGTTGTAGTTTAAAGGTAAAGAGAAACACCAGCATTTCTTGTTACAGAGGAACAGGGGCCCTTTCATGTTACAGGCTGGAGCACAGACTAGGAAAAGAGTGAACATAATTCTCCCAAGATAAATATCGTGGAAAAATCAAAAACTTGTAAATTCCCAGAACTAGCTCTCAAAACAGCTTCATGAAAAAGACAGAAGCATTGCACAGTGACTTTCTACCCCTAAGTGAATATAGTTCAACTTGAAGTTTAGCTTAAAATTAAAAGTTGAGAAATATACTGAGAAAATAACAGCAACAACAGAAAGAATCTGGCCATAAAAATATACTGAGGTGGTGAGGAAGTTCAAGATACAAAATCAGAAAAAAACAATGTGAAAATATGTAACAGCAAAGTCTTAATTTAAAAAAAAATTGTGTACAATCTCAACAACAATTCACAGAAAAATTAAAGAAAAAGATAAGAATAGAAGAAATATGAGAAAAGAGTGATACAAGAACACTATGAAAAGAAAATTAGTAGTTTGGCCAAAGAAGCACAGAAAAATACTGAAGAAAATAATGGCTTTGAAACAGACTTGACTAATTGGTGAAAGTAGAAGGAAAATTTCACTGGAGAAAAGGACACCTTAGAAAGAAAAACTGGCCAAATGGAAAAAGAGGGGAAAAAAACCTCAATGAGGAAAATAATTTCTTAAAAATTAGAACTGAGCAAGTACAAACTAATGACTCCATGAAACATCAAGAAACAATAAAACAATGTAAAAGAATAAGAGAAAAACAGAAGAAATATGAAATATTTCTTTGGAAAAAAACAACTAAAAAGGAAAATAGATTGAGAAGAGAACATTAAAGAATTATTAGACTACCTGAAAGTCATCACACACACACACACACACACACACACACACACACACCAGAGCCCAGATATCATATTTCAAGAATTTACTAGGGGGAAATGCTCAGATATCCTAGAATTTGAAGAAAAAATAGAAATTTGAAAGAAAGCATGATCATCTCCTGAAAAAGATCCCCAAATGAAAACTCCTAAGAATGGTATAGCCAAATTCCAGAGCTCCCATTTCAAGGGGAAAATATTACAAGGAACCATAAAGAAACTATTCAAATATTGTAAAACCAGCTAGGATGATACAAGATTTAGCAATTGTTTAATAAAGGGCAAAGGCACTTGAAATGTGATATTATGGAAAGCAAAGAGGTTCACAACCTTACCCATTTACCTTTACAATCAAGAGTAAATTACCCAGCAAAAGTGAATGTAATTCTTCAGAGGAAAAATAAATATTTAATGGAGTAGAGAACTTTTGAACATTCCTGATGAAAACAGCAGAGATGAATAGAAAATTTATCATTCAAACACGTCTCAAGAGAAGAATAAAATAAAAAGTGAACGTCAAAGAGAAATAATAAGGGACTGCATAAGGTTAAACTGTTTATATTCCTATGTCAGGAAATGATACATATAACTTCCAAGAACCTTATAATTATCAGGATAGTTATAAAAATTTTACATAGACAGAAGTCATGGGAGTGAGTCAATTATTTTGCGATGATCTCAAAAATTAAGTGGTAAGAAAGAGGGATACACTGGGAGAAAGGGGAAGGGAAAAGAAGAATGAGGGTTATTTCACGTGAGAGAGGTGGGCAAAGAAGAGCTTCTGTGGTGCTGAAAATGATGGTGTGGGTTTGTAGGTAAGTCTTAAACCTAATGCTCATTTGAATTGATTCAAAAAGAGGGAAAATATAAACACACATATATGTATGTATGCGTGTATATATGTAAATGTATATGCATATATATACATGCATGCATACGTACATACTTACACACACACATACACACAGATAGAAATCTACTTTATCCAACAGAGAAGTAGGTGGAGAAAAGGTAAAAGAAAGGGGGAAGTGATAAAAAGGAGAGTAGATTAAGGGAGGCAGTGGTCAGAGACAAAAGAGACTTTTGAGGGCAGATGGGGTAAAAAGAGAAAGAAAAATAAACCAAAAAAAATAGGATGGAGGGAAATTCACAATTAGTAATCACAAATGTGAATGGGTTGAAGTCACCGTTAAAGTAGAAACAAATGCCAGAATGGTTTAGAAACAAAAATGTTATGGATTGCTTCTTTGTTTGTTTTTTTGGTTTTTGTTTTTACAAGAACTCACTTGAAACAGAAAGATACACACGGAGTTAAAATAAAAGACTGGAGCAAATTCTATGTCTCAGCTGAGATTAAAAAAAGTCAGGGGGAGCAATTGTGATCTCAGATATATCAAAAGCAAAGTAGATTCAATTAAAAGATAATCAGGGAAACTACATTTTGCTAAAACATACCTTAAACAATGAAGTAGTGTAAAGTAATATAGGGGAAGTTTCTTTGATAGAGGCCTGATTTCTCTGAGGCATTAAAAACTGAGTCAAATTTATAAAAATAAAAACTATTCCTCAATTGATAGTCAAATGACATAAACAGGAAGTTTTTAGAAGAAATCAAAGTTATCTATAATTATGAGAAAATGCTAGAAATTAGTATCAAATAAATGGTTTGAAAAAACTCTGAGGCAACATGTCACATCTATCAGATTGATTAACATGAAAGAAAAGGAAAAGGACAAAAGTTTGAAGGGATGTAGAAAAAAGGGTATATTAATGCAGTGTTGTTGGAGTTGTGAATTCGTCTAAAAATTTTGCAGAATAATTTTGAATCAGGAACTATTTTATAGCTCCAAAGAGCTATAAAACTGTACTGACACAGCAATAGTACTACCAGATCTATATCCCAAAGAGATAAAAGGAAAAGAATGTATATGAAAAAAAACTCTAGAGAGGTTTTTTGGGGATATCAAATCATTGGCAAACCCATCATTTGGAGAACAGCAGAACAAGCTGAGGTGTATGATTATGATAGAATACTATTATGCTTTAAGAAATGACAAAGGAGATGCTTTCAGAAAATTCTAAGTGTACCTATATCAACTGAAACATAACGAACAGAGTAGAAGCAGGAGATCTTTGTAGACAACAAAAGCAATATAGTAGAAATGAGCAATTGTGGAAAATAGCTATTTTTATCACTATAATGATCCAAGACAATTCTGAAGGTCTCATGATGAAAAATGCTATTCACATGCAGAAGGAAAAATGAGTATTATGAGAGCAGATTGAAGCATATTTCTTTTTTTTTAATTCTAATTTATTTATTTATTTTTAATTTTCAGCATTCATTTCCACAAGATTTTGAGTTCCAAATGTTCTACCCATCCCTCCTCTCTGCTCACCACAAGACAGCATACATTCTGATCACCCCTATCTTCTCTATCCCCATCCTGTCTATTTTCTTGGAAGACAAGATAGATTTCTATAACCCATTGCCTATATATTTTATTTCCCAGTTGCAAGTGAAAGCAATTTTTAACATTTGTTTTTAAAACTTTGAGTTTCAATTTCTCTCCCTTTCTCCCTCCCCACATATCCCCAGTGAGAAGACAAGCAATTCAATTTATGTTATACACGTGTAGTTATGTGACAGGCTTCCATAAAATCCATGTTGTGGAAGGCTATGGTTCCCTCCATCCAATCCTCCCCCTCATTTATTCTATTCTCTCTTTTGACCTCATTCCTCCTCCAAAGGACTAACTTCTAATTACATCCTGCTCCCATTCACCCTCCCTTTTATCATCTCTCCCCACCACCCTCGGCTTATGCCCTTCTTCCCTACTTTCCTGTAGTGTAAGATAGTGTTTCATAGCAAATCGAGTATGCATGTTATTCCCTCCTTAAGCCAAATGTGTTGAAAGTAAGATTCACTTTTTCCCTCTCACCTCCCCTCTCTTCCCTTCCATTGAAAAAGCTTTTTCTTTCCTCTTTTATTTGAGAGATAATTTGTCCCATTCTATTTTTCCCTTTCTCTTCACAAAATATTCCTCTCACCATTTAATTTTATTTTTTAGATATCATCCCTTCATATTCAACTCACCCTTTGCTCTCTGTCTACATGCATATAATCCCTCTAACTACCCAATACTGAGAACAGTCTCAAGAGTTACAAATATTATCTTTCCATGTAGGAATGTAAACAGTTTAATTCTAGTAAGGCCCTCATAATTTCTCTTTCGGGTTTACTTTTTCATGCTTCTCATGATGCATGTGTTTGAAAATCAAATTTCATGTTCAGTTCTGGTATTTTCATCTAGAGAGCTTGAAAGTCCTCTATTTCATTGGATGAACATTTTCCCCTGAAGTGTTATACTCAGTTTTGCTGTGTAGGTGACTCTTTGTTTTAACCCTAGTTCCTTTGACTTCCGGAATATCATATTCCAAGCCCTGTGATCCCTTAATGTAGAAACTGCTAGATCTTATGTTATACTGATTGTATTTCCACAATATTTAAATTGTTTCCTTCTGGCTGCTTGTAATATTTTCTCCTTGCCCTGGAAGCTCTGAAATTTGGCTACAGTATTCATAGGAATTTTCCTTTTGGAATCTTTTTCAGGAGATGATCAGTGAATTCTTTCAATATTGATTTTACACTACGGTTCTAAAATATTAGGGCAGATTTCTGGATACTTTCTTGCAAGATGATATCTAGGCTCTTTTTTTGATCATAACTTTCAAGTAGTTCCATAATTTTTAAATTGTCTCTCCTCGATATATTTTTCAATTTAGTTGTCTTTCCAATGAGATATTTCACATTGTCTGCTATTTTTAATTCTTTTGATTTTGTTTTATGATTTCTTTATTTTTCATAAAGTCATTAGATTCCATCTGCTACAATTTAATCTTTAAGGAATTAGTTTCTTCAGCGAAATTTTGGACCTCCTCCATCTGGCCAATTTTGATTTTTAGGGCATTTTTCTCTTTATTGACTTTTTGGCTCTCTTTTGTCATTTGGATTAGTCTATTTTTTTGCAGTGTTATTTTCTTTAATATTTTTTGGATCTCTAGCAAACAATTGACTTGTTTTTCCTAATTTTCTTGCATCACTCTCATTTCTCTTTGCAATTTTTGCTCTGCTTCTCTTACCTGATTTTCAAAATCCTTTTTGAGTTCTTCCATGGCCTGAGATCAATTTGTATTTTTTCTTGAAGGCTTTGGATGGAGGAGCTTTGACTTTGTTGTTTCCTTCTGATTACGTGTTTTGATGTTCCTTGTCACCAAAGCAAGATTCCATAGTCTGATTCTTTTTTTTCAGTATTTGTTCATTTCCCCGGTCATTTCCTCGACTTTTAAACTCTTTGTCAAGGTACATCTCTGCTTCTAGTGGGGGTTGGAGGGTATACTGGGAGCCACTTGCTTCCTCCACATTCTGTGGGCCTAGAGCTCCAGAAACAGTTGCTATCTCTGCCCTTGATGCTCCTTTGACTTCTGGGTATTCCTCCACTCCCTGCCCCTCTACTGCCCTGGGGCTGGTGCCAGACCACTCCACTCTGCCACACTACTCCCACAGGTTTTCTACACTGACCTTCCAATTTTTTCTCCACATTTGGGGCCCTGAAGTCTGGAATCCAGAACAGATGTGAGAGATTCAATCTTCCCAAGGCCTCCTCGGGATGTGTGAGTGCCAGCGTTGCACCCACTGGACCATGCCCTGCTGCCTGCATGGCACAATATGCACTTTTCTGTGACCTTCTGGGCTGTATTGGGCTGGAGATTTGCTTCACTCTATCAGTCTATAGGTTTTGCAGCTCCAGAATTTGTTTAGAGAGATTTTTTTAAAGGTGTATGGCTGTGCTGGGGACAGTTCTCTAAAAAGTGGGTACTGTTACTCTGCCATCCTTAATCTACCCCTCTGAAGTACCTTCCTTTCACTTTATTTTTCTTGACTTTTTTGTGACATGGCTAATATGGAAAGATATTTTGATGATGTCACAGGTATGATTTATATCATAGTACTTACCTTCCAAATTGGTTAGAGAGGGGTAAGAAGGATAAAGAGAATATGGAATTCATATAAAAAAAAGTTAAAATATATAAATTATAAATGGGAAAAACATAGCAAGTGTAAATATAGATTAGACAGAGCAAATATTTTTACTGAGGTATTAGATAGCTGCCCCATAAATTCTAGTCTATATCTAAAGTTTATTAGAACTAGTGTCCAATTCTGACATGTAAATGAGTCTCTATGTGCTTTATGAAGAACTCAGAATCAGAGGTAAAACCAAAATTTAGAAGCAAAGAGAGAGTTTTAATAGAACCCTACCAACATTCCCCTCTAACAATCTTTCAAATAATAAGTCAGATTTAATTCAAAGGTAATGTAACTATCAAAAGGTCAGGTTGAAATATTTTTTAGCACAAGGGGTCAGATTGAAAGGTTTGTGTCATTGGAAATTGTGCAATCCAGCAGACATGTCAGCTATGGGAACTAAGGTGCAATATTGACAGAAATACCAAGAGCTTTCACTACCCAGAGATAATAAGGGAATTGTATCACTGGTCAGAAAGAGATTATCAGGGACCACTGTGCACAGAACCAAGAATATATTGACAACTCAATTGTCCATTACCAATTTCCAGGGCAAAAAGGAAATACCACGTTTGCATAAGCAAGTGATCAGGGCCACTGGGTAAGGACCAGAGTGGAGACCAGGAGGTCACCACACTTTGGAAGAGCCATAAACTGCAGGGCAGGAGGTAGAACCAAGGTGATAGAATAGATACAGGGACTTACCTGAGGTCTCCCAAATGCTGCTCCAGAAACTTTAAAACAACTCCTCAAATCAAATTCTGGAGAGGCAGAACAAACAAAAAGAAGCGATAAAACAATATTGCAGCCCAGGACAACATAGTAGTAAGGACTATGTTGGAGTGCCAGTAACAGGACTTGGAGGCAAGTCATGAACAGCAAGAGCAGCTTGAGATCCTTGAACCCACATATGAGGGTGGAATAACTAGTTATAAAGAGATTACAGGGGAACATTTGAAGGTACTGGGTGTGGTATCCTGTTGCATCGCTCAAATAAGGTTGCTATCCCTGAGCTAATAGGAACCCTAGGTCACTAGCATTTCTGGCTGCATGGTGCAAGGGACCTGGTCGCAGTCTAAGAATGAAGAGTACTTATGGTTCCAGACATAACAAAACACAGGTCTAGAAAAGTGACAACACCTCTTCTTAGATTATTCCACTTTGGGAGATCCAAAAACCTGAAAACGAACAGAATTTACCCTGAAAACAGTAGCAAGAAAGGTCTGAGGCTTGGAACAGTATTCCTTTGTCTCTAGGAACAGAGTTTAACTTCAATATAAAGTTACAGGTCAAGAAATAAGCTAGAAAAATAAGCAACCAAGATCAAGATATCAGAACAAATAGAATTAATATAATGACAGGGAAGAACAAGACAAAAAACTCAGGAGAAAGAAAGAAAAAACAAGAATATGCAAAGCTTCAAAAATATGAATTGGTCTTAGGTCAAAAAAGAATTATTGGAGATCTAAAAATGAATTTTAAAAAGCAAATAAGGATAATCCAAAGTAAAAACATGGACTTTTGATCTCAACTGTCAGACTTTTAAAACTTTCTAAAAAACCAGCTTTGAAGATTTGATATATATATATGAGCCAGAAGAAGCATAAGATACACACCAAAGACTGATGACAAGGAATTCAGGAAGGACAGACCATTTATATTTTATATATACGCAAAATGCAAAATGTATGTCTAAGATTCTTATTAATAATTGGGTAGCTCATAAGAAAGATTGAGGTAAATCTAGGTATATGAATTTAAAAAGTAAAACCATTAGGAACAGCTAAAAGAGGAATTATTTTATACAAATAAGATGCAAGAGGAAGAATTGAATACAGAGGAATTAGAAAAGGAAGGAGGGCTAATAATTCTGATAACCTACTTTCATCAGGAAAGGGTTTAACAAGTAACAATGTATATATATTTAGAAGAGTCTAAAAGTCTTCTAAATTCAGAAAAAATAAAATGGTAAGGAGATAGGGAGAGTGAAGAGGACAAAAAATGAGGGAATAGGTCAAAGGGGGTATAGAAGTTTGTTTAGATTAATGGAAATGGGAGGATAAGTGAGGATCTCAAGAGAGGAGGGTGAGAGAATAGGTTATAGGAGGTTATAGAAAGGTCTTTAGATTTGTGGGAACGGGAAGGTAGGGGAGGGATTCTTGGAGGGAGTAGGTAAGTTATAGGAGGCTAAGGTAGCAGGTAGAAGTAAAATAAAGGAGGCAGGAAGGATAGGAAAAAGATAAGCAGAAGCATAAAAACAAAGATTAGGAGTAGAATATATTTGGCAAAGTATATGTCTATATATGTATGTATATATGCACATATTTATGGTTATGGAGAAATATATCCACACTTAATTGTGGGAGGAGAGGTAAAAAAGAGTAAAGTAAAAAAAATGCACAGCAAAGAACAAAAGAAAACTTACAAGGAAGTAAAGAAAAGATGGACAACTCTCAACACAACATGTAGTATTTATCGTAAAGGCTTTCTTGAAATGACAATTTATTATTACATATTTTGAATCCTCTCTTATGTTTTGCCATGCACATAATTTGCTATTTCCTCCCTTTCTTACTTTGTATTTAAGTTCTAATATTTAAGTTTGTGATTTTTTTTGTTTCTTTTCTCTATTCTGTATTTGTGTTCTGGAATTTCTGTCTAAAATAAAATTTAAAATAAAGAAAAAATAAGAGGAGTAGAAGAAAATTTAAAAACAAAGTGATACAAGAGAATTATGAAATAAGAGTCAGAAGCTCAGTAAAGGATGTATTACAGTACTGAAGAAAATAACTACTTAAAAAAGAGAATTGCCTAAATTGTAAAAGAGACACAGAAGTCAACTGAAAGGAAGAACTCCTTAAAAAAAGAATCTGCCAAATGGAAACAGAGGTACAATATTCATTGAAGAAATGGACTCCTTAAAATAATATTAGTCAAATGCATAGGGACGTACAAAAACTCAGAGGGAAAACATAGCAATTCTTCAAAAATTAGAACTGGGAAGTGCAAGGTAATGACTCCAGGAGACATTAAGAAACAATTTTAAAAAAAAGCAAAAAAGGAGAAGGAACAAAAAATAAAATCTCATTAAAATACTGACCTGGAAAATACATTGAGGAGAGATAACTTAAGAATTATTAGAATACCTCATTAAAAACATGCCTGGATATCATATTTCAAGAATTTATCAGAAAAGAATGCCCAGATACCCTAGAAACAGAAGGCAAAATAAAAATGGACAGAATGCACCAATCACCTCCCAAAAGGGATCCCTAAATGAAAACTCCTAGGAATGATATAACCAAATTCCAGAACTCCCATGTCAAGGAGACACTATCACAAGAGTCAGAAAGAAATCATACACACACACACACACACACACACACACACACACACACACACACATATGCTATTATAGAGGGTGAAGGGGCTAGGAATACCATCAAGAATAAATTACCCAGCAAAAGTGAGTGTAATCCTTCAGGGGGGAAATTTATTTAATGGAGTATAGCACTTTTGCCCATTCCTGATGAAAAGACCAGAAGTGAAGAAAAAATCTGACTCAAATACAAGACTCAAAAGATTCATTAAAGTGGTAAACATCAAAGCAAAATTATAAGGAATTTGATAAGATTAAACTGTTTACATTTCTACATGGAAAGATATTTGTAACTCCTAAAAACTGCGTCATTATTCAGATGGTTAGAAGGAGTATAACTAAATGCAGATATGACCACAAAGAAGTGATTTCAAAAGATAAAAATGAAGTGTGAAAGAGAGGCACTAAGAGGAAAGGGAATGGTAGAATGTGAGAAATTATCTCATATAAAACAGGTAGAAGAGATAATGGTGGAGTGGTGGGTGATGTTTGAATATTATTCTCATGAGAATTTTCTCAAAGAGAAAATAACATACAAACTTAGTTGAGTAAAGAAATATGTCTTTTTTCTACAGGGATGTAAAAGAGAGAGATAGCAGAATGTGGTCAGTGATAGAAGAGAAGGTGGATTGGGAGAGGTGATGGTAAGAAGCAGAACATACTTCTGAGGAGGTACAGGGTAAAAGGAGATAGGATAAATGGGGATGGAGGGATTAGGAGAGAGGAACATACATAGTGAGTAAACACAACTGTAAATGTGAATAGGACGAACTCACCATAAAATGGAAATGGAGAGCAAAGTGGATTAAAAAACAAAATCTGGCAATATGTTGATTACAAGAAACACACTTCAAGCAGAAAGACACACACAGAGCAAAGATAAAGGACTGGAAAAGAATGTATTATGCTTTAATTGGTATAAAAAACCTAGGGTAGCAATTGTGCAGAAACAAAAATAAGTCTAAATGATATAAGCAGGAAAACTATGTTTTTCTAAAAGGTAGTATAGACATTGAAGTATTATCAGTACTAAACAAATATGTACCAAATAGTATAGTATCCAAATGTTTAAAGTAAAAGTTAAATATGCTGCAGGAGAAGAAATAAGTTGCAGGAGAAGAAAAGCAAAACTATCTCATGAGTGTCTTCAGCTTTCCTCTCTCTGAACTAGAAAAAAAATGTAATGAATAAATAAACAAAGAAAAAGTGAAGGACATGAATAGAATTTTCAAAAAGGTGGGTATGATAAAAACCTGGAGGAAATGGAATGACAATGGAAAGGAATATACCTTTTTCATAGTGGTACATTACATATACAGAAAAATTGACCATGTATTAGGGCACGGAAACCTCACACAGAAATGAAGAAAAGCAGAAATATTAATTGCATCATTTTCACATTATAATGCAATAAATTTCGTCTTGAGTCATAGAAACAGATTAAAAATTTATTGAAAACTTAATAAATAAACCCTAAAGAATAAGTGGGACAAAAGACAAATTATAAAAACAGTTAATAATTTCATTAAAGATAACGCAACAACATGCAGGGCTAAGATGGTGAAATAAAGGCAAGGACTCACCTGAGCTCTCCTCCGAAAAATATTTAAAGAATGGGTCTAAACAACTTCTAAAGTAGCAGAACACACAAAAAATGGAGTGAAAAATATACTAGCTCAAGACAATGCAACAGGTCAACAGGAAAGACCTCAAAAAAAGAGAGAGAACTGAGTCAAATTTATAACAAAATAAGTCATTTCTTATTGATAAATTGTCAAAGGATATGAACAGGCAGTTTTCAGATGAAATTAAAACTTTACGTAGTCTCATAAAAATGCTCTAAATAACTTCTAATTAGATAAATGAAAATTAAAACAACTCTGCTTTACCACCTCACACTTATCTGATTAGCTAATATCTCAGAAAAGGAAAATGCTCAATTTTGGAGAAGACATAGGAAAATTGAACACTAAAGAATTACTTGTGGAGTTGTAAATTTATTCCCCAAGGGTTATACAATTGTGCATACACTTTGATCCAGCAATAATACAATTAGGTCTATATCCCATTGAAATTAAAGAAGAAGAATAAAGAACCCATACATGCACGAAATTTATAGCAGCTCATTTACTGGTAACAAGGAATTGTTAATTGAGAAGAATGCCTCAACTGAGGAATGGCTGAACAGTAGCTTATGTTTGTGACAAAATATTGTTTTCCTGTAAGAAATTATGGGGTGGGGGGGTTGGTTTCAGAAAAAAATCTGGAAATTATAATATGAACTGATGCAAACTGAGGAGAGCAAAAGCAGCAGAAGATTGTACCCAGGAACCACAGTATTATAATGCTGATCAAATGTGCAAAGCTTAGCTACTCTGATCAATACAATGATGTAAGACAATTCCAATGGGTTCATGTTGAAAAACTATATCCACGTCTTGAGACAGAACAGATGAACTGTGTGCAAATTGAAACATACTTTTCTACTTTTTGAAACATGATTAATATGGAAATGTTTGAATGTGAAATAATCATATTGATTCTGTGTCTTTTAAAAATTAATCTTATTTAAACTTGATTGATTTTGTCTAATAACTGTATAACTTTTGGTTCTTTTTCTCTGAGCTTCAGAAATTTATTTGGAATGTAATGAGTTAAGTTTAGAAATCTTGCTCTCTTGTTAATCACTGTTCTAATTTTGGGGTTAAGGAAATCTGTTACCTTTGAAGAATGAAGGTGTACAGCAGGAAGTCAAATCTAGTATCTTTATAATCTATCCTTCAAGGTTGTCTCATTTGTTATCCAAAGAAGTCTAGTCCACTATCTCTGATTTTGCAAGTTAATTCAAGTAATGAGCATTTCATAGTCACAAGAAGGAAGAAGTATTACTAGTCCTTCATTCCTAATTTCCAATCACTCATATTTTTCCCTTTGTCTCCCCTCTAACCTGCCATTGATTTTTGCCATTCAAGATGTCAAGTTCTTTTAACCAATCATAATACTCCCACCACTCATGAAGTCCTATTCTTTGTTCTGTACTCCCCCAAACCATAAAAAAGAGCTGTTCTCCATCATGAGAGCTTAATTTTGTTAAGGAAGTTGAGATTCAATTTGTTGGTAAATTTCCACTTTTCTAATAAATTGATCAGGCTCAGAACTTTATGCCTCATTTTACCTTATTTTCATTTATATGACTTTACATTTGTGATAGATATAATATTACTTGATTTTTTAGTTGATGGGGTAGAGGTTGAAGTGAGAAAATTTGAAACTGAACATTTCTTTAGTGCATATTAAAAAGAAATAATAAAAGAAGTAGCTTTGTTCTCTGAAAACTCCATCTTTTCCCCCTCCATATGTAATATGGTAAAACAGGAATGATATCTCAATTCTCCTCATGTTTTTTTTTCTTACTCTTTCACAATTTGATAACCTTTGAAGGATAAAGGAGGAGGTGAATTTTCCACATATCTAAATATTCTTCTTGTACTTTCATGGACAAAAAGATAAATGTCTTCTTCATTTTTTCCCTTTTTTATACTGCTATTTCATTGTGTTCTTGGTAATATGATTGCTACTTGTCTATCTCTATTTGTTAATTTTGTTTTCTTTCAACCCCATAAAATGAGTGCCCCATAATAATCTGTTATCATGTATTTTACCCTCTTTCTACTTGAGGGAGAAATACACTCTGATGTAAAGACAGAAGTTATGTGACAAGACAAACAAAAACAACTGCCAGTTACACTCAAACTCTGATAGAAAAAGGTCAGGACTCTGAATCCGAGAATGCCAGGAATAGCATTGCTCTACCCTCCCATGCCAAAGGTTCTACTTCTACCCTAGCCCAAAGAAATCTGCCAACTTCTTCTGCAGGTATTGCAGTTAAGATTCCTCAAGATAGTTCATCATCAGAAATGGATATGGTTTTGTCAGATAAAATAACATTAACTATGTATTCCCATCTGCTTTGACAATGAACCTGAAAGGAATCTTTCCATCTGATTTATAGTTGAATCATATATCATTATCATTGTATATGATAATTAAATTTTCCCTTTAGAATGCATACTCCTTAAAAGCAGGGTCTGTCTAGTTTATTCTTTATATTCACAATGATTAACAAAGTACTTTCCATATAGAAAACACTATTAGCATTTTTTAAATTCATTCACTATATTTTGTCCCTCCTGTATCTCAATTACTCTAAAAGACTCTTTATAGACAACTAGTAAATTTGTAAATCTAATGGAAATCACACCTAAAAGTTTCAATCTCACAGTTCTAAACTAGGATAGTAAATCTTCATTGAAATTCACCTCAGAAGAAACATGAACAATACAGAACTCATTGTTCTTTCAACTCCCCTGCTTCTATGGATGGTACCAAAATCTTATAAGTCTTCTAGGCTTAAAAGTTTTGTATCATATTTGGCTATTATTCTCCCTCATCACCCACTTCCTATCAAATATCACCATTTTACTTTTGTAAGGCCAGTCATACTCCCCCACACTGGAGCAAGACTTTGTTGTCTGTAGTTTATTCTTAAAAAATAGCTTCCTATTAAATCTCTCTGCTTCTAGTTTCTCACATTTTTAGCATCTTTCATATTGAGATAATCCTCCTAATTTAATGGCCTTGTCCATGTAATCTTTAACGTCAGAACCTTTCATTTATCACCTGTCTGCTTCAGTTTTCTCATTTGAAAATAGCACCCACACCCCAGGGTTACGCACATAAAATGAGGATATCTGTATAGTTCCCTCCAAATATCAAAGCATTAGATAGATGCTAGATATCACAGTCATCGTCAACATCAACTACAATACAACTTTTAATGACTCTCTAATATCTAGGATATGTAAATTAACATTTAAAGACTTCCACAATCTGGATTAAAAATATATTCATTTTAATACTTCTTTATGCATGTTACTTTCTTACCTTTATATTCTAGCCAGACTGGCTTTTTTCTTTTTTTTCTGTGACCTGTTTTATAGTGTGGAATCTTCTGAATCTTAATAGGCCTATCATTTGCATGACCAGTCCAATTCGTATTTCATTTCATCCTTGCAACTTATCTGATTCCTTCCTCAAAGTAAAACTGATTTTTACCCTTGTCAGAATACTTTTGAAATATTTTATTGACACTTTATTTTTACTTGTATCACATTTTATCTCATTCTTGATTCTTTGTCAGGTATTCCCCTTATACTTGAAGGGGATGTTCTTGAATACGTGAATTCTGATATATGTTGATATAAATAGATATTTAAAATTTTATCTTTCCTTTTTTGTGACTTAAGAGCTAGACTGAAGTTTCACCTAGAAGAGAATTTTAATGAATGTTTATCGAAAGTTTTCATAGTATTTGATTTTTCCAATTACACATAAAGATAGTTTTGAACATTCAATTTTGTATAATTTTGAATTCCAAATTTTTCTCTCCCCCTTTTCCCCCTTCACAAAACAGCAAGCAATCTGATATAGATTATACATATACAATCATGTTTAAATATGTTCACATTAATGATATTAAGAAAGAAGAATCAGAACAAAGGGGAAAAAAGGATGAGAAAGTAAAAAAGAAAAAGGCAAAAATAGTATGCTTCAATATGCATTTAGATTTTATAGTTCTTTTTCTGGATGTGCTTAGCATTTTCTCTCATGAGTCTTTTTGATTTGTCTTGAATGATTGTATTTCTAAGAAGAGCTAAATCTGTTATAGCTGATCATCAAATAATGTTGCGAATACTGTGTATAATGTTCTCCTGGCCCTGCTCACTTCACTCGGCATCAATTCATGTAAATCTTTACAGGTGTTTCTGAAATCCATCAGCTCAGCATTTCCTATAGAACAATGGTATTCCATTACTTTCATATGCCACAACTTTTTAAACTGTTCCTCAATTGATGTGCATTCCGTCAATTTCCAATTCTTTGCCACCACAAAAAGAGCTGCCTTAAGTCTTTTTGTACATGTGGGTCATTTCCCCTTTTATTAGCTCTTTTGGATATAGACCTACTAGTGGTACTGTTGTATCAAAGATTATGTACAGCTTTATAGCCCATTGGGAATAAATCACTCTCCAGAATGGTTGGATCTGTTCACAACTATATTAAATTGCATTACTATTCCAATTTTCCCATCTCTTTTTTTTTTTAACATTTATCATTTTCCTTTTCCATAATATTAGCCAATCTGATAGGTATGAGGTGATATCTCAGTTGTTCTAATTTTCATTTCTCTAATCAATGGTGATTTAAAGCATTTTAATATGGATATAGATAACTTTAATTTCTTCATCTGAAAATCTCCTGTTCATATCCTTTAACAATTTATCATTTGAGGAAAGGAATGTTTATTAAATTATCTCTGGGTCACAATAAGGTCCCTAAGCTGTTTAGGGCTTGGGCAATATGTGTGTGGGCAATATGGTGTTGTGGGTAGACTAATGGCTTGGCAATTAGAAAATCAAGATTCAAGTCCCATTTCTGCTTTTTCATGACTATGTGCCTTCTGGGAAATTGTCTTCCTGGTCCTCCATTTACTTGCCAATAAAGTGAAAGTGTTAAAGTAGATGATATCTAAAGGCAAACTGCCTACCAGTACCAATTTTGCTGAAGTTTGCCCTGCACCTGTTGAGCATGGAGAGAAAAGTATCATATGCTTATCGTCATGAAAACATAAGTCACAGATCAGTTTTCCTCTGAAAAATTATATAATTAATTTAATTTCCTAGTTCATTCTAATAACAACTCTTCTTTCTTCCTCATCTCTGACTTTAATAATACAGTGTTGTCAGTTTGGGCCCTATACCATTTACAGAATTCTTCCAAGTAATCACTTTGTTAGTGGAGGGCTGGTTAAATACAATCACTGACGTTTCCTTCAACTCTTTCATCCATATTTTCTTTTTAGTATATTAAAAATATTAGGAGATACGTGTGCATCTACACATATATGTGTGTGCACATATATGTATGTATATTGTTATGTGTCACATGAATTACAGACTCTTTGATTTCTAATTATGCTGATGCTTTTCACAATTTGGAAGTTTCATTTTGCTTTCAGCTATGATTTTCTCATGTAATAAAGATTTTATTTTTTTATTTTTTCTTATGTTTTTTTTTAGTACTTTTATTTACAACAATCTTGGGAAGCGGGTTGGACAAGAATGATTATTTGTTTCCTATTGACTTGGGAAAAATGAGACTCAGATGACTTTAACTAAAATTACCCAGTGGTAGAACTGAACTGTATATCCAGATGATAAGACTCCAAACCCAGTGAGTGCTTTTTATTTACTACATGCATTATATATTCCTTTGGGTTTGATGATAAAGCAGTTGAGCAGCTTGTCAGTTCCCATGAGAAGCAAGATCGTTGTGTAGTTGAGTTCTATACACTTCTTCGAAACTAAATGCTCAAAATTAAGAAATTATGCCACAGATATGAGCAATTACAGCTGAATTTACAATTTAAGATTACAAAACTCCATATAATCTAGAAATCTGAGAAATGCCAAAGAACTTTGACATTTACAGTTCTTACTGGGAATCTTTTGATGGATGGAAATTTGGGGGAGGGTAGAAAATACGCCATGAATTACACAGTTACTGATTAAAGAAAATAGAAAATTATGATTGATAGAAAGAAACTGGAAGCTTGGCTATGGAAAGTCTTCTACTCTAGATATTATTCAGCGTATGGACACAGGCCTGACTGACCTAAATATCTGCCAACACCTGGAGACTGAAAATGCCTAAAACAAGACACTCTAGGATGTCTGCTGAACATCTCAAGAGGGAAGAATAATAAACAAGAGAATTTCTAAAAGTGGGTGAAACTGAATGTAAGAGAAAGATGAAAAACTGGAAGATTAACAGAAAACTTGAATAAAGACCTATCCCAGAAACAGACCAAAATATAGGATAACAAAGGCAGGAGAGATGACAAAACCTCAAAAAGAACGAAATTGACATTGAAAGAATACACTATGAAGAAAAATAAAACAGCTGACAAAAAAATTAAATCTGCGAATTTCTTAGAAATCATTGGGCAATAGCTAAATGTTCTGGAAATATTCAGAAGGGAAATAAAAAGGAATGGATTTGCAACAGAAAATTGAGCTTTGAATGTTGAATGTGAAAAAAGACAGAATAGTAGTGAAAAAAATCACATGATGAATAATTTAGATCAATAGAAGCTCCAAGAAAGAGAATAATGGATTTGGAATGCAAAGATTATCAAATGGAAAAAAAATATCGCCAAAGAAATATAAACATCATAAATATCAATAGAATGTGTGGCTCTATATAAACAACAATTGAATCAGAAGACAGAATTGAGCCTGGAATTAGGAAGACTCATCTGTCTGAGTTCAAATCTGCCCTCAGATACTTAGTAGTTATGTGAAACTGGGCAAGTCACTTAACTATGTTTTGCCTTAGTATCATAATTTGTGAAATGAGCTGGAAAAGGACATGGCAAATCACTTTAGTATCTTTACTAAGAAGACCCCCATGGATATTTGGTTCATGAAGAGTCCGACACAACTGACTTATTGAACAACAACAATAAAAGAATTAAACCTGTGGCACATATTATTCTATCCTGGCAATCTAAGCATTATCAAAAATGGAAAAATAAAATGAACTCATAAAATGAAATATCAGCTACATAAAATTGACAGATTATTGTATTTACAAACACCTCAAACCCCAGAAACATGAAATAGATACACAATTATAATGAAAAGTAATTAAATAATTTCTTTCCTTTTTAAAGATTTTTCAGAATGAAAAATCACTGCTTTAGGGAAGTCCACATAATGAACCTCTTCTACCAGTGTAGATTGGTACCTTGGTAATTTACATTCTTAGAGATTTGCCTAGAGAAATGATAAATTAAATGTCTTGGTAAGGGATCACAGAGGCATTATGTGTCAGAGGTAAGATTCAAGCCAAACCAATTTAAACCAAAATCTTTCAGAATCTAAGTCTGCTCTATCCACTAAATACCATCTCCACTAGCTTACTCTAAATTATAAATATTAAAAGTTATTGTTTTTAAGGAGAAAGGCTGATCTAGAGAAATTTTTAAAAGGAAATGTCATCAAGGGATAAACAGGACCCAAGAGAACTAAAGATTTAAAGGAAAACTACAGAATCAGGAGAAGTATGGATAGAAAAATAATAAATTCCCTCACCTTCCATATATGAATTAAGATTTTTTGTGAGAGGAAATAGAATATTAGATTACAATAATGTGAAGAATAATATTGGGACACGGGATGTGATGAATCCAACTATGTCAGGGATTGAATAGTTAAATTTCAGTTATACTTATGATCTCCAAACCAGGGTTAGTGGTCTAGCACTGCCCCTTAAGAGAATGTGCTGGACAGCAGAGATTGCCTGCATAGGGCTAATTGTGTGAAGGTTATCTCTCAATAATAATCCCATGGATCTAGTAGACTTTTGTCTATGGTAATAAAATGGTATTTTAGCCTGGGAAGTATTTATACTTTGAAAGACTGCCTTCTCTGAGTGAATGTAGTGAAGCCACTGGAAGGATCTGCTTCAGGAGAAAATATTTCTGAATACTTACAGGCAGCTCTCAATCAAACTGGTGATGTTATGGTGATAGAACCAGAGAAGGGATATCATGGCTTTAAGATGAAAACTGATCATGGTGAGGGAAGTAGTCAGGGATAGATGGGGCCACATATTGAGACATAAAGTGAAATCTACTACAGATTACTGTTTTTAAGGAAATTTGCTTACTTGAAGACTGATATTTCTAATAGTGAGACATAAAAAAATCCAAATAAATAAGAAACTAATAAAAGAAGATGGATTAAGAATTAAAAAAGAAATTAGATAGATGAGATGAGTATGCCAGCTTCATCAAAAGATTGAAGTAAACAATGCCAGTGTGATATAATTTTGAGATATTTGCCCACTAAATCCACATCCACATTTCTTTTCCCATGACTGAATTTTTTAAAATTTTTCTAAATTTCATATTTAGAATTTTCAAACTTTAGATTTTATTCAAATTATGAAATCAAAATATGCTTTAAATGCTTTAGTTATAAAAACTTTAATATGATAGTTGTAGTTAATTTACCAAAATCAATAGATTTTGATAGGAGGGATGGAAGGGGAAAAATTATGTAGTCATAAATCAACCAAAATTACCATTGAAATTAATTGGGAGGCAACAGGGGGAAGTTGGTAACATTAGAAACAATCCTAGTGTATAATTTTACCTTTGACTGTTCCATACATGATTAATTAAGAGGAATGGAGTTGACACAAAAGTAGAATCCTAGAATTTAACAGCAATAAGGGCTTTATAGGTGATGTAGTACAATGGTACCAGTGGTCACTCTGGGGCATGTAATGACTCAGAAAACTATATATTAACATTATCTATATTCTTATGTATTCTTATATGTTTTGTTAAAACATTTATTAATTGAATTTTGATTTGTTTCCAGTGTGGCAAGCTGCCTATTTGATAGTTTGATCTAGTCCACACTCCTCATTTTATATGTAGGACAACTCGGGCAAATGTAAGTGAAATGATTTGCCAAAAATTACTCAGGTATTTAGAAGTATGATCAGAACTAAGAGTCAGTTTTGCGTTAGATATTCTATCTATTTTTCAAGGTGTGCTAAAATTTTGCAAATTGTTTTTAATATTATATAAATGTATATTTGTGACTCACATAGTTATAATACATCACAAAGTCAAATGGAAAATATTAGGGGGATTTAGTGCCAATGTAATATTCACAGTGCCTAAGTCAACCATGAATATCCCAGCATATTTCTGAATCTTGAAATACAACCAACTCTCCACATGGGAGAGAGAACCAAAAGATTTATTCTGACAGCAGAAAGCCAAATCCTACACAGCAACAAAAATCTACATACAACAAAATAGAGGGCAACACCATGCCTAACCCTTCCCCCTGCTAAGCTTCCTTCAAACCAGTTCCATTAAACAAATTACAAGCAAGCTCTCTTAAACAAAATCACAAATAAGCTCTTTTACTCATATTAGCCAGCAGCCTGCTTGCCTTCATCCTTCCTTCTCTGACTATTCTGAACAAAATTTTCTCTCAACTATTCTCTAGTTCTGCTTCTTCCTGTTTCATCCTTCTTATTCCATTCATTCAGCAAGCTCCTCCCACCACAGGCTCCATGTGACTTAGACTTCCATGTGACCCAAGCAGATCAAATGGACCTATTAATGAATGGGAAAGATCTTTCCATTTAAATACCATTACAGGGGAGGATGTTTTGTCTGAGTGTTTGAGAATTGCAATATATTCAGAACCTTTCTAAATAAATAGCATAGACTAGTGAAAAGAAAGAACACTGCACTTGGAAACAGAAGGACTGAATATAAATTCTCAGATCTATATTTCAATCTATATGACCTCAAATAAGTCATTTTACCTCCTTTTCATCTTTTCTTTTCTCATTTACATTTTGGACCAGAAAACATTTCATTTCTCTTATCATTTCAAATACTGTTTGAAAATTCTTAACATGGTATCCATACATTTTCTAAAAATTACATTTCAATATAATTACTTTTCTGTGTAACCTTATGTAATTCTATTTTATTTATGTTGACCATTGTTGAAAAGGAGACTTATTAGACTCCTCAGGACTGCCATGGAGGTCCATGATTTAAAAAATTGTTTAATTTTGTCTTATACTTCTATTTCTTCTCATTATACATATTTCACACTTAACCATTTCAGGCATAAAGTTAAAAGTGACTAAATTCATATCCATAAAACCACTTGTCTTAAAAAGACTGGCTTCTACTGGGTAGCTATGAATTTTTGTAGTGTTTTCCTAATCATTGACATATGTTACTCAATTGTTTAGTTATCAAAGGAGGAAAAAGATTGCATAAATGGAAGCATTAGAGGAGAGTCTGAAGTTCAACACAACTAACCAAAGCATAAGTAAATGTATGAGAACACAGAAAGGGAATAATTGAGTAAGTAGAATTATAATG
Source organism: Potorous gilbertii (assembly GCA_028658325.1). Lineage (NCBI taxonomy): Eukaryota > Metazoa > Chordata > Mammalia > Diprotodontia > Potoroidae > Potorous > Potorous gilbertii. The sequence continues at coordinate 36,109,175 of CM053773.1, forward strand.
ATAACTTGCATTTATTCCCCCAAAGCTTTTCACTTTTCAGAATCCTTCACAGTCTCTATTTGAGCTAGTTATGCAAATGGCTTTGCTTTGTTTTTTTTTTTGTTATTGTTTTTTAGTTTTTTTTTCACACTTCACAGATCAGGAGACAAAATCAAAGAGGTTAAGGGAATTTAACTAAGACCTTTAATTTCTAGTGTTTCACCCTTTCCATTGTGTTGCCTCTGAAGTGAATCCAATATTCAATGAACATTGATGGCTTTGGTTCATGACATATTAATAAATTTGAGAATATACAACTCAATTCATGTCATGGTGTTTAGCATTGTTTCTTGGACTAAGAAACTGAAAAATTCCAGAAAACACAACAATGATTATGTAACACTCTATTGAGGCTATTTCTCAAGAAAATCAAATTATAACCTTAAATCAGTGTCTAAAATAATAATTATTGAAGTATATCCAGGAATTTAATAATGTGTTACCCTTTATGTATAAACATGGTATTTCTGAACTGTGATGATCCTGATTTTGTATTTTTGACATGTACTTTTTATACCTGTGATGCCAATGTCTGCTTCTTCGGATCCTTATGAAAATCATTTTTGATTATATTTAAAAATTTAAGGCAGTTATAATAGAAAGAGAGCTTAGTTTGGAGGTAAGAGGACAAGTTTTTTCCACACCTACACTACCTCATTTTATCGTTGTTCCCTTGGGCAAATCATTTAACCAACGCTGGGCTCTATTCTTCTCATCTGTAAAATGAGGATGCTGGACTCAATGATCTTGAAGTCCCCATCCTGCTGTAAATCGTTGATTCTCTATAATATCATACTGAAAACATAAAGTACCATGGGAAATAAAGGTATCATTGCTGTCATTGGCAATGAACTCTAACATAAAGCTTTCCTAACATTTCTATCCTGTGGCTCCCTCTTAAATTCTAATACTTGTCATGTTACATTGTTGGGGACAAGGAAGGAATAGATATAGAAATGTTGAACTTGAGTGGACAGTGAAAATAACTGAAGCACTAGCCCCATGAAAATATGAACACAGAAATATGTTATAAAAAGAAAAAAAACAAAATAGAGAGAAGAGAAAAAGACAGGCATATAAAACCCAAGAGGAATACCAATTTAATGGTCATGATGCAGTGCCCATTTTAGAAACAGTAGTCACCTGGATTCAAAGAGATCTCTGAAATGGATTCAGATTCTTGAATGGATAGAAAAAAAGAAGTAATTTTAACCAGAGCATGGAGGGCGGGGGGGGGGGCAGGGAAAAATACACTTCACAGTGGCCAATATTTAGCACAGTAGTTTGGGAAACACTTGCAAGAGAAAAGAAAGCAGACTATTATCTCACAAACTCACAGAAGAAGAGTAATTCTAGAGTTAACTTCTATTTCTATAAACAACAAAGTAAGTAGGAATGTGACCATTGCAGGCTCCCTAGATGACATAACAGCTAGAGTGCTATATTTAGAGTCAGGGAGACATGATTCTAGATATTCCCTCCTGTTCAGACTGTGTGATCTTAAGCAAGTCTTTTAACCTCTCTGTGTCTCAATTTTCTTTATGAAATGATGAGATTCGAAATGATGGTTTTACACTTCCTTCTACATCTAAAGTTATGATTCTAAAAAATGATTAAGATCAGATCAAATAACTATTTCAAATGAGAACAAAACTATTTGAGCTTTTCTAACCTAGTTTTAGGGGCAGAAAAAAGATTTATTTGAAGATCTATACCTAACTTTCATAGACATTATCTCATCATTTTGGATGCACTATCTACTGAAAAAGATCACAACAATCAACAGCTTTTTATCTGATATGATTATTGTACATCTATATTCACAATCCTCCATAGAGATATAACACAGACGACTAGATGTTTTTCCTCTGTGCTTTATTTCATAGGTACCAACCTAAATATAAGTTGTCCCATCTCTGATTTCTTACTTTCAATATATGATAAATCAAAATTCTTTTTTCTTTGAATATATTTAACTCTTTTATAATTTTATTTTGTGCATATAGATAATTTGATTATTCAGAATTGAAACATATATTTATTAGACCAGGCAGAAAGAGATATACTACAACAATGAACACTTGAAATACATGTTTACTATGTAGTGGTAATGATAACTATGCATTTTGAAGTATAAGGGAAAATAACCGTGAAAATTAGTTGTAGGACTGAATGACATCAATGAAAAAAATAAATAAGAAGAAAGGCCAATGAAAAGAGGTAATGAATGAATTAGCAAATGAATGGAAGAGAAGAAGGAGGAGGAGGAGGAGGAGGAGGAGGAGAAGAAGAAGAAGAAGAAGAAGAAAAAGAAGAAGAAGAAGAAGAAGAAGAAGAAGAAGAAGAAGAAGAAGAAGAAGAAGAAGAAGAAGAAGAAGAAGAAGAAGAAAAAGAAAGTCTTAATAAAGTGATTTTTATTTTAATCCTATTTTTTTTTGTTTGGAGACTGTGTCAATTTTTTTTCTCATCACCTCTCTGTTTAAGTGGACTTGATTGAGAAAAGATGCAGTACTCCTCTCAGGAAAAGTATTGTCATTAATCTGTAGACAGTATTTGCCACTAATGACACCATCTTCTTCTTGTATTGCATTATTTCAATGTGTTTTCCAGAATGTGTAAAACAATTCACATTTCCGCCAATTAATATTAAAGTGTCAATTTTCTCTTACATCCTCCAATGATTAACATTTTTAAAATTTTCTTACCTTTGCCAAATTGGTGTATGTAAGGTGAAAATTCTAAACTATTTTAAATTGCATTTCTTCAATGATTAGTTTTAGCAATTTTTTCAAATATGATTGTTTATAACTTGTATTCCTTCCTTTCAAAAGCACATTTTCTAGAGGGGATTCTGGGAAGATGATGAAGTAGGTCAGAAAAGTCCAAGATCTCAAGATTTTCAAGCATAAAAGAGCTAAAATAGCACCTTAGGGTGAACCAAGTGTAAGTGAAGATAAATAAGAATGGGGCACAACTGGTGTCTTCTTGAGACAATCTGAGATCATAAGAAAAATCCCAGAATGAGGTTTGGTCTCTGTGAAGAGTAAACACCTCCAGGCTAAGTTCCATTTTAACAACAAGCAAGAAGCCCTGAGGTTAGTTGGTTTGAGAGGCTGCCTCAGCCTCAGTCACAGGAACTTTCCTCCCTGAGATAGTGAGAGACGTGGGATTTTTGAACTCTGGAAGACTGAGGGAAACTGCTGATAAGGAACGACAGACCTAGCTGTGTTATGAAGAGAGGTGGGGGATCCAGCACATAACTGCTGAGTGCAGAAGCAGTGGGTATGAACGCCCCTGACTGTGGGCACTTACAGGAGGTTAGAGATTTGGCTTTGGTTCCAGGCAGATGGAGAGAACTGAAGATCTGAGGCAAGAGGCATCATTTCCCATACCCGAGGGCTAGAGGTGGTTACAAAAAGTAAACAATTCCCACAAAAAATGCACATTCAAAGGAGAAAGAATCCAACCACAAAAAACTATTTTGGTAATAGAGATTACTAGGTTCATCTTCAGAGGAGGATATTGAATTAAATAAATCCCCAGAGTAAATGTCAATTGGTCATCAGCCCAAAGAGAATTCTTAGAAGGTCTTAAAAAAAGTTTAAAAATAAAATGATAGAGATGGAGGAAAAACTAAAGAAACCAAGAGAAATATAAGGTGCACATTAAAGAGTGATTACATATTTTAGAAATGGGCCTTTTATCAGAGACACTGGCTGTAAAATTATTTTCCAGTTATCTGCTTCCTTTCTAATCTTGGCTGCATTAGCTTTGTAATCAAAATTATCCATTATGCATTTCATAATATGAACAAAATTTTAATATTCTTTTTAAATTTTGATTTACATTTTATCTCCCCCCTGTCTTTTTCTCATCTCTCCCTCTCCTTGAGAAGGCAAGCAATTTGATCAAGATTATATAGCATATTAGTCATGCTACAAAAGAGAAACCCCTCAAAAACAGTAATAATATTATAGTGTTTTTAAAATGTTTCAATCTGCATCTAGACTCTTAGTCACTTACTTGGAGATGTATAACTTTTTTCATCATAAGTCTGTCTGGATTATCTTGTATGATTTTACTGCTGAGAATGACAAGGTCATTTGTAAGTGATTATAGTACAAAATTGGTGTTAGTGTGTGCAATGTCCTCCTGGTTCTGCTCACTTCATTTTGAATCAATTTATGTCAGTTTTTCAAATTTTACTAAAATAATTCTTCTCATAATTTTTATAATATAGTAGTATTCCATCACAATCATAAACTATAACTTGTTCAGCCATTCCCCAGTTGATGGACATATCTTCAGTTTTCAATTCTTTGCCACACGTAAAAGAGCTGCGGAATTTTTGTACACACAGATTCTTTTCATTTTTGTATTCTTTAACATCTTTGAGATATAAAATCAGTCCAATATTGCTTGGTCAAAGGTAGACCTGGTTCTAGAGTTCTTTGAGTGTAGTTCCAAATTGCTCTCAAAAATAGTTGGATGAGTTTGAAATTCCATCATCAGATCATTAGTGTCTTAATTTTCCCACCCCTCTAACATTTGTCATTTTACTTTTTTGTCATATTATCCAGTTTTATAGCCTTGGGATTATGCCTTAGAAATCTCTCAATTGGTATTTCTCTAAGCAATAGTGATTTAGAGCATTTCTTCGAATATGGCTATAGATACCTTTGATTTCTCCATTGGAAAAATGCCTTTTCATATCCTTTGACCATTTATCAATTAGGGAACGTCTCATTTTTTTTTATAAATTTGGCTCAATTATCTATATTTCTGAGAAATGAGGTCTTTATTAGAGACACTTGCTGGAAATTCTTTTTCATAGTTATGTTTACTGGTCTATTTTCCTCAATTCTATTGCCCTCTTCCCCCATTTATCCTGCTCTCTCTCTCACACTATGGATCCTGAAAACTTTCTCTTTTCTTTACTTTTAACGGCTGCCTCCCCAAATCCTCTCTCTCTCTCTTCTGTCAACTACTCCCCTTTCTTACATCCTTCCCTACTGTGAGAACAAGATAGGTTTTTATGCTCAATTGAATGTAAGGTTCAAGTGATATTCTCCACTTCCTCCATCTTCCCTTTCCACTGTAAAAATTCTTCAGAAATAATTTACCCCATTTTCACCTACCTTTTTTCCTTCTCTAAGAACATTCTTCTTTCTCACTCATTTATATTTTATTTTTTACATATCTTCCCTTCATAATCAACTCATATGTGTGCCCTCTGTCTATATATACTCCTTCTAACTATGACAATAATGAGAAAGGTATTATGAGTTCCAAATAGCACCATTCCATGTATGAATGTAAAAAGTTTAACTTTAATAAGTCCCTTATGATTTCTATTTCCTGTTTACCTTTTTATGCTTCTCTTGAGTTTTATATTAGAAAGTCAAATTCTCTAGTTACCTCCTTTGTAAAATTATGAATACTTGAAAGTCCTCTATTTCACTGGTTATCCATCCCTCTCACCAAGGAATTATACTCAGTTTTGCTGGGTAGATGATTCTTCCTTGTAATCCTACCTCCTTTCAAATGTCATAATCCAAGCCATCTAATCCTTTTCTGAAAAAACTGCTAAATTTAGTGTTATCTTCACTATGAATGCATAATATTTGAATTGTTTCTTTCTGGTTGCATGTGGTATATTTTTCTTGATCTGGGAATTCTGAAATATTACTATAATATTCCTGGCAATTTTCATTTATGCATCTCTTTCAGGAGGTAATCAGTGGATTATTTCAATTTTTATTTTACCCCCTGGTTCTAAAACATCAGGACAATTTTCCTCTATAATTTCCTGGAAGATTATGTCTAAGCTTTTTTGTGATAATGGATTTCAGATATTCTAATAATTCTTAAGTTATTCCTCCTGGTTTTATTTTCCAAGTTGGTTGTTTTTCTTTCTATTCTGTTTTACAGCTTTTTTATGTGTCATGGATTCATTAGCTTCCACTGGCACAATTCTAATTAAAAGGAATCATTTACTTCAGTGAGCTTTTGTACCTCATTTTCCATTTGACAAATTCTACTTTTAAAAAATATGTAATCATATTTACATTATATTATTATTAATTATGTTGATATTAATTATATTAATAATTATAACATTATTATTTTATATTATTTATTTTCAATTCTTAACACTCACTTCCACAAGAGTTTGAATTCAAAATTTTCTCCATATGTCTCCCTACTGTCAGCCTGAGGACAAAATGAACCACATCCACCTTTTGCTCTCAGTTGTCCTCCCTTTTATTACCCACCATCTTTCAATCCCTCTACTTCTCTATTTTACTATGGGACAGAATAGATTTCTATACTCTATTGCCTACATAGATTAATTTCCAGTTCCATGCTAAAACAATTTTAACATTCAACCTTAAGCTTTTTTATTAATTTTATTTATTTTCAGTGCTCTACAATCGTTGCCACAAAACTTAGATCATTAATTTTCCCTCCCTCCCCCCTAGTTGGCCCCTCCCTTCCCAAGGCAGCATACAATTTTATATAGGTTTTACACATATATTCCTATTAAATACATTTTCACTATAGACATACTGTGTGGAAGAATTAAAGTGCATGGGAGAAATCGTACAACAAACCAAAACATAATAAACACACACACACACACACACACACATGAACTGCTACATTCTGAAATTGAATTCCATAGTTCGTTCTCTGGATGTGGAAGGCATTTGGCCTTAGAACACCATTGGGAATCTTTTTAAGTCCTTGCATTGCTAAGAAGTTCCAAGCCTACCACAAAATCTCTCACATACTGTGGTCATTGCTGTGGTGTAAAACATTTTGTCCTTTCTGGTGATCCCACTGAACCAAAATTTTTCTCGGGAAGTATTTTATGGTTCTTTTAAGGTCAACAAGGGGAGGGGGAGAGAGCATTTACTGATCTCTCTGCCATTTTGGCTTCCAGATGTTCAAGTAGGTGACACACATACTGATAGCCTCAGAAGCAGCTTCTGCAGATACCTGGGACTCCACAGTTCACAATTGCTCAATTCCACTGGATTCCTGCCCTGGGCTAGTATTCCCAAGATTCCACAGTGCTGCCTCAGAATCCCAACATGATTACCTTAATTGATATAGAAAAAGCTATTCGCAAAATACAACACCCATTCCTATTAAAAACACAGGAGAACATAGGAATAGCTGGAACCTTCCATACAATGTTAAGTAACATGAAAACCTTCAGTAAGCATTATGTGTAATGGAGATATGATATATGCATTTCCAATAAAATCAGTCATTGTTATTTAATGTGGTACTAGAAATATTAGGTTTTGCAATAAGAGAAGAAAATGAAATTGAAGGAACTAGAATAGGCAAAGAAAAAATTAAGTTATTACTCTTAGCAGATCATAAGATGATATACTTATCTAATCCAAGAGAATCAAGTGAAACACTACTAGAAACAATAAATAATCTAGGAAAGTTGTAGTATATAAATTAAACCACACAAATCATTGGCATTTCTACATATTACTAACAAAGCCCAACAGCAAGAAATGAAAAGAGAAGTTTGGTTGAAAATTTCTGTAGACATTATAAAATATTTGGGAATCTACCTGCCAAAGCAAACCCAAGAACTTTATTAACATAATTATAAACACACATAACATCAGATATGAATATTTGGGGAAAAACAGCAGTTGTTCTTGGGTAGGCAAAACTAAAGTAATAAAAATGACAATTCCACCCAAATTTACTTACTTTTTCAGCGTCATGCCAATTAACCTGCCAAAAGTTATTTTATAAACCTAGAAAAATAGTATCAAAATCCATCTGGAAGAAAAAATGTCCAGAACGTGAAACGAATACATGAAATGAAATGCTTGGGAAGGTGACCTAACCATACCAGATCTTTAATTGCATTATAAAGCAGTAATTATCAAAATTATTTGGTGTTGGCTAAAAAATAGAGAAGTAAATCAGTAGAATAGGTTAGGTACACAGGACATGGTAGTCAATGATTATAGCAATTTATTGCTTGATAAAACCAAAGATCCCCGCTTCTGGAATAAGAACTCTCTATTTGACTAAAACTTTGGGAAAATTAAAAAAAAACAGAATGGCAGAAATTGGGCATATATCAATGTTTGACACAGCATATCAAAATAAATTCCAAATGGGTACACAATTTAGGTATAAGGACAGGTATTATAAATTAGGGGAGCAAGGAATAATTTATTTGTGAGCTTTGTGTAGAATGGGGGAATTTATGATGAAACATGACAGAGAATATTTTGAAAATGTAAAATGGATAATTTTGATTACTTAAAGTGGAAAAGATTTTTGTGCAAGCAAAGTAAATGTTACTAAGGTTAGAAGGGAAACAGAAAACTGCGAACGTATCTTTACAGATAGTGTCTTTGATAGAGACATCATTTTTAAACTATATGGAGAATAGAGTCAAATTTACAAGAATAAAATTCATTCCCCAATTGGTGAATGGTCAAAGGATATGAAGAGGCAGTTTTCAGAGCAAGATATTAAAGTTATTTGTAGTTATATGTGAAAATGATCTAAATGACTATGGACTGGAGAGACACAAAAGAAAAGAACTCTGAGGTTCATAACACCTATCAGATTGGCTAACATGATGAAAAAGGAAGATGATAAATGTTGGAGAACATATGGGAGAGTTGGTTCAGTAATTCACTGTTGGTGGATCTGTAAGCTGGACCAAACACTATAGAGAAAAATTTGGAAATATGCCCAAAGGGCTATAAAACGTGCATACCCTTTGATCCAGCACATTCAGCACTGTGCCTAGAACTGCATACCAAAAAGATGCTAAAAATAGAAAAATTACCCATGTATACCAAAATATTCATATCAGCTCTTTATGTGGTGTCTAGAACCTGGACATTGAAGGCATGACCATCAATTGAGGAACAACTGAACACGTTGTGGCATATGAATACAATGGAATAATATTTTGCTGTAAGAAATGATGAACAGGCAGACTTCAGCATATCCTACAATGGCATACATAAACTGATGCTGAGCGTAGTTAGCAGAACCAGGAGAATGTTGTTCACAAAAGCAGCCACAGTGTGCAAAGACTTTTTTGTTTGTTTGGTTGTGTTTTTTTGTTTGTTTTTTGTTTTTTTTTGGATTAACCCTCCTCAGCAATGCAAGGTCCAAAAACAACTCCAAACTACTCATGATGGAAAATGCCATCAACATCCAGAGAAAGTACCATGGATTTGGAATACAGAGCAAAGCAGGTTCTTTTTTTTTTTCTCTTGGACAAGTGATAAAATATTATTTTTCAATTTATTTATTTATTTTAGTTTTCAACATGCATTTCCAAACGACTTTGAGTTTCAAATTTTCTCCCCATCTCTCTCTTACCCACACACCAAAACACCATGAATTATGATTACCCCTCCCTCCAATCTGCTCTTCCTTCTATCACACCTCTCCTTTACCTTATCCCCATCTTCTATCTTTTCATTTATATTTTTCACTTAAATTTATTTATTTAACATTTTTAACATTTAACATTAATTTTCACAAAATTTTGGGTTCCAAATTTTCTCCCTATTTGTCCCTTCCCCCCATCCCAATACACCAAACATTCTAATTTCCCCTATCACCAATCTGCCATCTCTTCTATAATCCCTCCTTTCCCTTGTCCCCATCTTCTCTTTTGTCCTGTAGGGCCAGATAACTTTCTATTCCCCATTACCTGTATTTCTTATTTCCTACTAGCAAGAACAATACTCAACATTTGTTCTTAAAGCTTTGAGTTCCAACTTCTCCCCATCCCTCCCTCCCCACCCACACCCTTTGGGAAGGGAAGCAATTCAATATTGGCCATATGTGTGTAGTTTTGCAAATGACTTCCATAATAGTCGTGTTGTGTAAGATTAACTATATTTCCCTCCAACCTACCCTGTCCCCAATTGCTTTTATTCTCTCTTTTGATCCTGTCCCTCTCCGAGTGTTGACTTCAAATTGCTCCCTCCTCCCGTTGCATTCCCTTCCATCATTGCCCCTACCCTACTTATACCCTTCTCTTCCACTTTTCTGTGTTGTAAGATAGGTTTTCATACCAAAATGAGTGTGCATTTTACTCCCTCCTTTAGTCGAACGTGATGAGAGTAAACTTCATGTTTTTCTCTTACCTCCCCTTTTTCCTCCCACTAAAAAGTCTCCTGCCTGCCTCTTCTATGAGAGATAATTTACCTCATTCCATTTAACCCTCTCTCCTCCAATATATTTCTCTCTCACTGCGTAAATTCATTTTTTTAAGATGATCCCATCTTATTCAATTCACTCTGTGCTCTTTGTGTGTGTGCATGCACGTGTGTGCATGGATGTGTGCATGTAATCCTACCAACTACCCAGATACTGAAAATTTTAAAGAGTTACAAATATTGTCTTTCCATGTAGGAATGTAAAGAGTTCAACTTTAGTAACACCCTTATGACTTCTCTTTGCTGTTTACCTTTTCTTCCTTCTTTTCATATTTGTGTTTGAAAGTCAAATTTTCTTTTCAGCTCTGGTCTTTTCATTAAGAATGCGTGAAAATCCTCTATTTCATTGAAAGACCAGTTTTACCCCTGAAATATTATACTCAGTTTTGCTGGGTAGGTGATTCTTGGTTTTAGTCCTAGTTCCTTTGACTTCTGGAATAACCTATTCCATGCCCTTTAATCCCTTAATGTAGAAGCTGTTAGATCTTGTGTTATCCTGATTGAATTTCCACAATACTTGAATTGTTTCTTTCTAGCTGCTTGCAATAGTTTCTCCTTGACCTGGGAATTCTGGAATTTGGCCACAATGCTCCTAGGAGTTTCTCTTTTTGGATCTCCTTCAGG
>CM053773.1:36120575-36161850 GCA_028658325.1 Potorous gilbertii
GAGGGATGGGGAGAAGTTGGAACTCAAAGTTTTAAGAACAACTGTTGAGTATTGTTCTTACTACTAGGAAATAAGAAATACAGGTAATGGGGAATAGAAAGTTATCTGGCCCCACAGGACAAAAGAGAAGATGGGGACAAGAGAAGTCAGGGATGATAGAAGAGAGGGCAGATTGGTGATTTGGGTAATTAGAATGCTCAGTGTACTGGAGAAAGGGGGAGGGGACAAATGGGGAGAAAATTTTGGAACCCAAAATCGTGTTAAAATGAATGTAAAAAGTTAAATAAATAAATATATTTTAAAAAATCATGTGTGAAATCCATGATCAAATAAAGAGCCTAGGCATGATCTTTCACAAAATTATCAAGGAAAAATGCCCCGTTATTCTAGAACCAGAGTTTAAAATATATATTAAAAGAATCCATTGATCACCTCCCGAAAGAGATCCTAGGAATACTGTAGCCAAATTCCAAAGTTCCCAAATATAGGAAAAAATATTTCAAGTAGCTGGAAAGAAACAATTTGAGTGCTGTGGAAATACAATCAGGATAATACAAGACCTAGAAGTTTGTATTATCCAAGACCTAGTAGCTTCTGCACTGAGGGAACAAAGGGCTTGGGATATAATAATCCAGAAGTCAGAGAAGCTAGGAATAATATCAACAATCACCTACCCAGCAAAGCTGAGTATAATTCTTCAAAGGAAAAAATGATCATTCAATGAAACAGAAAACTTTCAAGCATTCTTTTTATTATTAAATAAATTTATTTATTTAACTTTTTAATTTTCACGAAATTTTGTGCTCCAAATTTTCTCCCCATTTGTCCCCTCCCCCACCCCAATACACCAAGCATTCTAATTTCCCCTATCACCAATCTGCTCTCTCTTCTATCATCCTTCCCTTCTCTTACCCCATGTTCTTTTTTGTCTTGTAGGGCCAGATAACTTTCTATTCCCCATTGCCTGTATTTCCTATTTCCTAGTATCAAGAACAATACTAAACAGTTGTTCCTAAAACTTTGAGTTGCAACTTCTCCCCATCCCTCCCTCCCCACCCATTCCCTTTGGGAAAGCAGGCAATCCAATATAGGCCATATCTGTGTAGTTTTGCAAATGATTTCCACAATAGCCGTGTTGTGTAAGAACTATATTTTTCCCTCCATCCTAGCCTGCCCCACATTGTTTTTATTCTCTCTTTTGATCCTGTCTCTCCCCAAGAGTGTTGACTTCCAATTGCTCCCTCCTCCCATTGCCCTCCCTTCAATCATCTCCCCTACCCTGGTTTTCTCCTTCTTCCCCACTTTCCTGTATTGTAAGATAGGTTTTCATACCAAATGAGTGCATTTTATTCCTTCCTTTAGTCGAATGTGATGAGAGTAAGCTTCATGTTTTGTTTTCTCAGCTCTCCTCTTTTTCCCTCCACTAAGAAGACCCCTGCCTGCCTCTTCTATGAGAGATAATTTACTCCATTCCATTTCACCCTCTGTCCTCCTACTACATTTCTCTCTCCCTGTTTACCTTGATTTCTTTTAAGATATAATCCCATCCTATTCAATTCACTCTGTGCTCTCTGTCTCTCTGTGTTTGTGCATGAGTGTATGTGCGTGTGCATGCAAGTGTGTACATGTGTGTGTGCCTGTCTGTGTGTATGTGTGTGTGTAATCCCACCAACTACCCAGATACTGAAAAGTTTCAAGAGTTAAAAATATTGTCTTTCCATGTAGGAATATAAACAGTTCAACTTTATTAAATCCCTTATGACTTCCCTGCTTTTTATTATTTCGTGCTTCTTCTCATTCTTGTGTTCAAAAGTCAAATTTTCTTTTCAGCTCTGCTCTTTTCATCAAGAATGCTTAAAAGTCCCTGATTTCATTGAAAGACCATTTTTTTCCCCAGATGTATTATACTCAGTTTTGCTGGGTAGGTGATTCTTGGTTTTAGACCTAGTTACTTTGACTTCTGGAATATCCTATTCTATGCCCTTTCGATACCTTGATGTAGAAGCTGCTAGATCTTTTATTATCCTGATTTTATTTCCACAATACTGGAATTGTTTCTTTCTAGCTGCTTGCAGTATTTTTTCCTTGACCTGGGAACTCTGGAATTTGGCCACAATGTTCCTAGGAGTTTCTCTTTTTGGATCTCTTTTAGGCTGTGATTGGTGGATTCCTTGAATATTTATTTTGCCCTCTGGTTCTAGAATATCGGGGAAGTTTTCTTTGAAAATTTCATGAAGGAAGATGTCTAGGATCTTTTTTTGGTCATGGCTTTCAGGTAGTCACACAATTTTAAAATTATCTCTCCTGGATCTATTTTCCAGGTCAATTGTTTTTCCCATGAGATATTTCACATTATGTTCGTTTTTTTTCATTCTTTTGGTTTTCTTTTGTGATTTCTTGGTTTTTCAGAAAGTCATTGGCCTCTATCTGTTCCATTCCAATTTTAAAAGAAGTATTTTCTTCAGTGAGCTGTTGATCCTCCTTTTCTATTTGACTAATTCTGCTTTTGAAAGCATTCTTCTCCTCATTGACTTTTTGAACCTCTTTTGCCAATTGAGGTAGCCTATTTTTCAAGGTGTTATTTTCTTCAGCATTTTTTGGGGTGTCCTTTAGCAAGGTATTGACCCGTTTTTCATGCTTTTCTTGCATTTCTCTCATTTCTCTTCCCAGTTTTTCCTTCCCCTGTCTAACTTGATTTTCACAATCCGTTTTGAGTTCTTACATGGCCCAAGCTCATTGAATATCTATTTCAGATATTTGGGATACAGAGGCCTTAACTCCTATATCTTTACCTGATGGTAAGCATTGTTGTTCCTTATCAGAAAAGAAATGAGGAAACATATGGTCCCCAAGAAAGTAACCTTCTATGGTCTTATTTTTTTCCCCTTTTCTGGGCATTTTGCCAGCCAGTTACTTGACTTCTGAGATTCCTCTCCACCCCTGCCCAGATCCACTCAGCTAGTGCTTGGGGTCTGAGATTCAATTGCTGCTCCGCAGCCTCAGGGCTTTCAGTGGCAGGGCTGGCTGCTATTCAGTGTGAGCTTAAGTTCTGGTGCTCAGGTTGGGGCAGGTTTGCCTCCCAGGCTCAATTCCCTCAGGGGGTTTATGAGGAAACCTTCAGTAATGGACCAGAGCTCCTGCTGAGCTTTTGGAGCTCCTGTCTGCTCCGGGAGCCTCTGCCCACCTGCTGCCTCTGCTGCTGCCCCTGAGCGTGCCTGAGTTATGGAGACACCCTGCTTTCCTCCTGGCCAGTCCAGAAGTCTCTCTCACTGACCTGTAGTGCCTGTGGGTAGAGGGACATTTGTACCCACTGAAGATTCAGTCCCTGAAGCCTGCTCAGATCTGCTCCTCTCTGTGCCAGGTGGCCAGGGAAGGGCTAGGCTCCACTCCTGTCCAGTGAGCGTTGGACTCTTGGGGTCGGTTTTTCAGGGTTCTCTGGAACGGAAATCTCCTTCACTCTGTTGCTGCATGGCTTCCACTGCTCCAGAATTTGTTGGGAATTCTTTTTACAGGAAATTCATGGGCTGTGGGTTCGGAGCTAGCATATGTGAATCTTTCTTCTCCACCATCTTGGCTCCTCCCCTCGACGGATCTTGTTAAAAGTAAATATGATTGTGATGATGATGTTGATGATGATGATGATGATGTTTGCCTGTGTGTATGTATGTGTCCATATGCATATACGCACCAATATTTACCAAAATTACATATATTCCATTTAATATAATCTCATCTGGACTTTTTACATTTATAGATGAAGCACAAACATATGACCCCTATAACATTATACCTAAAATACTCACTCGTTAATTTATGTGAAGTGACAATGGCAACTTATGAAAAATTTTCAGAGTCCAAGTTGCTAAGTTGCACTAATGGAGATGTTAACAGTAATTTTCCAATTAGAGCAATCTCCCTTCTGTAATTTCACTGTAATTGGAGCTGCTGAAATTATAGGCATGATTTTAGTCTGCTGTTGTTATTAATGAAGCCTGGAGGTGAATATGCCTATTCTTACTAAGAAAAACACTGTAAAGAGCCATCTTATGAAGTGGTTTGAGTTTAGTTCAAATGAGACACAAGTAAAGGTGAAACACTAGAAGACAGTGCTCAAATCAGGTAAAGGAGAATGAACTATCTTCCCAATTTGTAATTCTAAAGTAGCATGCACTTTGGATTCTTTTTTAAAAATTAAAGTATGTTATGCCTAATCAGGTAGAACTTTAGTATCATTACAGTGTATCATGTCTTCAAACTTTCTAAAATGTATATTCCTGTTTGTATTTTCTTACAGAATCCTGTTTGAACAAGTTCTTCATCTATTATTATTACTCCATAAGTTTACATATTTAAGTGATGTGATTTTTTATAAAAGAAACCCCATCCTTCAGCCTGACAACGATATTTGTCATCGTGTTATATAAAGAGCATCCCACAATAGTCTGGAGATTTGATTTTGAATACCAACTCTAAATCTAACTCTCTGGGTAAGGGGAGGTCACCGAAGAGTAAGTCATGTAGCATTCTAAGGTTAAAGAAATGTATTTTCTTGCAATAACTCTATTAATTAATACAAATGCTGTTATCCCCATTTTACAGATAAAAACCTGAGAATCTGTGAAGTTATTAAAATAATGATACAGTTATTAGTAGTCTGAGATAGGAATATCTCAAGTCGAGGATTTCTGGATCCAAATCCAACACTCTATCCATAAATCCATAACTCCTCTCTGAGACTTTGTTTCCTTATTTATAAAATAGGGTATAAAATAGGTATAAAATACTCAAACTCTGGAATTTATAGAGACATTGGGAGAAAGGCGCTACTAAAATGGAAGCTATCACTTTTGTTAAATTGATCACAGTGGAAATTAACCTCTATATTTTGTAGGTAGTCTAAATAAGGTAAATGTGTTATTTACTTCTGCTAACTATCAAGAAAAAATGTTTATGTTTGGTTCTTGTATATTAGATTAAGTTTTTGATCTGAAAAGCCTTCTATAGCATAGAGACAAGACTTGTTTCACTGGTAGAGAGAAATATTTGATGAGAGAATTCTGTCTAAAAATGCCAGACCTTGTCTTCTCTGAAACTTAAAGCCTTAGACATCTGCCTTAAGCAGTGAGAGGTCCTCTATTACAAAAGGACATGCAGTCAGTAAATGTTAGATACATAAACTGAACTAATGACATCCTGGCACCCAGATCAGCTCTTGATACCCTATGAGATCCTCTCAAAATGTCATTTCAAATGCATTTTAGTTAAGTGAGAATGGGGTAATATTTAGTTTTGGAAGCTGTATTTAACACTTTGAGGGATCAATAACTGTAGAGAGAAAATAAAAATTTACAGAGTAATTTATTTGAAGACAGAAACAGAGCTGAAATGGTGTCTGGTGATATTTCCTTTTCTGTCTTTTGATCATACTTTCACTGACTCCCAAAACTTGTAATTCAGAATTGTATGGTTCTTCTGAACAATGAAACTAATAAGAAAAGCAGTTGTGAAATAAAGAATTGTTATGTCATTTCTGTTTTATAAGTGCACCAATTTATTCTAATAGTCTTCTACAAAATTGTAAATAATTCAAATTACAGTCGCACAATAAATGCATTAATCTTTATGAAAGTAGAGTAAAACTTTAGTCATTGCTCCGGTTGTTTTCTTGTACTCACATTTACATACACACACACACATGCACACACACACACATATATATATGTATGTGTTTATGTATGTTGTATATATGTATTTGCAGTTCATATACTTTCAGAGATCCAGTAATGAAACCAGGTTCATTCCATTTATTATTATTGCTATTGAGTTTACTTCTTGGTCCATGACCAAAGATATGGGTTATCTATCATATGTTTTTATTATACAGGCTAAACTTTTTAGAGCAGTAGTTTTAATTGATTTTATATATGTGTATCACAAAAGCAATATTCACAGCCCTGGTGATGACTATGAATAGGCTGGCATAGTTCTCAGCCTTAAAGTATAATAGACTCTCCATATAGAGAGCAGAAGAAAAACATTTATTCAGTCACCACAAACCAAATCCACAAACGAGAAAGTGAAATATATCATAGTAGCCAAGAAGTCAATATACAAAAGCAATGCAGGGGACAAAGTCATTCTCAAGCTTCCACCTACCCCCTGTCTGCTGGGGCCTTCCCACAAGCAAACACTCAAGAGCATAGCTGTATCTACTTACTTGTTTCCTCTCTCTCTCCACCCTAATTGCTCTAACTAAATTCCTCTTAGTGCTGCTCCACCCTTACTGTTCCACCCATTCAGCAATCTCCTCCCACCACACGTGGTTTAGGCTTTTATGGGATTTAAGCAGGTCACATGGGTCAAATAATGAATGGGAACGATCTTATCATTTAAATTACCATTATATTTGGCCCCAAGTTCTTCCCTATTCATTGTGAAATGAGATTGGTGGAGCAAATGGTATCAACAGCATTTTAACAGGGATAATAGAAAATAAACATATAAAACAATATCGTGGTCAACTGGTATCAACATACCTTTACAACAATAGAATACAGATCACATAAAATGAGAACATAAAACTATTTCTTAGGTGGGACAAGCATGCTATCACACTCCTCTTAAACAAATGGGCCCCAAAATCTTGGGGCAAGGGCCAAAGATCTCTGCTTACATAACTATTTGCTTCTGGAATTGGTAAAACTGTTCCTGCCCCAAGAAGTTCCATTCGAGGGGTCAGTTCTTTAGCTGGCATCTGGAGCTTAATTGACACCAGGTTCAGGGGTGACATATCACAGTCACATTCAAGGAGTGATATCCAATTTAAGCAATCAGGCATCTGCAGGTGGAGAGTGATAAGCCTCTAGAAAATAAATCTAACAAATAATTTTAAGAGACAGAAAGCCAAACAGAAACAAGTAGAAAATAATCAGAAGCAGGGTAGATATAGGGTCAGCCATGCTTTTGAAGTTCATGAACCCACTATCATAGCTTCATTCATGGTAGAATATGTGAGTTAAGGATCCAACTTAGTAATCATCTTGTCTTGAATAACAACAGTTACATTATTATCTTGCTCATGTGCTAAAATTTCCACAGCCTTTGGAACGTCGTCTGGCTTCCATTTAACCAATATGTTAGCTCTCAATTTTATTCTGTAAGTAGGATGCAATCTTTAGTTCCTCTGCTAGATTTGTGGGAAGGAGGGTTAGTTTCTACAAGGGGTGTGATTTCACAAGGAATAATAATCACTTGAATTATTCTATCATTTTTACAAAACTCTCTGGGTTCTTCATCTAAATTTTTATATGTCCACAATAATTTCTCCTTCATTATTAGAATCTTTCACTCTAGCAAATAACATGTATTCCGTAAGCTACTAATCCGGATTTAGGTAATATCTGTCCTAAATCATGTTTGGGAATTTTCATACATATTCCAGTAGATATTTTTCTTGTTTCTTTTCTATTCAACCTGAAGTCCTCTAAACAATGCAAACCAGAGCCTATTGAACCAGGTGTCCATGGATATGGTGATGAGACATCTGTTTTCACAATCCAGTACTCAATATTTGGGATTTTATGTGTTTGTTGTTTTCTAATTTGCAGATTCAGGGTCATCATTCTGGCTAGAGGTGTACTTCCTCCTAGTGTCTTTTATTCAAATTACATAAAGCAGTGAAAAAATCATCTTTCTAAAGTTGATAAGAATTATTAGAACTTCCTTAACTGTTCTTTCAATAATCCATTCATTCTTTAAATTAAACTAGATACTTGTGGATAATATGGAATATGATATATCCATTCCAGACTGTTTAATACACAATATCTCTTCATTTCATTACCATTGCAATATAACCCATTGTCACTTTGGATTTGCATTGGGATTCCACTATATAGATTTATGATATCTAGAGTTCTACAGGTGTTTGTCTGGGTCACATTCTTATAGGGATAAGCCACTAGTACACCTGAATAGGAGTCAACACAAGTACATATAAATTTTCATCCTTTATCTTGAGGTGGGGGTCCAATACAACCTATTTGCCAAATTTGTGCTGGGAACTTTACTAACTCTCTAGTTATGATCTGAGGAACAGTCTATTATTTTTCTGACATATATAACATTCCTCTGCTACTTGTTTAACAATGAATGAGAGGTACTAATACTTTGATCTTTTGCCCATGGATGTGTGGCATAGACCTCTAAATGGATGGACCCATTTTGCTAGTGCTGGATCATCAGTTGGTGTCCGAGTGGGATAATATGTTTAGTAACAATTTTTGCTAATCAATCGGCATGTGCATTTAACTCATGTTCTGGTGTAGTGAGGGTCATGTGAACATCTACCTGAAAAACTGACAAATTATTAACCAAGACAAGTCTATATATCTTCTCATAATTCTTTGCCCTAAACTTATTTCCCACTTTTGATTTTTCCACATGAGTATCTATGTAGTTAACCTTTTAGCTACTGCCCATGAATCAGGGAATATATGACACTGTCTTCCTTGTTATGTTTTGATAGCTGCAAGAAGTTAAGCATATTGACTACTTCCACTATCCCAATACTTTTCAAAGTCTGCCTAGTACATGGTTTATGGGCTACCACTTTCCAATATCTTTCATGGCCCAAATATTTTGCTGTCCCAGAAGTAAACCACACATTCCTTTTTTGTTATCCATCATATCCCTCATTCCATTTTACCAAAGACTGTAGCAACTCTTGCTTCAGTTTAGGTGGAGTATCTTTTCTCTTGGTATTTATGTTCGCTATAGATTCATGTAAAGCAGAAAGTCCACTTTTGCCTGCTTTAGATCTATTTTGAACATATCATTTCCATTTAATTATGCTAGCTTTTTGAGTATGTCCAATTCTATGAGAAACTGGGATACTGATTACCCAGGTCACAATTGGGATTCCAGCACTTAATATTACCTCATGGCCCAATGTCAATTGTTCGGCTTCTAACAAATCTCAATATACAGCTGAAAACTGCTTTTTAAAAGGGATATATTGAACTCCAGTTGATGGGAATTTCCTTGACCAAAATTCTTAGGGTACATTTCTGCTTTCTTGTTTTTGCTATATACTCCACTTTGCATATTCATCCTGTACATCACTTATAATTTCACCAGGCCACTTTGCATAGGCCATAAATCTATGACCAATTGTATAGTGGTGTATTGCCAAGGTAATATTCACAGCACTGGTGGTGACTAGGAATATGCCAGTGTAGTCCTCAATCACAAAATATAAAAGACTCTCCACATAGAAGGCAGAAGAAAAACATTTATTTAAGCACCAGAAAGCCAAATCTCAGAGTCAGAAAGCAAAATCCATCATGGGGACCAAGAAGTTCATAAACATGATCACAGCAGAAGGCAAAGCTATTTTCAAACCTCTCCTCCCTCAGCCAGAGCCTTCTTGTTATCAACTGTCACAATGTGTCAGTTGGCTTGTGCCAGTTGACCTGTGTTCTTTCTCTTCTGACCTGACCCCGCTCACTTATTTCCTCCAAGTTTTGTTCCACTCTTCCTGTTCTGCCTCTTCAGCAAGTTCCCACATGTGACCCAGATTTCCAGGCGATTGAAACAGATAATATAGGTCTATTAATTAATGAGAAAGATCTTTCCATTTAAATTACTATTACAAGCAGCCCTTGCTTCTTCAAAAGCTTTACTCTATTAAAGTCTCCAATCAAATGTGTGTTTTTTCTTCCTACTTATTTTATATAAAGGCTTCAAAATTTGTCCTAGATGCGGTGTGTGCTGTCCCCAATATCCAAATAATCCTATGGTATTTTGCACCTCTTTTTTATTGGTGGAGATAGCAAAATCATCAATCTTGTCTCTGATTTTCAGAAGAATCTCTCACATCCCCTTATTCCATTGTGTACCTAAAAATTTTATCGTTTGAGCTAGCCTTGAATCTTTGCAGGGTTATTTTCCCACCCTTTTCTTCTCATATGCTCACTGAAAAGCATCAAATTCTTCTCCACTCCTTTTACATATTTCCCTGTATCATAAAGTCATCTTTGTAACAGGTAAGTTGTATACCAGCTACCTGTAATTTATGTAAATATTCATCCACAATCCTATGACAAATAGTGGGGTTATGTGGATATCCTTGCAGCAAGCATGTCAAAGTGTATTGTTGGCCCTGCTAAGTGAAAACAAGTTGGTCCCATTATTTAGAATCTATGGACCTTGGCCTATTATTAATGAATGGGAAAGATCTCCCCATTTAAATTACCATTATAATCTCATTATGGAAATATGTGAGTAAATAATTGACATTTGCTTCATTCCTTTAGATATTTGGACATATATCTCTTTTGTTCTTAAGACAACTTTTGATGTATAGCAAAAACAGCTACATTAGTTAGAAAAAGTAATAGCATAGTTGATGAGAGTTGGGAAAGACCTTAGAGTATGGCTTGTTTTCTGGAACAGTTAATAAATGTTTGTTGATTCATCTAATATACTCTTCCTCCTGCCACATTTCACTACTCAACAAAACAAGCATGAGAAAGATTAAATCATTTCCTAAAGACATAGCATCCCAGAGCAGTAGACTTAGGGTTTGAATGTAGCTCTACTTGGGGTTTAAAACTTTCATTCTTTATGTTGGCATCCTTATCAGTGAGCACAGTATATAGTACAGAGTTGGTGCTTTATACACAATTGTTAATTTAGTGATTGTACCCACCCATTGTAGCATTCTTTCAACTGCATCACGTATGTGTCCAGACTCTGTTGACATTTTTTTTGGCAAGGACCATAAAAACTTACTTTCTCTTTTACTCTTTACTCTGCTATATCCCAAGCAATCTTCTTTCCCATTGTCACATACCTTGTCTTAGTATGTCCTACATAATACCTCTATTCTATTAGATCCCCAAAAGTGATCATATTGAATTCATTAATTTCTATGCATGTTGGAAATATTGATGTATATAGGCTGTGGACAGATAAATATAACTTACTAAAATTTCTATCATAGCCCTAGAACTCTCAGAGTTCAAAAAATCTGGTGTGGCCTTTTTGTGGATGATGAGACTGAGACCCAGAAAGTTTTGCCAAGTTGCCCACTGTCACAAAATTTGTCAGAAACAGGATTAGAAAACAGGTCTTCCAGCGTCACTGCCAGTACTCTTTGTACTGAAATATGTTTCTTCCATAGTAGAAATTAGGTATTAATCTTTTCACCAAGAAAATAAAAAAACACAATTACCCTCCTTTATAATGTAGTAGCTATGTGAAAAATCAGATTCAACTTACATAATTTTAACACATAATTGGGCTTATAATTAATAAGAGAAGAAATGGCTTCTTGAAATAAAATATATCACCAGTTTCAATTTTTGAAAAGTTAACCAGAAAATGTAATTATAATAGGCTGTCCATTATTGCGTTTTCATTTTTATATGAAAAATAATTTTAACAGTTTCAATGCATGGTAATTTGCTTGTTCAAGTTAAATTTTAAACACAGAATTACACCTTAAACTCATTTGCAAAATAAGCAATGGAAAAATGTGTCTTTAATTTTTTTGTAGACACAAATATTCTATTTTGATTATCTTTAGCTTAATTTATATAGCCTTCTTATTTTCAGTAACTGTCTTCTCTTAGAAACAATAATTATATAATGAAAGTACATAGGCACTATCCTCAATGACAAAACTAACAAAAAAATACAAAAAAAAGAAAGACAAATAGGATTGGGTCATTCTCTAATTTAACCAGAGACTAACAGTGCAGCTAATATGACAAAGTAAATGATTGCTTTTGAATACAGTCCATGTTCTGTGCATTTTCCTTGATCCTGTAAGCCAAAGGCGTGACTGCACACAAACATTTTTAGTAGAGGTAATTGAAAACTCTAACTACATCTTAGCAACCTTCCACTTCATCAGCTGTAGCAAAAAGAATTCACCTGATGTTCCCATCATAAGCTCCAAAGACTTTGTGGCAGCAGCACACCATAGACAGTTTCACAATGTCATGTCTTATAAACAAAATCAGTAAACTCATTCCCAAAAACAAATTTAGTACAGATCAGAAAATGCAATTTCTGCTGTAATGCTCCTTTCACTCCTTTCACTTTTTTATCTGATAATCAGCAGGGCCATATAAACTTAATAACTATTATTTGATGATAGCAGTCCTAAATCTAATAAAATGTTTTTTTCTTTTATGTCCAGGAAGACAAATTCCTTTTGTATATTTGACCTGTTTTCATCTACCTAGAGAAAAAATACCCCCAAACTATACCAATGAATTGTAGGCCCATTCATCTAAATGACATGTTATATTGGACAGTCTTGTCAGTATCCTTAGAACACAACATCTAAACCTCAAATAACCTTGGTCAGTTGGAGCAGAGATGAAGTTCACAAAATCATACACTTTCATTTAAGAAGTGTGTGTGTAGGGGGAAAACACTCCATGCAGACATGGGCTGGTAAATGTTTAACAATCTAACCTTAAAAAAGGAAATATATCACACACTTTTAAACTTAATCTTCAATATTGTTCTCTATCATTTTTTAAAGTCAAATCAACCAAAACAAAAATGACAAACCAACACCTAGTTCATGGAGTGTTGTGAATTTCTGAAGTGTATATACTTACACTGAAAATTTAACATAGGCTTGTGTGAGCTTCCTTGATCTGACTCCAGTATACCTCAAGGTCCTTGGATAGAAGGTATGAGGAGGATTGGTTTTGAACAATCACTTAGTAAGTACATGGAAACAGGGCATGTTTAGAAAAGGCTAAAAGAAGATGTCTTTTTTTAATTTTTGGAGAATTTGGAACTCCAAAAACCCTCTTGGAATGTCTCTTATCTTAAAAAGCTTAGAAAGCATACTAGCCTAAGTCCTCCTCCCAGTTATGATCCTACCTAACTTATGACTATATAGATGCCAAGTAAAATACTGATTTAAAAAAAGTGAATGAAAGCCTTTATTTATGATGTAGAAGCATTAAATCTGACTGAATGGTCTCTATAAAATGCTTCCATGAACAGAATTACTGGGCTGGAAAGAACTTAAAGCTCAACTAGTACAAAATGCTCATCTTAGAGAAGAAGAAATCAAGGCCAACTGAATCGAAATGAGCTGCCTAAGCTCAGCTGATTCTTAAGTATCTTTGTGCATTTCATCAAAGAAAGATACAAAGGTCAAATCTAAATTATTTTATCTTTATAAAAGAAATAACATGATCATGTTTTTTTGTCTAAAAGAAAAAGTAGAAATATTGTTCTCTTTTTTATTTTTCCAACAACATTAATTTATTGTTTAGCCCGTTTTTGTTACATATAAAATAGCCACAAATTGAATAACTTGAAATTTCCAAAACAAAAAATGAGATAGTGTCTTAAGAAAATGTAACAAGTTTGAACTGGCAAGAAAATATTTCCTTCTCTTGTGACGTGATATTTTGAGAATATAAACTTAAACTACAGCCATAAAGTAAAATATAAAAGGAGACAATAGTAACAATAGTAAAACTATGTATATATCATACTTTCTTTTTATGAGAATTTATTTTTAATTGAATTATTTTATTTATTTTGAGTGTTCAAAAATCACTTGCATATGTCTTGGATTTTTTTTCCATTTCCCCCCATTTCCCTTCTCTCCCTGAGACAACATACAATCTCATATAAGTTCTACATGTACATTCCTATTAAATGCATGTTGCATAGAAGAAATAGAATGAATGGGAGAAACAATAAAACAAAACATAATACAAAAGAAAATGGTCTGTTTCATTCTGAGATTCAATTCCATAGTTCTTTCTCTGGATATGGAAGGCATTTTGCCTCAAGAGCCCATTGGAAATTTTTTTAAGTCCATGAATTTCAATGAAGTACTAAGTCTACCAAAAAATTTCCTCACGCACCATGGTTGGTACTTTGTACAGAGTTCTCATGGCTATGCTCCTTTCGCTCCGTATCAGTTCATATAAATCTTTACAGGTTTCTGTGAAGGCTTCCTGTTCATTATTTCTCATAGCACAACAGTGTTCCATTCCATTCATATACCGCAACTTGTTCAGTCATTCCCCAATTGATGGGCATCCCCTTGATTACCAGTTTTTGGCCACCACAAAGAGAGATGATATAAATATTTTGGTATATGTGGAAACCTTTTTCCATTACTATGATCTCTTTGGGATAGAGTCCCAGAAGCAATGTTGCTGGGTCAAAGGGTATGCACATTTTTGTATCCCTATAGGCATAGTTCCAAATTGCTCTCCAAAATGGTTGGATCAGTTCACAGCTCCACCTACAAGGAATTAGTGTTCCAACTCTCCCATATCTTCTGCAATATTTATCATCTTCCTCTTCTGTCGTGTTATCAAGTTTGATAGGCGTGATGTGGTACCTCAGAGTTGTTTTGATTTGCATCTATCTAGTCAATAGTGACTTAGAGCATTTTTTCATATGATTACATATAACTTTAATTTCTTCCTCTGATAATTCCCTGTTCCTATCCTTTGACCATTTATCAATTGGTGAATGACTTGTATGCTTGTACATTTGACTCAGTTCTCTACATATTTTAGATATGAGGCCATTATCACAGAAACTAGTTACAAAAATTCTTTCCCACTTTTCTGCTTCCCTCCTAATATCTTGGCTGCATTGAGTATGTTTGTGCAAAAACTTTCCAATTAAATGTAATCCAAATTATCCATTTTACACTTCATAATGCTCTCTATCTATTGTTGGGTCATATAGTTCTCCATTCATCATAAATCTGACAAATGCACTATTCCTTGCTCCCCTAATGTATTTATAGTATCAATCTTTATACCTAGCTCATGTATACATTTGGATTTAATTCTTGTGTACATTGTCAGTCACTGATCTATGCCTAGTTTCTGTCACACTGTTATCCAGTTTTACCAGCAATTTTTGTTGAACAGTGAGTTCTTATCTCAAAAGCTGGCATCCGTGGGTGTATCAAACAGTAGATTACTAAATTAATTTACTACTGTGTCTTGAGTGCCTAACCTATTCGACAGGTCGATCCCTCTTTTCTTAAGCCAGTACCAAGTTATTTTGTTGATTGCTACGTAATAATACAATTTGAGATCTGGTATAACTAGGTCACCTTCCCTAGCATTTATTTTCATTAGTTCCCTTGATATTCTGGACCTTTTGTTTATCCAGATGAATTTTGATATTATTTTTTTCTAGCTCTACAAAATAATTATCTGATAGTTTGTTTGGTATGGCACTGAATCAGTAATTTAATTTAGGTAGAACTGTCATTTTTAGCATATTAGCTCTTTCTGGTTTAGGTATCAGAACCATATTTGTATCATAAAAAGAATTTGGTAGGACTCCTTTTTCAGCAATTTTCCCCAAATAGTTGATATAGTATTGTTATTAACTGTTCTTTAAATCTTTGATAGAATTCACTTGTAAATCTCTCTGGCCCTGGTGATTTTTTTCCCCAGGAAGTACATTGATGGCTTATTCAATTTCTTTTTCTGATATGGGGTTATTTAAGTACTCAAATTCCTCTTCTCTTAATCTGGGCAATTTGTATCTTTTGAAATAATCATCTATCTCATTTAGATTGTTGAATTTATATGCATACCATTGGGCAAAGTAATTTCTAATTATTGTTTAATTTCCTCCAAATTGCAGATTATTTCATACTTTTCAGTTTTGATATTGATAATTTGGTTTTCTTCTTTCTTTTTTTAATCAAATTGACCAAAGGTTTATCAATTTTATTGGTTTTGTCATGAAACCAACTCTTAGTATTATTTGCTAGTTCAATAGTTTTCTTAATTTCAATTTTACTAATCTCTCCTTTGGTTTTCAGTATTTCTCATTAGGTATTTACTTGGAGATTT
Source organism: Potorous gilbertii (assembly GCA_028658325.1). Taxonomy (NCBI): domain Eukaryota; kingdom Metazoa; phylum Chordata; class Mammalia; order Diprotodontia; family Potoroidae; genus Potorous; species Potorous gilbertii. The sequence goes on from CM053773.1 coordinate 36,136,460, forward strand.
TTAATTTCTTCTTTTTCTAGCTGTTTCAATTGCATTTCCAATTCATTGATATCCCCTGTCTCTATTTTATTCATGTAGGCATTCAGGGATATAATACTTCCAGTAAGAACTGCTTTTGCTGTATCTCATAAGATTTGGTAGGTTATCTCATTAATATCATTTTTTTGAATGAAGTTGTTAAGTGTTTGTATAATTTGTCATTTAATCCACTCATTCTTTAGGAGTAGATTATCTATTTTCCAAATAGTTTTTGGCTTATATTTCCATGACTTTTCATTACATATAATTTTTATTGCATTGTGATCTGAGAAGGATGCATTGACTTTCTCTGCCTTTCTGCATTAGATTGTGAGGTTTTCATGGCCTAGTAAATGGTCAGTTTTTGTATATGTGCCATGTACTGCTGAGAAAAAAGGTATATTCCTTTCTATCCCTATTCAATTTTCTGAAGAGATCTATCATATCTACATGTTCCACAATTTTATTCACCTCCTTAACATCATTCTTTTTTTATTTTGAGGTTAGATTTATCAAGTTCAGAGAGGGGGAGGTTGAGGTCTCTCATTAGTATAGTTTTGCTGTCCATTTCTTCCTTCAACTCCCTTGACTTCTCCTCTAAGTAACAGGATGCTATACCACTTGGAGCATATATGTTAAGGAATGCAATTGCTTTGTTGTCTATTGTGCCTTTTAGCAGGGTATAGTTTCCTTCCTTATCTCTTTTGATTGAATCATTTCTGCTTTTGCTTTATCTGAGATTAGGATTGCTACCCCTGCTTTTTTTTTTACATCAGCTGAACCACAAACTATTGCTTTCCAACATTTTACCTTTACCCTGTGGGTATGTCCCCATTTCAGTTGGTGAAATGCAGTTGCCTAGCATAGAATTGTACTTCTATTTCAAGATGGTATGCCTGTCTGGGTTCTGGGTAATGGGTGATGCTCTTGCATTTACCAATAAAATGAAGCAGGGCTATATACTTGTTCTCATGTTTTTAGCCTCTTGTTTTTGGTGATGTTGCCATAAGTTTTCAATGAGGATGCAAATCGTATCAAGCTCAGCTGCTGTACTGATCTTTTCATTTGGAAAGGCTTCAAAGGAAAGGACTAAAGTGGAAGGAGAATTGGTGTGATTTTTTTTTCTTCATGGATGATTGTTCACTCAATGCAGCCTCTGAGGATGACACAACAGAGTGTATTGATTGATTCTCTGCTGCTAGTGTTAATTTTGGTCTGAGGAACAGAGAGAAAAGAAGGGTAGAGGGAAAGGGGCAGGAGAAGGAGAATAAGAGGGAGAGTGAGAGTAAACAAGGTGAAAAAAAGATAGATGAAAATATATAGTTAGTAGTTATAACTGTAACTGTTGCATAAGATAACCTCATTTCTCTGAAAACAGAGGAGAGTAGAATGGATTAGAAACAGAATATAACAGCAGAGTTTTTGTTTGTTTTGGTTTTTTTACAAGAAAACACATCTGAAAAAGAGAGACATAGACACAGCAAAAATAAGAGACTGGAGCAGAATGTGTTATACTTTAGTTAAAGTTAAAAAAGCAAGGGTAGCACTCACATTCTCAAATAAAGAAAAAATAGAACTAATTTGAAAGAGATAAGCAGAGAAAGTATTCTTTTTCTAAAAGGTTCTGTAGACCATGATGTTATATCAATAATTAACTTAAGTTCACCAAATGGCATAGTATCCATATTCTTAAAAGAATGGAAAAATGAGTTATAGGAGGAAATAGACAACAAAATTGTACCAATGGGGAACCTCAACATTTTCCTTCTAAGAGATGGATAACTCTGATATTATAATATATATAAGAAAGAAGTTAAGATGAATTAAAATTTTAGAAATATCAGAGATGAAATTGCTCTGGAGAAAATTCAATTAGACTAGAAAGAACTATACTGCTTTCTCAGTTGTTCACCCAAATTGACCATGTTTTAGGGAATATAAACCTCACAAACATATGTAGAAAACCAGAAATATTAAATATATCTTTTTCAGATCATGACTCAGTAAAAATTTACAATCAATTAAGGACCTTGGGAGTATAGGTTAAAGATAAATTGGAGATGACATTATCTAATCCTAAGGAATGAATATGTCTAAGAAGAAAACAAAGTAACAATCAATTTTATTAAAGGTAATGACAGCATACATTTTGATCCAGCAATACTGCTTCTAGTACTGTATCCCCAAGAGATCATAAAAATGAGAAAGGGTCTCACATGAACAAAAAATATTTATAACAGCTCTCTTTGTGATGGTCAAAAACTGGATATCAAGGGGATGCCCATCAAGTGCAGAATGGCTGAATAAATTGTGCTATATGTATGTAATGGAATACTATTTTGCTATAAGAAATGATGAACAGGAAGGCTTTAGAGAGGCCTGGAAATACTTATAGGAAAGGATGCTGGGTGAAAGGAGCAGAACCAGTGGAACTTTGTACACAGCAACAATCACAGTGTGAGAGGAATTTTTCTGGTAGTCTTAGTACTTCATTGCAATGCAAGGACTTAAAAAATTCCCAGTGGTCTCTTAAGGGAAAATGTATTCCACATCCCGAGAAAGAACTATGGAATTCAATCTCAGAATGAAGCAGACCATTTTCTTTTGTTTGTTTTGTTTTATGATTTCTTCCATTCATTTTATTCTATACAACATGACTAAGGTGAAAATGCATTTAATAGGAATGTGTGTGTAGAACTATATAAAATCGTGTGCTGTCTCAGGAAGGGATTGAGGAGAAAAGGGGGAAAGAAGGGCAGGGAGGGAAAAAAATCTAAGATACTTGGAAGTGATTGTACAACACTGAAAACAGATAAAATAATAAAAAAAATATTAAAAAAGAGAATATTAACAAAGAGACAATATAATAAACTTTATGGGATACAACCAAATATACTTAGGAAAATTTATATCTTTATATATATATATATATATATATATATATATATATATATTTTATATCTTTAAATACTTGCTTCAAAAAATAGAGATAGAACAAAGTAATTGTGTATCCAATAAAAAACAACCTAGAGTAAAAACAAATAAAGAATCCTTAATTTTAAACACCAATTTGAAAATCCTAAAAGTAAAAAGAGAAACTAATAAAAGTGAAAGAAAATTAATGAAATAATAAATAAAACTGAAAGTTAGTTGATTTTTAAATCAATAAAATAAACCATGTGTTACTTTGATTAAAAAAAAAAAGCAGAAAAACAAATTACCAGAGACAGAAATGAAAAAGATTGAAGTCACCACCAATGAAGAAGAAATTAACACAATTATTAAGAGCTATTTTGCCCAATTATAAGCCAATAAAGTTGAAATTTTAAATGAAGTGAATGAAAATTTTTGTACAAAGATATATGTTTCCTAGATTAATGGAAAAGGAAATAGAATGCTTAAATAGCACTATCTTAGAAAAATAAGTTGAATAACCCATCAATTAACTCCCTAAGAAAAAAATTTGTGGAGTACATGGATTCACAATTGAATTCTATCATACATTTAAAGAATAATTAATTCCAATGATATATATATATATATATATATATATATATATATATATATATATATATATATATATACACTATGTAGGGGTAAAATATGCAAACAAAAAAATCTTACTAAATTTTTTTAAGACTCAAATATGGTCTTACACCTAAGACTAAGAAGAGCAAAAACAGAGAAGGAAAACTGTAGAATAAATTCCTTAATGAATATCTATGCAAAATATTTCAAATAAAATATTACCCGAGATACTTGATACATATAACAAGAATCATACACTATGACCGTGTAGGATTTATACCTGGATCCAGTACTAATTCATAAATAGGAAAACTCTTACAATAATTGACCATATCATTAACAAAATAAAGATGATATGATTATCTCATTGGATGCAGCCGAAGAAAAAAAAACAACTTTTGACAAAATGGAACCCTCATTCCTATTAAACACAGAAAGAATATGAATCAATGGAGCTTTTCTTAAAATGATAAATAGCAGTATTTATCTCAAATCATTATTGAGCCTGATTTGTCATGTGGATAATCCATAAATATTCCCAATAGGATCATGGGTGAAGTCCATTATTGCCATTTTTATTCAATATTGAACTAGAAATACTAGCTATGGCAATAAAAGAAAAAATAAATGGGATAGATTATAATGGGCAAAGAAGAAATAAAGATAGATATCACTCTTTGAAGTTGATATACGTTGAGAATCCTAAAGAATCATTTTTAAAAATACTTATATTAATTAACAACTTTAGCAAAGTTGCAGCATATAAGACAAATCTAAAAATCATTAGCACTTCTATATCATATCAATAGTGTCCAGCAGGAAGAGATAGAAAGAGAAATTCCATTTAGAGTTGCTATAGATCATAAAAAGTACTAGGGAGTCTACCTGCCAAAACAAACCTAGGAATTATATAAACACAATCACACAAACGTTTCCACATAAAGACAGAACTCAAAAAAATAGAGAAATGTTAATTGCTCATTTTTAGGTTTAGCTAATATAATAAAATTGATGATCTACCTAAATTAATTTACTTATACACAGCATCATACCAATCAAACTACCAAAATATGTTTTAGAGCTTGAAAAAAGTAAAATTGATCTGGAAGAAAAAAAGTCAATAATATCATGGGAATCAATGAAAAATTGTAAAGGAAGGGTAGCCTATCCATACCACACTTCACGAAGTATTATAAAGTATTTATCATGATACTAGATAATCAGGTACTATCTAAGAAATAGAGTGGTAGATTAGTGGGATAGATTAGGCAGACCAGACAGAATAGGAAATGATCCTAGTAATCTAATTTTTGATAAATACAAAATTCCAAACTTTTAGATCAGAAGCTTATTGGAAAAAAGTTACTGGGAAACATAGAAAATAGTTTAGCAGAAACTAGCTATAGACCAAATAAAATGGCTATATAATTTAGATGTAAATGGTGTTATTGTAAGCAAATTATGACTGCAGGGAAAATTATACCTGTCCTATCTTTGCAGAAGGGAATAATTTATGACCAAAAGTGATAGAGGGGATCATAGCATGTAAAATGGATACATTTCATTACATCAAAATATAATACTTTTGTACAAAACCAATACATTGATGATTAGAAATAAAGCATGAAGCTGGAAAAAAAATTGAGCACAAATTTCTCTGATAAATTTCTCATTCCTCAGATATACATAGAATTGAGTAAAATTTTAAGTATACAAATCATTCCCTAGTTAAGAAATGATCATATAAACAGACAGTTTTCAGAAGAAGAAATAGAAACTGTCTATATTTAAATGGGAAAAAAATTCTATATCACTATTGATTGGAGACATGCCAATTAAAACAACTTTGAGATATCACCCCTCATTGGCAAAGAATTGGAAATTGAGGGGATGTCCATCAATTAGGGAATGTCTGAACAAGTGCTCACTTATGATTATGATGGAGAGTTATTGTGCTATAAGAAATAAAGAACAGGATGATTTTAGAAGGACCTGGAAAGACTTATGTGAACTGATAAAAAGTGAATCAACAGAACCAGGAGACCATTGTACACAAGAGTAGCAATAATGTATGATAATCAATTGGAAATGAATTAGCTCTTCTCAGCAATGCAAAGATCCAAGACAATTCCACTCTTGATGAACACTATCCACCTCCAGAAAAAGAACTGCTGTATTCAGAGTATAGGTTGAAGCAATTTTTTGTCATTTTTTTGCATGGCTAACAATTAAACATGTTTTGCAAGATTTCACATATATAATTAATATCACATTTCTTCCCCTTAACAGTAGGTGAGGCAAGTGTGGGTGGGAGGGACAAAATTTGGAACTCAAACTTTAAAAACAAATAAATGCTAAATAAAAAATGATAATATTCTAAAAAACCTATTTCTTTCATTATATTGGCATTCCTGGAATCACTTAATGGAGTTATTGCACTACATTTCTTAGGTTTATAACTGTTGTTATTTACTCCCACACCTACCCTTTATTCTGGTCAGTTTTGATTTATATGAATTTATATTATTTTTTACTGTTCTATTAATTGAATTATCACTAATGTAAGTAATTAAAAACAATTTTACTTCAATAAGCTTAGGTACAATGTCATACATGAAGCTTTATTTTTTTGATTTATATTATTGTCAACTCCTCCTTACTGGAAATTACATTGTACATAGATATTGTATGTCTATATAAATGTTGCTTTCCCCTCAGTTGAATGGGAGTTTGTGAGGGCTTGGAAATGGATTTGTCCATGTATCTCCTTTACCTATACATTTTCTGACTCTAGTAAAAAATGAATGCTTGCCAAAATTTTACATTTTGAATATTTAAATAAATGTGAAAGGTCTTAATAAGACTAACTTTTACTTTCAAATTTAAGTTCCATAATACAGATATAGAAAAGATTTTGAAGCCTTAAATGAAACTTTCTTCTTCTGGAAGATCTTTTTTTAAAGATCTCTCTTTTGCTCTCTATACCTCTGTCTCAATACTGTCTATCTCTCTATATATGTACACTCTCTCTTTGTCTCTGTATCTCTCTTTCTGTGTCTCCATCAGTAAATGATATACTTGTAAAGAATAATGCCTCCTTAATGTAACTGGAGTCTTAGCATTCACTCAAAGGTATTTCTAAGTCATGAGTTCACCTAAAGAAAAATAAGTAGATTTTTCATCAAGATCATTGTTGATTAAGCATAGTAGCTTATTTAAACTTTCTTGTCCTAGCTCCAGGTCAAATTGCTGTTCTGTTGGCTGCAGAACATTTGTCCAAGTGGAATAGATAGCTCACAAAATTATTCTCTAAAAATATCAAAGGACAAAAAGTCAGGAAATTGGTAACATATTTAAAGAAATTATCCATTGATAAGCTTGTAGGTCATCTCAAGCTATTCCTCATAGGTCAGGAACTATTACATAGATGACAGGATTTTAAATCATGTAATCTGCCCTGGTGCTTTTGAAAAAGTCAGATCTAAATTTCCACACAAGGAATATTTGGACAATTAACATAATATTGGAAGGGCGTAAGACATATTTGGTGTAATTTTATATCCTTTCCTTGTCTTTTGGAGACTCGTTCTTTTGATGATAATATTCTGAAATAGCCTTCATAGTCATATAAACCTCAGTTTTCAGGGATTCAGAAGTAGTTTCTTATATGGATGTATGTGTATTAAATTTTGATTAGTATCATTTGCAATGTTATAACATTTTAATAAAACATTGACAACTGCAAATAATCAGTAAATCAATCCTAGCCAATTCTAATAGCCTTTTCTGTGTCTTCATATTTTTTCATTCCTTTGCCACCTTTGAAATTTTTGATAATACTTTGCAAAACTTATCTCCCTTTCATTTTATGCTAGTTTCTTTTAGTTCTTTCTAAGTTCTTGGCCCCTTTATATCTGTTTCTTGGTTAATTTTCTTCCTAAAACATTAGTGTTATACAAGGATCAGAACATTTTTCTCTGACATCTTTAGGCACCACATATTTTTAGTAATTCGACTTTAGAACAATATTAACTTCTCTCTGGTCCATCACATGGTCTATGTTTGTAAAGGCATGATGTGGTGCAGATTCTTTTTTTCCTCCTTCCTTCAATATAAATGTGGTTAAAAATCTACTTGCTCCCCAAACAGTTGATTTAAATAACACTTTTTTGCTTGGTGACTCTTTTCAAGAAATACACTTTTTTCTGTGATTCCAATCAAATTAGAATCTTTTGCTATTTCTGTTTTACTAAAAGTGCCTCTGATTGAATAACGTGATTTAAAAAGATATTTCTCACTCATTGATGTGCCTGACCATTGTAGGAAGCTTGATTAGGGGAGTTGGTTTGTAGGAGAGTCACAAGTTTCTTTTGTTTTTCCTATTAAGGCACTGGGTCAAAGGATCAACACCCTCTGGCTCCAAAAAAGGCATAAATACTCTTTGAGGTTTTACTTTGGGGCTCAGTTTTTGTAATAAGGTTTGAGTGCCAAATGAGGACTCTGGGAAGCTGCTAAAGGAACTCCCTGGCTTTGAGAATCCAGATGTCCTGATTCCTTCTCTGGTAACTATTATCAGATAATTGAGGTACAATTGTCTACTGAATTCAGGTACAGGAAACCATGTCTGTTGATCTTTAATTTCTCTGTATTTTCTTTGAAGTTCGAGGTGCTGACTGCCCTGAACTAGGTGAATGATACATGTGCTCATTGTTAACCCCTCAAAATTTACCTTTCCTTTTATGAATGCAGATGTAAGAACCTGTGATATCAGGTCCCCCGGTATGATGAGGTGCTTACTGATACATTAGTTTTGATGTACTCATCATTTCTTTCCTCTTCCTAATTTATTTAGTATTATACATGCTGTTTCTACTTTATTTTTCTCTATGTCTATCATGACCATTGTGATTCTGATGTACCAAAGTTTAACTTTTCTATATTGTTGCATTTGTAGGCTTTGCACTTTTCTCCATATTTTTATTAGTCATGTTCTTTAAAATATCAATCATGAAAGATGCATTGGGCAAATGAAACAGTGCCTTCTCTAGGTAATTACTCCCTGCTGCAAGTCAGGAGGGTCAGTGTTATCTTCTGCTCTTGTAATGATCACTGTCCTATCCTAAGGGCGATTTCAGTGTCTCCTTGACACTGAATGTTGGTAACCTTTCCTGAGGTATTATCTGTCCTGAGGACACCTTAATTTCTCACAAGCCATGGACTGCTGTTCTAATTTTTCTTTTTCACAAATCCCATTTAAAGATTCTATCTAAAGCCTCATTCCTTAAATACACACACACACACACATATAAGAAAATGAGCCAAATCTACAAGGAAGCGCCATTCCTTCAAACATCAATGGTCAAAGGATATGAACAGGTAAAACGTCCTGAAGAAGAAATCAAAGTTATCCATAAGCATATAAAAAGGCTCTAAATCACAATTAATTAGAGAAATGCAAATTAAAACAGCTTTGAAGTACCACCTCCACTCTATGTGATTGTCCAACATAACACACACACACACAAAAGAAAAATACTAGAGGGGCATGAAAACCAAATAGGTACAGCAATGCACTATGGGTGTTGTGAACTGTCCAACTATTCTGGAGAATGACTTGAAATTCTTCTCAAATGATAATAAAATTGTGCACAACCTTTTCCGCAGCAATACCACTAGCATGCCTGCCCCCCAAAGAGTACAAATAAAAGGGGGAAAATGACCTCTATGTACAAAAATATTTATAACAACTCCTATTGTGGTGGCAAAGAATTGTAAATTGAGGGAATGCCCATCCATTAAGGAATGGCTAAACATTGTGACGTATGATAATGATGGAATTTTTTTGTTATAATAAATGAGAAGTAGAATGGTTTAAAGGAAAAAACTGGAAAGATTCATATGAACTCATAAAAAGTGAAGTGAGAAGAGTGAAGAAAACATTGTGTATGATAACAGCAACATTATAAAGATGATCATCAACCAGGAAGGAATTTACTACTTTGATTAATACAGTAATCAAAGTCCATTCCTAAAATACCATGAGGAAAAATACTATCCACCTTCAGAGAGAGGTCTCTGGTTCCTTTCCCTCTGTAGAAAAATCCTTGTTTATGGAAATATCTTGCTAGTATGGATAATTTATTTTTTTTTAACTTATTTCAACACTTGCTATGGTTCCTGGCCTATACTAGGCACTGAAAAAATATTTGTTGGTTAATTGATTCATTCTGTCCTTTCTTTACTTTTGCTAAACCTATTTTTTTTCCTTCTTTATGAGTGGATCTGATGGAGTACAGACTCTGGGGACCTCCTTGAACTGTCCTTGAAACTTCCCACTTAATCTTGCTTTTCATACCCAAATCTTTTACCCTTAACCTAGCCTGGTCCTCCAGGCTCTCTTGCCTAGAGATTGCCTGTGGTTCATTCCCACTTGATTACTTGATTACTTCCTACCCAAGCCCTCCATTGTCTGGTACCTTCCAATTGCTTCCAGCTGTTTCTCAGCCTTGATTACATCACACGTTACCCCAGGCCCATCAAGATTAGACCACCCCCAGATCCCTCCCACAGTCTTTCCTTATATAAGTTTTGTTTGGTCTCCACAAAGGGGTTCTGATTCAAATCCAGCTCTAGCTGAGATTCTATCTGGCAGCTTGACAATGCAAGTATCAAAAATGGTTAGGCTTCTTAAGAGTCAACCCAATATGAAAATCTTTAATAAACTATATTTTACTTTGTCTGAAAGAAGGCTTGAGATGATTTCATTTGACAGATCCTGGTTTATCATATTTTGGGGTCCCAAGCACCCCAAACCTAAGTATTATGGATTCCTGACCTCATCAGATCTATCAAGTTATCTGCTTAAGAGCTAGGTTGATACTCAGATTTTATTTTTCCTTTTTAAGTTTTTCTTTTTAAGCCTTCTCTCAAACTCCTAGATGAATGTATCTGTTTATCTTTTAACCTTTTTGTTTCTTCCTCTTTTCACCCTGGTACAATTCCTGGAGACTTTTTGTCTTCAATATATTCATGTTGCCTGAATGCTCAAGCCCCACCTCCAAATACATTACTCAGCATAAGGAGTCAACCCAACTCTTTTTTTTTCTGTTTTGAGGGTTCTGTTTTGAGGGTTTTTTTTTTGTTTTTGTCCTCTTTGACAATAGTTCTTTCTCCTCTAGCAGATTCAGTGTGCCATGTCTTTTACTCCTTGCTTATAGTTATTCTTCTTTTTCTTTGGGTGACTGGGCAGAATCCTTATATTCCATTCATAATATATATATATATATATATATATATATTAGAAGGAGTTTGAAGCTGATTCATTTTCAGGCACGGTATGCCACATTGAAGTGTGAAGCACAAGCTTGTGAAGTTTATTTCAGTGTTTACTCCAGCCAATGCTCTAAGTGAGGCTGATGATAAATATTTTTTCACATAGATAAGCAATGATAGGGGCAGCATCCAAATTCAATCCTGCGATTCCAAATGCAGCATACCTTTCTTCACAACTTACAACTATTTTATACCTAGAATAGGAAGTAAGTCTGTTATGTAATGTGAATTGGATGTAGACAACATGAACTGTATAATTACACTTTGGTAACCCTGAAATATTAAAAAGCATGAGAAATTTGGATAGATCATTTTCCTTGTATTTATATTAAGATATTGGTAAGATTAATCTGTACTATATTGTGTGTGTGTGTGTGTGTGTGTGTGTGTCCTGTATCCCTTTTCCAGGTTTATAAAACTTATTGATCCCCTTCTCAGAATACATTTCTCGCCTGCTTTCATAATAGAAAAATACTAAATTTCAGGTAGAGTTTAGTGAAAACAAAGATACAATTAAAATTCTTGAATCTCTTAAAATATATCTAAATATCTCCCAGGAGTCCCCAGGTCAAGTACATCTATTATAGAATGAGAAGGCAAGATTAGGTCATGATCTCTGGAGGGAGTATATGTTACAATAAGAATCACAAATTCACCAAAGTTTCCACAATTATTGCTAATCTACAATAACTTGATTCAGTTCTGAACTAGCAAACTTTCCAAAATTCCTTCCCATTGATCCCTACACAAAACCCATTCTTCAGAAAAATTTGTCTTGCTATTTCCCCAAGAGCATAACATGCTCATTGATCTGAATCATGTCATTGTGTCTTTATTTCTGTCTTTTCCCCTTAATTTCATTTCAGGTTATCAATGTCATATCAATCTTTTGAAGATGAAAGCAAATTATAATACCTCTGTGAGACATTCCCATCCACTTTCACATATGATTATTGGTTCCTATTTTTAATTCATGTAATAAAAATTGTAGGTAGTCTTCATTTAGTAATGTTGCTTTATAAATTGCTATGCTTTAGTTTATGTCCAAATAGATTGAAATTATCCTAAGGTTAAGAACTGTACCTTTTATGTCTCATAGTACCTTGAACATGAGAGAGGAGACAGGCTTTGTGCTTTAGCAAAACAGATTCTTGATCTGATAATTCACTCCTTACCTCTGACACTTACTGATGTCAGGAACCTGGTTAAATATTGTAAAGCTTTCTGCAACTACATTTTTCCATCTGTAATATAGGAATAACAAGGCCTTTCATATCTACATTATATTATTTCTGTCAGTAACAAATAAGAAATTGCATGCAACTCACTTTACAAATCTTAAGAGTATATAAATCAGCCATAATCAGTAATGAATTTATCAACAAGCATTTATTAAACACCTGCTATGTTTTAGACATTGTGCTAGCAATAAGAAAAAAAAAAGGAAGAGTTCCTGTATTTAAGGACCAATATAGCATAATGCACACTATACCTGAATAAGAATTCCTTCTACAACAACCTCCCTAAAACCATTAGATAATCTCTAGTGAGAAGTGAGGAGAAACTTCCCACCTCCCCAGATATCCATTTCTACCTTGGAGTGGTTCTAAATGTTAGGAAGTTTTTTCTTACATCATACTTAAATCTTCCTGCTTGAAACTTCTGTGCTTTGTTTCCAGTTCTAATTTTGATCTGAAAAAAATTGAAGCTACTTAGATTCTTTGATCTAGTATTACCACTTCTGGGCATATAGATTGATATATTCGTAACAACATTTATAGGTTTCAAATACTGGAAAACAAGTGGTTCTTTGGAAAGATTATCATATAATAGGAAAATGAGAGATGAATATGAGAAATTCAGAAAAAAAAATTTCTATGAAGTGGTGCCGAGCAAAATTAGTGTATGTAGAAACAATGAGCAGACATTTCTTTTTATAATCTGTAATTTATTTATTTTTCAGTTCTTAACATTCACTTCCACAAGAATTTGAATTCAAAATTTTCTCCCCTTTCTTTCCTCAACCCCTCACCCCAGGGCAGTATGTAGCCAATCCACTCCTTCCTCTAGTCTGTCCTCCCTTCTATTACCCACTCTTCTTCCATCTCCATTACCCTCTACTTTTCTGTAGGGAAAAATAGATTTCTGTATTCAGTATAGCTGAATAGTCCAGTTGCATGCACAAAAACCCAGTTATATTCATTAAAGACTATGAAGCATTTTATTACCAAAATATGATAGGAAACATTAGCCAAGCCAAGCCTGATCAAGGAATCAATTATAGGAAAAATATGCAAAGCAAAAAGAGAAAATAATTTTACAAAATTTTACCATAATCACCCGCACCACTAAGTACAGGTGCTCACCATGGAAATAGGTTCTCTCAATGCAGATTTGATTCAGGAATAATATATGCTACCAATGTTCATCTTAACATAAATTTTGCAAAACGTGAGCCCAAACTCTTCCAAATTAGTCCTGTACTGTACTGGTCTAAAGAATTAGGCTGCTGCCAGGAGTAAAATAACATCATTCCCTGTGCCAGGACAAGAGAGATGTTTCTTATAAGTACAGCACTTTTTCTCTAACAACTGAGAAAATTACAGTCTTTCACCAAGAACATTTTTATGGTATTCCAGTAACTATCCCCACAGGGGACTACTTGAAGTTTTTGAAAAAAGCTTAATGGTTTCCCAAAAGGGCAAAGTTTTTTTTTTCTTTCCATGCTCCTAGCTCTTTCTAAAAAAATTACAGTAGTTGAATTCTCAAGTGTTTCAAAGTCACTGCAATTGGTAGACATGCTAGGAGCATTCTTGATTCTTGACCACGTATTATGATATGAAAAATCTGATTTTAAATTGGTATTTTGATGACCTTTTCCTCTACCAAAAAAAATATTTGAACTATGCATAGGTTTAGAGAACTGGGAATATACACGCACATGTATTTATGTATAATTAAAGTCATAGACTTGGAGAACGGATGATCTGGGATCCAATCCTGATTCAGATGTGTACTAGCTATGCCTATCTATCAGCTATATGGTGTTGGCAAATAATGTATTCCTCAGTGGTTTTGCTCCCTTATATCACAACCCCTAATTGATAGGGTTATTTCAAAAATTAAATGAGATATCATATAAAATGCTTTGTGTACCTTTAAGTAATGTATAAATGTTAGTTGTCATGATCGTCATTACTACTGTGTGTTTACAAATCTATATAAGTGTCAATGCACACAGATATTCATGTAAACACAAATGTATATAAGTGTACATTTGTGAGTGTGAGGGAAGGAAAGTATTTCAGATCTATCATGCAGGGAGTTTTCAGGGAAAACTGAGAAGCAACTCAGAGGACCCAGGTACAAATTCCAACTCTGATATTTTCTACTTCTATGACCTTATGCAAACAATCTCCCTTGTCTTTACCCTGGATTCCACATCTATAAAAAAGGGGAAGTTTCATTAGATGGTCTCTGAGGAGCTTTCCTATTCTTGATATAAGATCCTGAGGATTTAAACCCATCTTTTTATGTCTCCAAGGCTAACCTTGTATTCACAATGCGATACTGACTGAGAGCTTCTCTCCATGTGCTTTCAAAGCCCAAGTTTTTACTTTTTATATTTTTTAGAGATGGAGTAACTTGTTGAAAATTCTCCATCAATGATTGTGGTTTTTAGCTTTTTTGTGTGTTATGGGACTCTGGAAGAAAAAATGCATAAAATACAATATATAGTATTAAAAAGCAAACTAATCATAATGAAAGATATGAATATATACATGCATACATATATACATAAACATATATGTATATATGACTATATGTATTTAAAAATTCAATGACCCAAAAACACCTGATCTTGGAGGAGTTATAGTATAGGTAGGTTTTAGATATGAGAAAAGGTTATGCAGAGTACTTTTGACTTCATCATGGGCCTTTGCCTGGGGAAGGGACATTCACCGAGTCATATATACATAGCTCATGCTAAGAGTCTATAGCATTGTTTTATTTGAAATCAATCAATAGGCAATTACCTAGCATCTACTCAATACAAGTCACCATGCTAGCTGCTTTAAAAAAAAGTTTGCAGTTAGATATATTTGCACCTCCTGGGAAGGATAGATGGATATGTATGTTAGTGATTAGGCATGAAAGACCTCTATTTCACCAGTGTTCTATCAAAAAAAAAAAGATTTGTCTTCTGTATTTTAATGATCTGAATAGGCACTACCATGCCTCTCTTACCCCTGCTCTTTGAGCAGTTTTATGTTTAGGTCATGAGTAAATGGTGATTGGTGACATGGTGTGCTGGTTTTAGAGTTAGAAGACCTAGGTTTTAATCTCAATTTTGTTAACTTTGGGCAAGTAATTAATTTCTCTCAGTCTCAATCTCTTAATCAATAAAATGAGGTAGTTGAATACATGACCTGATATGGACCTTCATACTGCAGATTATTGTCCTATAGCTTCCCATTGGGGCAGTTAGGTGGCACAATGGTCATAGCTCTGGGCTTGTAATCTGGATCATGAGTATTCCTGAGTACAAATCTGACTTTAGATTCTTACTAATGCTGTGACCTGGGGCAGGTCAATTAACCATGTTTGCCTTGGTTCCACATCTATAAAATAAGCTGGAGAAAGAAATGGCTAACCACTCTGGTACATTTGCCAAGAAAACTGAAATGTAACAGTCAGAAATGATTGAAAAATGACTAAACTAGCTTCTCCCTTTACAGATATGAAAGGAAAGAGTTCTTTATCTTTCCTTGGCAATATCACACTGTTTCTCACACTGTTGTGTGCCTAAGTATTTGGAAATATTGTTCTTTTCCTAAATCATTTCTGACAGACACTTTTTTTTAATCTTTCAGTATTATCCAAAAGTAAAAGTCATAGAGTAAGGAAATTCTGTTCCAAGCATCATACAAATTAGGAGAAAATAAAAAGTAACAAGATGAGAAATTGAAAAAAATAATGAATGAAATGATAATTAATGGAATGTTTTGCCATGTATAGAATGTTTAATGATTTCATATAATGTCATTTGAAAAGCACAAATCTATGAGTTAGTTGCTTCATCCCTATTGCATACATCATAGTATCTTAAAACATGAGAACTAAAAAAAGCCCCAGTGGCTATCTACTGTAATTTATAGCTTACAGTCATGCCCATAAAAATATACACAAAAACAGGTTTTCAAGTCATTTATTGAAAGCCTTCAAAGCAAGGGAACCCATAACTTCTTGATTCAGTCTATACTATGTCTGGAAAGCATTAATTCATTGTTAGAGAATTTCATTCCACAAGGCCCCCCCCCCAATATGGAGTCCAATTTTTCTCCTTTACAACATCCACCGATTACTCATGATACTGCCCTCTGAGGTCAAATAGAACAAATCTAATCATTTCTCCATCATACAGTTAAGGAAAGCAGGCTTTCCTTGAATTTTCTCTCCTCCAATCTAAACATCCGCAATTCTTTCCTGATTAGGGAATAGAAGCTTCCAGGAGAAAAAACAAACAAACAAATAAATAAAAGACTCATTTGCCGCCAAAAGATAGTAAGTGTCAGAGAGTTTGTGGTGGTGGTAGGTTTTGAAAATACGCCTCTTTTGTTTTTACTTTATGTCCAGACCAATATCTACTACTTAAAGAAAAGGCTTTGATGTTTACATGAAGCTTTACGTATACCAACTCTCTATTCACTGTCAAAAATATCCCCTGTGGGATGTAATGTAGTTATTTTGATTTTTCAAATGAGGGAATAAATGAAAGTAATTAAATGACTTGCTCATAGTCATTCATCTAAAAAGTGGCAGAGGCAAAAGTTGAATCCAATTTCTCTATTTCCAAATCTGGTGCAATTTTCTCACTTTTAAAGGAATTTGGTTCTGACATTCTAGGAGGTTTTTTTTTTTTGATATTTCAGGTTTGTTTTTTTTCTAAATAATGTCCATTAAGATATCTTAAGAGAAGTATAGAGAAAAGGATGAAGTAGAAAAATATGTCATGGACCAAAAATTTTAATATCTCTCTAATGAATCCTCCAATCCATGGCTAGACTGGATTATGGGCTGGAACAAAGGTCCTGAAATGACCAGAAATCCAGTGTAAGTTACATACATACATATATACATACATACATATATACATATACATATATACATATAGATATATATACACACAAACTCAAGTTCTTTATTGGTTTAGATTACAATCCATCTATGCCTGTTTAACTATACAAAACCCTTGCCTATGTGCTTCTAGATGTTTATCACAGGGAAGTTACCTAATAAATTGGAGGCCTTCCTTCATTTCTTCTATTGGGAGGATATTATTATAACATAGGACTGTGTTCCCTTATATCTCTTGCCCTACTAGGTAACCAGGCCATCTGCTTTCATTATTAAATATTTCCTTGAAGACATCTTTTACTCTTTTTACTCTTAAGAGTTTCTCATCGGTTTTGTCATAACTATTTCATATCCACCATGCCTCTTCTTCATTGCACTCTATGAGATAATTAAAAAAAAATGTTTAGAAAGCAGCAGATCGATTTACATAAAAATAATACTATAGGCAGGACAATCTCAGTCGAGAACTTGATAGTCAACATTTCCTAAAAGTAAGGGGATATTCTGAAGTCTTCATTTCAGTGTGTCTCTCAATCAACCACATAATTTTATTTCATTGAACTGACAATGCAATTTCAAAGAAAAATAATATAAAATCAAATAGAATGAAGAAATAGAGTTAATGTAAGTCTAATGCAAGAAAACTAAAATTTATAGTCAATTTGCTGTTAATTTTTGGATGACAATGCTGTTGATTAAAGATCCAGGAGGTGAAAAGTACATACTTGCATTTATGTAAGAAAAAAATTGTATAAAATCTTGATCCTATTTTGTTGGAATTAATCTTTATTGACATGATTACATTGGTGTATTACTATGATTTTTGATTCTTCTTTTGATGGTGTTAGATGAGACATAAGTCAATTGAATTTTACCTAAATATTTGATCACATTCTTTTATTTGGTGCAAACTGAATAATAAATAATAAACTCAAAACCAATGAGAATGGGGAAAGTTGGCCAAGGTATTTAGGAAGAGAAACAAAACAAAAGTAGAACATAATTTCACTATGCTGGCATTTTACTGTTTTAAGCAATTGCCAGTGACATTATATTTCACATTAATAGAAAAAATAGTAATAAGAGGACATAAAAACCTCAGTTATCCCAGTTCCATGTTTTGCAATATGCTTGACATTTTTATAGTTTGGGAAGAGCTAGGCTCACATCTTCCTATGCTTTTCAATAATGGTGAATGATAAATGAATTATTTAGGGCAAAATTTTATTACCAGGTTAACTTCCTGTAATTGTAACTTAAATGAGAACTGTTTCATATTAGTTAATAGGCCCATGTAACCTGCTTGGGTCACATGGAGTCTGTGGTTGGAACACATTGCTGAATGGGTGGAACAGGAAGAGGTAGAGGTGGAGCAGAGTTGAGAAGAAGTTAGTCTTGAGAGCAGTCAGAGCTAAGGAGGATGCAGGCCCCTGGCTAATGTGAGTGAAAGAGCTTGTTTGTGATTTTGCTTGTTATTTGTTTAATGGAGCTGGTTTATGGGAAGCTAGTCAGGGGGAAGGTTTGGGGAGGGTGTTATCCTCTGCATTGTTACTGTGTACAGATTTTGGTTATTATGATGGATTTGGCTTTCTGGAGTCTAAGTAAATATTTTGGTTCTGCCTTCCATGTGTACAGGCTGTGGTATTTCACCATTCAGAATTGTGCCAGGCTACTGATGGCCCCTGCAGGTGCTGTGGATGTCACATTGACTCTACAAATGTCAGTGGGGATGGGATCATGAAATATTAGACCTCTGTTTGGAGACAGAAAGGCAGAGGAGGCAGAGAAAGAAATGGATATCCCAGGGTCGGAAGATTTTTATTTCTCCCTAGCAAGAGAATGGACTAAAGGGACAGGGCTCTGTGAAAACTTGGAACCAAGGCAACAGAAGGGAGAACCCAGAGACTTAGAAAGATGTTTGTAGGGAATAACAATGAAACCAGGGAAAGAAATGGCAGGAGTGTGTAGGAGAGGCTGGGCCTAGCTAACAAGCCATAAAATTGTATGTAAAATCAGAGATGAGCTATTGGAGGAGAAGACTCAGATGGAAAAGGATTTGGCTGGTTTGTCAAAAAAAGCTTTTTTATCCTGCAGTGTTCAAACTGTTCTTTAGGGAGAGGAAGCTAGAGAATTTCAGGTGGTAGAAGAAAAAACTTTTGTTGGTTTGTCTCATAGGAGATGAAAAGTTAACAATAGGAAAGTGGATGCAACCCTTGCAGAGGCTGGGCTTGATTTGGGCCCAAACACGGCCAGAAGGATGTATGGGAGGAGAATGAAACAAATGAGGAGGCTGAGGTTTGACCAGTATTAAGAAGAAAGCAGGAGAATCACAGGGTTGGGGCGGGGGGAATGGCACAGTGTTTGGAGAGGTAATTGAGGATGTTACACAGCAAGAGGTCACAGATATTTGGAGTTAGTGCACCCAAAAGATGGGAGAATCATTGGTACCTTGGATGATGAGAATCAGTGAAAAAGATAAATTTCCTTGAGAAGAGTAAGGAGCTAGCAGATTCCAAGTCAGAATAGACTGACAAGAAAAGAATTGCTTACAACTCTGTTGAGAGCAGGGGTAGATTTTAAAAGAGTAGATGGCATTCCAACTAATGAACAATATAAAAAGTATTGAGGAAAGAGGCTTGGTTTTAGACTGAGCAGGGAGGTCAGAGCTGCCCCTACAGATCATTCTGAAACACACCTCCACAAAGAAGAGGGGTTGGCCAGGCCCCAGCTCAGGGTATATCTCTAGCCAGAATGATGACCTTGGAGTGCAAATTAGAAAACAGTAAACAATAGTGAATGAGGCTATGATAGTGGGTTCATGGACTCCAGAACCAAAGCTGACCCTGTATCTACCCTGCTTCTCGTTACTGTCTCCTTGTTTCTTTTTGACTTTTTGTCTGTTCACCTTGTTTATGAGATTTGTTTTCTGCAGGCTTAAGACCCTCTACCTGCAGATGCCTGATTGCTTAAGTAGCATGTTACCCAAAGTGCTCTGTCATCCCTGGACTTGGTGTCTACAAACTCCAGATGCCAGACAGAGGAACTTAACCCCTGAATGGGACCTCTTGGGTCAGGCACAGCTCTACATCCAATCTCACCAGGAAGTACTTATGGAAGAAGAGACCTTCCCCAATTACTCCAGGATTTTGGGCCTCATTCATTCCAGGGGGTGTTATGGGAGCTTGTCCTCAAATCCCACTCTAAGATATTGTTCAATGTGCCAGAAAAGTGAGGCTGCTCACATAGCACAGCCCTCTCTCATTCAAAACAAAGTCTGAAGTCATGGTCTTCTTTGAAAAGGAAGGATGAACACAGACCTGTCAGTTGACCAAGCTGCCTGAATGGGAACCCAGTTATTTGTGTGACTCAGCTTATCCACTACATTCTGTGCCCCCTCCCTTCTCCTCTCCAAAGGAAGGTAAATTTGGATGGCCAGAGGACACTCAGTTAACTTGGGGTTTATGGGCCAGGTTCTTTTGTTTCTTTTTCTTCCTTTCTTCCTTTGTTCTTCCTTCCTTCCTTCCATTCTTTCTTTTTTTCTTTCTTTCTTTCTTTCTTTCTCTCTTTTTCTCTCTCTATCTTTTTCTTTCTTATTCTTTCTTGCCTTTCCCAAAAATTTATACCCAGTGAACTCTGAAGCCCATATAATGTACAACAATAGGTGCCTACCCAAATTCCACTTAATGCTTCTTTTCAGGACTCAGGCTTTAGAGTGGTTATCAATAGTAACCATTGCTCTTTCCCTCCCAGCTTAATTTATTTGTTTTTTCTTTTGCTCATTAAAGGGGCCATTCCCTCACTGCTTCTTAAAGAGGCCTATTCACTGAATAGGTGTTACCTCACTCTGTTGATGTTATGTTCCTCCTTTTCTGCTGAAGAAAACCATGCCATCAGAGAAATGATGACATGACTTACACTTGACTTGGTTTTGAGGGAGGCGGGGCTGTGCAAGGTCACCAGCCTCACTTCTCCTCCAGAGTCATCTGAATCCAGTGACCAGATATTCATCTGGATGACTGGAGATGATCCAGGATGCACTGGGAGACCTTGACCTCTTTAGGTCAAGGTCTATGCAGGTATTCACTTAAGGTGAGGTACCTCACTCTAAGTGAGTACCTGAATAGACTGCCATGGTCACTGTGAATATTACTTTGGCATTACACTTCCCATCCTTTCTTTTCATTCTTAAAATGAATGTTATTTTTGTGATCTATCAACTCTTATGTTCTGACACAGTATAAAATTATTTGAAATTGACAATTGCTGTTATGAATGAGTAAGACTTAAAGGTATGAAGCAAAGGAAGGGAGAGATACTCTCACTTTTGGACTAAAGCTATGATTCCATCGCACAGGGAACTCTTTATCAGGAAATTCCATCTATCAATTAACTTCAAAACTTGTTCTTTAATTTATAGTTTAAACACTTGTTAGAGTACTGAGAGAGCACCACAGTGACCAATGTCCAGAGTCACACAGCCAGTATAGATCAGAGGCAGGTGTTGTCCCTAGATCAATGTGTTACCAATCATCGGGTGTCCAAAATATGCCCTTACCATGAAATTCTTTGAGAGATTGTGTTTTCTAGGTGAATTGGAGCTTAAACTGGACTTATAAGGGAAGGTAACTTTGGTTAGAAGAGCAGATTAGATGGTATTTTTCTTTTTGTTTTTTTTTTAATTTATATAATTTATTCTATTTAATAATTATTTTTAATAAAATATAACCAATTTTTATAAATTAATTGATTAAAAATTAAATATATGAAATATAATAGAAATTAAATATAGGAGACATTTAAGTATATCAAATATATTGTTGTTGTGGGTTGTCCTTCATTTTCAAAAAGGACCATGGCTTTGGGAAGGTGATACCAAGACTTATATATGAACTCAATTTATGAGAGGGAGGGCTGTGCAAAGTAACCAGGATTACTTTCTCCTCTGTAGCCATTTGAGTCCAGCGGCAAGATACAGTTTAGAAAGACTGGAGATGGGACACAGGAATCTTACAGTCTTCTAAACTGGAGACAGTTTGGTCTTTTAAAGCTAAGATCTTTAAGAAGCCTCAGTTTGATTGAAGAAATGCCCATTCAGTGATTAAAGCTAGGTAAGAAGTGAAGCAAAGAATGGTCTCTTCTACCTAGTGAAAGAAGAAAAAAACATGAGGTGAGAGGAGAATACACTCACTGTTTCTGGCCAAAACAGAAACAATTGCTATTTACTTTCATTCTGAGCCATCAGGACCAAATAATGACCACTAAGAGGGTCTTGGTCTGTGACTTATCCTTGACCAGTCAGTGAAAGCCAGAGTGAAATGAGTTAAAGGTTTGGTTCCCAAGAAATCTAGCTGGTAAACCTCAAGATATCTTTTGAGGTTTAAACATCAAAATTTATGATGCTTTGGGCAAGGTACGTAAAGGTCCAAGGAAAGGGAAGTTGAAGGGAAAGGGAAAGGAAGGAAAGGGAGTGGATTGCCTGTGTTGCCCAAGTGGAACTGGCCAGTTTTAAATCCATTTCATTTGTAAGTCATGGCATAACCTTTATTTTTAGTTCTTAATATTTATTTATTTTTAGTATTCAGCAGTCATTTCCACAAAATTTTGAGTTACAAATTTTCTCCTCATCTTTCCCCTTTTGCCATTCCATAACACCTTGTATTCTGATTACCCCTTCCATCAATATGCCCTCCCTTCTATCACACACTTGGCTTCATTTATCCCCATTTTCTCTCTCTTTCTTGTAGGACAACATAGATTTCTATACCCCACAACCTGTATTTCTTTTTTCCCAGTTGTATACAAAACAGCTCTCAATACTCATTCCTAAAACTTTGAGTTCCAACTTTTCTCCCTTCCTCCCTCCCCACTCATCCCCACTGAGAAGGCAAACAATTCAGTATAGGCTATATATGTGTAGTTTTGCAAAAGACTTCCATAATACTTAGGTTGTGTAAGAATAACTATATTTCCCTCCATCCTATGCTGCCCCCCATTTATTCTGTTCTCTCTTTTGACCTTGTACCTCGCCAAAAGGGTTTACTTCTAATTACTCCCTCCTCCCATTTGCCCACCCTTCTATCATCACCCCATCCTACTTGTCCCCTTCTCCCCTCCTTTCCTTCATACCAAATTGAGAGAGCATGCTATTCCCTCCTTAAGTGAAATGTGAAGACAATATGTTTCACTTTTTCCCTCTCACCTCCATCCTTTTCTCCTCCATTGAAAAAGTTTTTTATTTCCTCTATTATGGGAGATAATTTGCCCCATTCCATGGCTCCCTTTCTCCATCCAATATATTCCCCTCTCATGCCTTAATTTTGATTTTAAGATATCATACCTTCTTAGTCAACTCACCCTGTACTATCTATCTATCTATCTATCTATCTATATATATATATATATATATATATATATATATATATATACACACACACATATATACATATGTGTGTATGTGTATACTGAGAAAAGTTTCAAAAGTTACAAATATTATCTTTCCATGTAGGAATATAAACAATTCAAATTTAGAAAGTTGATTATGATTTCTCTTTCTTGTTTACCTTTCCATGCTTCTTTTGACTCTTATGTTTTAAAGTCAAATTTTCTATATAGTTCTGGCCTTTTCATTAAGAATGTTTGAAAGTAGAACTATACAACTATACTATAAAATCAACAATCTAAATGAGATGGACAATTATTTTAAAAGACATAAATTGCCCAGATTAACAGAAGAGGAAGCTGGAAACTTAACCCCATCTCTGAAAAAGAAATTGAACAAACCATCAATGAACTCCCTAGGAAAAAATCTCCAGGGACAGATGGATTCAAAAGTGAATTCGATAAAACATTTAAAGAACAGGTAATTCCAGTACTATGTAGACTCTTTGAGAAAATTGAGGAAGGAGTCCTACCAAATTCTTGCTATGATACAAATAAGATCTTGATACCTAAACCAAGAAGAGCCAAAAAGAGAATGAAAAATATAGAAGAATTTCTCTAATGAATATAAATGCAAAAATTTTAAATAAGATTTTAGCAAAAAATAAAAATACAGCAACATCTTATGAGAATACTATATTATGAACAGATAGAATCAATACTGGTTCAATATTAGGAAAAGTACTAATATTATTGATTATATCAGCAACAAAATTAATAGAAAATGTATGATTATCTCAATAGATGGAGAAAAAGCTATTGACAAAACACAACATTCATTCCTATTGAAAACACTGGGGGGAGGAGCCAAGATGGTGGAGTAGAAAGATTCACATATGCTAGCTCCTAACCCACAGCCCATAAAATACCTGTAGGGAAGAACTCTCAACAAATTCTGGAGCAGTAGAAGCCACACAACAATGCAGTGGAGGAAATTTCCATTCCAGAGAGCTCTGAAAAACTAACACCAAAGGCCCATCCCACACCAGACCTGGGGCAGACCCCAGCCCTGCTTTGGAAGCGTGGCACTGAGAGGACCAGATCTGAGCAGGCTTCAGGGACAGGATCTCCAGCAGCTGCACAGGCCCCTCCACCTACAGAGGCAGAGGTTAGTGAGAGAGCCTGTTTGGCTCACCAAGAGGGGAACGGGGTGTCCCCATAACTCAGGCCTCCTCTGGAGGCAACAGCAGAGGCAGCAGTAGACAGGGACTCCCAGTGAAGGCAGGGGCTCAGATCCATTGTTGAAAGTCTCTGCATAAACGCACTGAGGGAACTGAGCCTGTGAGGCAGCCCTACCCCCACCCGAGCAGCTGAACTTAATCTCACACAGAATAGCAGCCCAGCCCCCACTGAAAGCCTTGAGGCTGGAAAGCAGCATTTGAATCTCAGACTCCAAGTACTAATTTCGCGGATCTGGAAGCTAGGTGGGTGTAGAAAGGAATCTCAGATGGCAAGTAACTGGCTGGGAAAATGCCCAGAAAAGGGAAAAAAAAATAAGAACATAGAATGTTACTTTCTTGGTGACCAGATATTTCCTGCTTTCCTTTCTGATGAGGTAGAACAATGCTTACCATCAGGGAAAGATATAGAAGTCAAGGCTTCAGTATACCAAACATTCAAAATAAGTATTCAATGGGCTCAGGCCATGGAAGAGCTCAAAAAGATTTTGAAAATCAAGTTACAGAGGTAGAAGAAAAACTGGGAAGAGAAATGAGAGAAATGCAAGAAAAGCATGAAAAGCGGGTCAATACCTTGCTAAAGGAGACCTCCCCCCCAAAAAATGCTGAAGAAAATAACACCTTGAAAAATAGGCTAAATCAATTGGCAAAAGAGGTTCAAAAAGCCAATGAGGAGAAGAATGCTTTAAAAAGCACAATAAGCCAAATTGAAAAGGAGGTTCAAAAGCTCACTGAAGAAAATAGTTCTCTCAAAATTAG
>CM053773.1:36162350-36182370 GCA_028658325.1 Potorous gilbertii
TCCTTTCTGAGCTATTCCATGGCCTGAGCCCATGGGATACCTATTTCAGATGTAAGGGATACAGAGGCCTTGACTCGCATGTCTTTACCTGATGGTAAGCAGTTTTCTTCTTCTTCATCTTCAGAGATGAAGGTTGGAATCATTTTTTAAGAAAATAACCTTCTATGGTCTTAGTTTTTTTCCCTTTTCTGGGCATTTTCCCAGCCAGTTACTTGACTTCTGAGAGTCCTCTCAACCCTGGCCTAGGTCTGCCCAGCTAGTGCTTGGGGTCTAAAATTCAAATGCTGCTCCCCAGCTTCAGGGCTTTTGGCTGAAGGCCTGGCTGCTATTCTGGGTAAGATTAAATCAGTTTCTCAGGTTGGGGCAGGGCCATCTCCCAGGCTCATTTCCCTCAGGGGTTTTATGTAGAGACCTTTTGTAATGGAGCTGCTGGCAAGCTCCTGACTGCTCTGGGAGCCTCTGGCCACCTGCTGCCTCTGCCACTGCCGCTGCCTGCTGAGGGAGTCTGAGTCCCTGGGACACCCCACTCCCCTCTCAGCCCATCTCTGTCACTGACCTGTGCGTCTCTGGCTGGAGGGACCTTCACGGCTGCTGGAGATTCTGTCCCTGAAGCCTGCTTGGATCTGCTGGCTCCTCTCAGTGCCACGTGGCCAGGGCAGGGGAGGGCTCTGCTCTGGTTCAGGGCGTGATGGACCTTTGGAATCAGTTTTTCAAGGCTCTCTGGAACAGAAATCTCCTGCACTGTGTTGCTGCGTGGCTTCCACTGTTCCAGAATGTGTTGGGAGTTCTTTTTAGAGGAAATCCATGGGCTGTGGGTTCGGACCTAGCATAGGTGAGTCTTTCTACTTTGCCATCTTGGCTCTACCCCCCTAGAATTTCCTTACTTCTCTATTTCTTAAAAAATTACCAAATTATTTTCATTTTCTTGCTTTGTAGTATAGTTTAAGATCTGATACTGATATGCTCCTTCCAACTTTTTTTTTCATTACTTCACTTAAGATAATTTACATTTTTTTCCTTTGGCTAGTTGAATTTTTATTACTTTTCTAATTTTATAAAGTAATCTTTTAGTAGTTTAATTGAGATGAAGATGAAAAAGTAAATTAATTTAAGGACTATTATTGTTATTATATTGACTTTTCTTACTTATAAAGAAATGGAATTTTTTGGGGGGTCAACCATATTTACTGTTTACAGCTGAGCATTCTGTTTCTAATGGGGTCTCTGGACAGTTCTAGGTCAAAAGACTGTGTTTCCTTACAGAATTACACAATGTCAAAGAGACCCCAGAGAGCATTTTGTTCAAATGCCTTAAGTTACAGATTAGAAAACCTGGGTCCAGAGGGAAAAGGGATTTGATCCAAGGTTATGTGGTTTGTTATAGAGAAGCTGGGATTCCAGTCCAAGTCATTTCACTTTTAATCCAGTGTTCTCTCCTCTATGAAGAAAACAGTGTCTGAATGTAATATCTACACCAATTTTCATCTGCCTCTCTTCTCACCCCCACCCCAATTTGTCAATGATGCTTCCTTATCCCTCCCACTTCCACCCTCCCAGCAAATCTATGTCCCCTCCCCTGAGTACCAAAGGGCACAGGGAGGCACAATTCTGAGGCACAGCTTTCTAAACCTCTCCTCAACAACTCAGATTTGTTGATTTTCCCTCCCAGAGGTGTTCTGGCTCTTCAGACTCTTCCAGGTGCCTTTCACCCTGGAATATCTCTGTCCTGCTATCTCCCTTCTCCCACTGGGTAAATTTTTCTATTGCCTCCAAAGAAATGGTATTTCATCACTTAATTTGAATATTTACATTGAGTGTTTTGAAGTTGAATTCAAATAGTTCCTGTAAGTATCTTGGCAACATAAGTCCCACATATTTCATACTTTGTGTAATTATTTTAAATTAAGTTTATTTTCTTCCTGCTGGATTGTTGTTACATAGAAATGGTGATGATTTGTATGCATATCTATTATATATTATAATTTAATTAATTTTTTAATTGTTGCAATTTGAATATGACTCCAGTTTTAAGTGAAGAATCATATCTATAGCAAAATAAAGTGTTTTTCCCTTTTTTGCTAAGGCTTACCTTCTCAATTTTTTTTGTCTTAACATTATAGTATATTTCTACCATTTTATCAAATACTGCATATCATTGCTTTAACCTTGACTTTATTAAAATGATTTCTAGTTTAATTCATTACAGATAATTTGGATTCTGGCTTTAGATATGTATAATTATTATAGAGAAATACCTATTCCTATGTTTTCTATCACTTTTTAAAATGAGAACAGTTTTGTCTCGTTAAAGCTTATTCAATATGATATAATCATATGTTCTAGTTATTAATATGATCAATTATACATATATATAATTTTCCTGATGTTAAAAGATCTTACATTTCTGTCTGAAATTCAACCTCATTGTTGTATTATCCTTCCGATATGATGTTGTAGTCTCCTAGACAGATAATGTTTTATTCATTTATTTTTACATCAACATTGAATATGGATAATTGCTTAGTCCTCTGTTTCAACTTACACTGGTACAGGAATCAAAACCATATTAATAGCATAACGGAATTCAGTAGAAACATGGAAATTCTCTCTTGGGCAATTATGATGTTTTGAACTTCTGTTGTAGTTCTATATAACTGCAGAACATGCAGAAAGAAGATATTCCTTCTAAAATATTTTAAAGACATATTCAGATTTTGGGAAAGAGATATTTCAGATTACCACGAGGTTTCTAGTGAGGAGAATGTTTCAGTGTTTCAGTTTCAGTAACTAGGAGAGGCAAGGCAGAATTAGCCCAGGAAGGGACTTACTTTGGGGGCAGACAGACATTTGGAAAAGGTGAGGGAGCACAAAACACTGCTACCTGACTCTTTAGGTAGTCATTCTTATTAAGCAGGTGCCAAGTTCAATTTGTTCTGTGTTGCCAAGAAACACAAGTATTGTCAGTACTCCCTAAATTTCAATATAGTACAGTATATAGTATAGCCTCAGTCTCTCTAAAGATTGTTTCTAGAGGCATAAAATGTCTGTACTATCAAGGGGAAATGACAAGAAACGACTCAGTAATGTAGAATCTGAGCTATGATTCTTGAAATTAGTAACAAACATTCGCAGATGGTTTCTAAAGGCTCTGTGATATCCTAGCAATGTGATTCAGCAAGGGTGCCAATTCCATAGATGGTTTACCTGGTATGTGTAATTGTCAGTGATCACTTCTGTATGCCTTTCTTTAAAGACAGGAATTTGAAAGCCAATTCAGCAATTTATATTGGAAATTCTAGGCTAGATCTTGTTTGACTTTCATTATTGCTCAATTGTCCAGTTTCTGTCTCTTCTGTGTGTAAGATCCAGAGTAACTCAAACTACATGATTCTACACTGACATAGAAACTCATGGATATGACTTCACTCTCATACTGTAATCATAAGGGGATAATGGTAGGCATGCTAACTGCCAGTCATTGCAGACATTGCACTGTTTGGTAGTCATTCCCTTCCCTGCCCTTCCTCCAGAGTCTCATCGCATAGTTTCTGACTTGTAAGTACACATTATAAAGACAATTAACTGTTTTATTGTTTATATAGCACTTAAACATTTTCAAAGGAATTTATATGAGGCATATTATTGCAACTTTACGGTGAAAGATATCTTTGTCATTTTACAAAGGAAGAAACTGAGACACAGAGAACTGAAATGATCTTCTCATAGACACATAGCTTGTGTTTGATATAATATTTGGACCTAGTTCTTCCAGACTCCTAGTCCAGATCTCTATTCACTGTATCCTACTACCTCCTTTCTTTCTGTATAAAAGTACACCAGCCACTACTCTCCTTCATTTTCTTCCTTTTGTCCTTTTTCTTAGGCATTGCCAATGCAATCAATTCCCATTTCATTCCTGTCAGCTGTTTCAGCAGGAAATTCCTAAGGGCATCATATGACTGCAGTCCCTGAAGGCACTATGGGCACACTCTTCCACCACTAAGTCCCATATAACCCTCTTCCTTTTACTATCTTGACTGCACAAACAGTTTCAAAGTAAGTTCACTGACTGCCTAAATGAAATTTTGTGAGTTTGTTGAATTCCTAGTGAGTCTCTAATATTTGATGTCATTGGAAAATAAGATTTGAAAGTATTCTGTATTACAGTCTGTTTCCTGCTAGAGAGATAAGACCTGAGGCAGCATAAATAATATCCATGGATGCCTTTTGGTTTATTTGATAGAACCGTGTAGTTTAGAGTATCAAAGGTCCTTTTAAAAAAAATCCAAAGCAATTGCTTTACATTCCTCACATGAATCAAATTCAACAGAAATTTGGTTAGTCAAATTGATCAGCGCTGTTTGGGGACTCAGATTTGGCCTGAAGTCAAATTATACTGTCAGAAACCTTCAGTGGTTGAACTATACTATTCATCTTGTATTTTCTCTACTATTCAGAAAGAGACGGCCTCAACAGAGACCTTACTTAGTTCAAAAACTGATAAAATTTAAATCTGATTTATGATTATATTTTAAAATATATAAATGCTTGGATAATGTAAGGATAATTGTATATCCTGGATGAAGCTCAATAAAAAGGTAACTTTGAGCTTCTATTAAATAACTATAGCACACAGGGCACCCATCAGTGTAGGAACGTTGAAGAATAGTATGATAAAGTGCATGTAGGACAAGAATAGAAGGTGACTCTACATTTCTATTCCTTGTTATGTCATTAAAAGAGTAAATGAATCTCTATAATTTGGGATATGAAATAGTTGTCGACATGGGAGCTGCGTGTGCAAAGTGCTAGAAGAGTCAGCCAAAATACTGATGACAATTGATGAGAACAGGAACAATTATGACTCACCTATGTGTGCGTTACTGGTCTATGAAGGACACTATAAAAGTCACTGAAAATGCAAATAAAACATATAAATTACAAACAACAAAAAAAAATCTTTGTCCTCACAAGGAATGTACAGTTCACTGAGGAAAATACAAGAATCTAAGAAGATGAGAAAATATACCTAGTATATACCAAGTAATTCTAGGAATATATCACTAATACTGGGGAGGGAGACGGAAAGGGCTCATTTAAGAGGAAGTGACGCGAGCTAAGTCAGAAAGGATTTAAGGTCAAGAAGTGGATTTGTGGAAAGAGAGGACTCTTGATATGTGCACCTGTCAATGAAAAGGCATGATGTGGGGAAGGAATAAATTGGAAGGAATAAAGTGGAACAGCAAATGAGCCATTTTAACTTTTAGAGATATCTAAAGTGAAGTCATACTAAAAGAAGGTACCTGAAACTGTATAGTCAAGGGCTTGAAATATCAACCAAGAGAAATTGTATTTTTTTTCCCTAGGGAGCCAATGAAGCTTCTTGAGCAGGAGAGTAATATGGTCAGACTTGTGCTTTAGAAATGTTATCTTTGAAATTTTTATGGAGGATAATTTGGAGAATACATAGAATAGAAGTAGGTACACCAATTAATAGTAGCATTGCAGTAATATATGCAAGACATGGTGAAGGTCTGATATGGTGGTGGTGTTATTAGTGTAGATGTAGGAAAAATCTTAAAGATCACAGTACACTTCCTCATTTTGAAAAAAAAAATTAAACCTGGTAAGGTATGAATTTTCCAAGGGCACACAGATTCTAATCCCGCATCTCAAGACTGTAAATTCAAGCATTCCCCTACTAAATCATAATACTTTTCTTTATTATTATGGCTATTGCTATTTATTATTAGTTTTAGATGACCATCAGATAGCACTTGATCTCACTAACACATGTGACTCTAAATGCAGCTGTGTGAATTAATGCTATTAGCAAGGTCAGAGTAGTAAGGGATGAAGAGGCAAAAGAAAGGATGTAGATACTATCATAAGCGTGCCATGCAGTATTTTTTTTATAATCTTCTTAAATTGCATAGTACTCCCCCACTAATGCCTTCACTGGCAATTAGAGAGAGATTATTTAAATTGCTTTCAAATTGTATTTTTAAAACTGTAGGAACATTATCTAAAAATCTGTTTAAAGAACAATCTTCTCTTCCTCTTCTCTCCCATGCACCACATTCCCCCTGTTGCCATTCACTTTCCTGTTTGTTTGGCAATCGTAGCTTAATTACGTGCCTATCATAATTCACTGCATGAAGTGACATCCAATGCTGACAACTTCCCTATATGAGCTGCTGGGAAAATTAATTAGTGTTTGTGAAATGCTTTGAAGATTTAAAAGAGCATTAGGTGTTAAGCATCATCCTAATATTTCCCTGGGCTAACTAATTTAGATATTGGATAATTCTGCCATTAACTTGTACCTGGGGGCCCCCTTTTAACCAAGGTTCAACCCATCACGATTCCACATCTTCTATTTTTCTGCCTTTCTGAACTCTCACACTTTATTTTGGTTGCTGCAGGAATATACCAATTAATTAGGTAGCTGGGATTTACTAAGCACTTTCTATGTTTTAATACTTTATTAGTGCTCCTGGGGACACAAAAGAAATGTATGATATATCCTGCCCCACACCTTTTTCTTCTTCCTTCAAATCATAAATATGTCAGGGTCTTTCTTCATCTACACTCTGCCTCCTAATATTGATTCTCTGTCCCTTTTAAATTAGGCAGTATTCCTTCGGATATGCTTGCAGACTATTTTTTGTGTACCTTTAGTCCTTTCCAAGTTATTTCTATTGCTATCTTTGAATAAATTTTTTAATGAGTTTTATTGTTTAAATGAGAGAACCTTCACTGTAAAGAAAGAACATGTAAGGGAGAAGTTTTTCTATATGGGGATGGAGGCGGTTGGTGGGGAGTAGGTAGGGGGAAAAAATCTAAGTTTTATGGTAGTGATTGTAGAGCATTAAAAATAAATAAAATGAATATATTAAAAAAAGTCTGCTCTCAAAAATACACTCATCAAGGATGCATACAACATACAAAGTTGGGAAAGTAAAGATACAGATTCGCTCATAGGTCAATAACCATTCATATTCTCTACATCATACTTTTTAGTATTTAAAATAGTTTTGAGAATTTTTTCCATAACTTTGGTTTCTTTCTTTCATTCAGACACCCTTTTCCCTCCAACTCGATCAAAGTTATTTTGCCTTCATGCCTTTGTATATTTCTCTTTTTCAGATACTTTGTATGTCAGTCATCATCAACACCAATGTGGTACTATACTAATATGCTTATGATGTCAGCAGAAGGTGATACTCCTTCGATGTCAGGAGAAAGAGGAGGCCTTTGTCACATAGTGGGTAATGGTCACTATTACTAGAAAGAATTTCTGAATGAATGAGGTCACAGATTGTAATAGTAATTTAAATGGAAAGATCTTTCTCCTTATTTAATAGGCCCATGTGATCTGCTTAAATCATCTGGAAGCCTGAATCACATGTGCTGGGAGGAGTTTGCTGAAGAAGTGGGAGGATGGAGTGGAACTGGGAGGAAGTGAATGAATGGAGTCAGGTCAGAAGGGATAGAATACAGGCCAATTGACACATTTGATAGTTGATAGTGAGAAGGCCCTGTCTGAGAGAGGGGAGGTTTGAGAATGACTTTGTCCCCTGTTGTGATCGTTTTTATTAACTTCTTGGTCACTATGATAGATTTTACATTCTGGTTCTGGGATGTAGTTTTCTAGTGTTTAAATAAATGTTTTTCTTCTGCCTTTTATATGGAGAGTCTTTTATACTTGGTGATTGAGAACTACTCTGGCATATTCATAGTCACTACCAGTACTGTGAATATTGCCTTGGTGATACACAGATCTAATTCCATATTTGAATACTTTGCTCATGTTCTTTCTTCCATTAGAAAGTAAGCTCCTTATGAGCAGAAGCTATCATTTTTATCTTTTTTTAATCCCCCAAATGAATATAACACCTTGTACATAGTATATACATATATATTAAATAAATTCACTCAGTAAACAAATGAAAAAAAGTCTTGCAATCTAATTTGAGAGACAAGGCTATCACTAGCCTAAGAATCTGAAGTGAACAGAGTAAGAAGTTTCCACCAATACAATGCTAGCTCACCGAAGACAGGGACCATTTTATTTTTTCTCTTTCTGCAGAGTCTAACATTTATTTGTGCATTGGTGTCAGCACCACACTATTATATTGATAATTCCAGAAAGACAATGATGTAGTTTTGAGGGGTTGAGGGACTCCTCAAGGACCAGGGTACAGGACAGGATCATCTAGAAAGAATTCATAGATTCAAGCATTCTTTGAGTCAAACCAGGAAAGTTTTATTTAATGTTTTTCAGTGGGCAAAAACTCCTAAGGAAAATGTGATCTAGAGAGGTACAATTAAAGTTTACATATGATAAACTATAGTAAAACATGTGTCAGGTATATTAATTAGGTGATTTAGGGTAGGATTTGGGAGTGATTTAGGAGTGGTAACTTCTTAAAGGATCATGTAGTATTTGTATCTACTTTGCAGGTGTTTTACCTAGAGTTCATAATGAAATCCTGGGTGGGGGGTGCAGGGAGGTATGTTTTTTAGATCTGCTACATCACTAAGTTAACTCTCAGGGCCAACTGAGGATTGCCCAGTCAGCCACAAATCAATGTCTTGTTTTACAAGGTAGACGTAAGTAGTATACGTGTAACTGAAGTTATACATGAAGGTATATATGAAGGTATACATAATGAGGAGTCCAGGATGTATATAATGAGGTAGGAAGTTGGTATAAACAGTCCAGTGGTTGCTGAATATTGTTATGAGCTAGTACAAAACCAGTTCAAACTAATAATTCCTATGAGTGTGATTTGTTAATTGCTAGGCATGGTGTCTCTGGGCTGAGGAGAAACTGCCAGGGAAATATAGTCTTGGAACTGAGGTCCAAACACAGGCACCCAAGGAAACCATCAACCATACTTATGTCTTTTTCTACAATTTGCTAATCCTATAGCACCTATCCCATCATGCTGTGCTTAGTGGTTGTGTAGTAAAGTATAATTTTAGTCAATGAATGGTTATCAAAAATTCAGTGTTAGCCATTCTTAAGAGTCCTTGAAAGGAGTAAAATTTACTGCAGCTATAGGAAAGTTATTCTTGGGAGCAGTGTGTTATAATACTAGAGTCAAACTCAAATAGACATAGAGGTCATTAAAACATACATAAGGATCCTTTTGGATAAATAGTGACTTAGGAACTGATATTTTAGCATTATCTA
Organism: Potorous gilbertii; assembly: GCA_028658325.1. Taxonomy (NCBI): domain Eukaryota; kingdom Metazoa; phylum Chordata; class Mammalia; order Diprotodontia; family Potoroidae; genus Potorous; species Potorous gilbertii. The sequence goes on from CM053773.1 coordinate 36,171,553, forward strand.
ATTTTATTCTATTTTTATTTGCTTTGTTAAAATTTTCTCAATTCTATATTTGGACATGCTATAGACCACATACAATCCATGGACTCTATGTTTTATACCTCTAGTTAGTAGAATAGGCATTATGTAAAATAATGAATGCTGTCTATTATCATCATCAATAGACATTTCTATGGGATACCTGCTATAGTAAATTATATTAGAGATATTTGCATATTAATATTATAATACATGACTACAAGGTGAGAACTTCTAATGATATAGATTTAAATGCTTCAGATAAGCTCTCTCAGTTATAAATGTATGTAGGTATACATGTATATACACACATATACATATGTATCTATTTATGCATATATATACATATATATTTGTGTGTATGGATGAGTGGGTGGGTGAGTGCATGTGTATATACACCCCTATATATATATATATATATATATATATATATATATATATATATATATATATATGGGGGGGATGTATGTGTGTGGGGGGTGTGGGTGTGAGTGTGTGTATGTATGCATGTGTGTGTATCACTTTAAGATTTTCAAAATGTTTTACAAAAATTTTATTCTCACAACAACTCTAGGAGGGAAATGTTACTATCCCCATTTTTTTCAGAGTAAACTGAGGCAAGCAGCAGGTAAATGATTTGCCTAAAGCCTCACAGCCAGTAAATATCTGAGGCTGGGTGTGATCTTGGATCTATTTGGCTTATGGTCTAGCCATTTGTTGATTGGGCTTGAAAGCACTGATAAACTTAGGAACTAGGGATACAAATTATAAAGAAGAGGACAACTGACCTCCAGGGTTCTGTAATCTGCTTGTAGAAATAAGAAATATGTATTTAAAATAACTAATGATAGAAGATAAAAGCATGCAATAGCAATGAGGAGTATAAATAGCAAGGACAACAGAAGTGGTATCTTTATATTCACTCTTTCATTTCTACTAAATACATGATATATAAAATTGCAGATTGGATTCACCATGATTTTAATGGCATATTTTTTCAAATGTCTCCACATATTATTGTGCGGTGGAAATCACACTAGATTCTAAGTAGGAACGTAATTGTATCTGACTAAATGGAGTCAGGAGAAAACTTGTAAAAATCACCGTCTAAAGTGTTTGGTACATAAAGCTTGTTCTTTAGGTAGGTGATCTCATCAGCAACAAATTATAGGCCTCAGCTTCATGAGGGAGGATGGTGACACTATGTCCTATATTTCTGGCCTTCTTTTATTTTGAGCAGGCCCTTTAGATTCCAAAAGTTTATAGATGCTCCTGAATGAGTAATATTTCAAAAGGGCAATATCTTGCCTGAAGCTCTCTTTCGGAATTCTAGTAAATGTTTGGTTCTTGCCACAGCTGATTTTCATCAACCCACAAAGGAAAAAATTAACCCTAAGACATGAAAAAATTAATTATACAGCCACAAATGTGTGAGAATCCAGAGCTTTGTAACTAGTGAGATTGTCTATTAGAATCTGAACTTCTCCAAAGGTCAAGGAGGGGCTACCAGTTCGTTCACATCTGGCAGCTTTACTTTTATCACTTTTTTGTTGACATGAGATCAGTGAAGCTGGATGCACACATCTTGGGAATTTGGGATAACGATAGCCATTCATTAAGTAGGAGGTTGGATTAAAGGAATCAATTTGTCTTTTACTCATTTCAAATATAGAATCTGAAAAGATTCTATTAAAATATATTCTATTAAAAATAATTATTTCATAAAATTATCCATATTGTCATGGTAGCAAAAATATTGTATTGTAGCTAGACAAAAAAGAAAAGTACGTCTTTGTGTTATTGAATTTTATCTTATATTGATACATTAAGGTATATTTTTAAAAATATTATGAGATTAGCATTATACTGTTAGGTCTGGAGTAGTATGAGTTTGAAATTTGTTGCAGATGACTTTTGTTTAATCAACAAATTCTAAATAGCAAGACCTTAGGTGGTTGTTCAGTTTTAAAAGAATACTTCCTCCCGCACACATTGTTTATTGATTTGTATTTTTTAAAGAATTTAAGCCTACTTACTCTTTTGAAAATATTTTATATCAATTAACTAGATTTCTGTAGTGTGTCACAAAATTGGAAGAGATCAGAGGTCATGGAATCTAACCTGTAACTGAAGAGTCAATACCAGTATGAGATCATAGAATTTCTAGAATTTTCAAGAAAGATGGGTCATGAGAAGTCATCCACTCCAAACTCCTGTTCCTATTCACTGTTACCAAAATGTATTTTCCTTAAGCACAGATACAACCGTGTCATTTCTCTACTCAGTAAACTCTGATGTCTACCTATTTGCTCAGGGATAAAATAGAAACCCCTTTCTTTAGTTTTTTTTAAAATTCTTACTGTGTATAATTCGATCTCCCATTCTCTGATCCTTGCCAAATTGGCCTTCTCTCTCTTATTTTCCTGTTAATTGTATTTTACTTTTTTTCCAATTGTATGTAAAGATGGTTTTAGTTGCTTGGTTTTATAAGATTTTCAGTTCTATTTTTTCTCCTTCCTTCCTTTTCCCTATCTCTAAGATGGCATGCAATACCATATAGGCTATACATCTACTATCGTAACGATTGTGTTTCCACATTAGTCATGTTGTGAAAGAAGGATATAAAAAAGGGGGATTCCCCAATTGATTAATGGTCAAAGGATATGAACAAGTGGTTTTCAGAGGAAGAAATTAAAGATAGCTACTGTCATATGAAAAAATGCTCTAAACCACTATTGATTAGAAAGATGCAAATCAAAACAACCCTGAGACACCACATCACACCTATCAGATTGATTAACATGACAAAACAGGATGATGAAAAATGTTGCAGAAGATGTGGTAGAGTTGCAATTCATTGTTAGTAGGGCTGTGAGCTGATCCAACCATTCTGAAGAGTGATTTGGAAGTATGCCCAAAGGGGTTACAAAAATGTGCATTCAATAGGAAATTGAATACATTTTCACTATAGTCATGCTGTGTAGATGAACTAAAATAAATGGAAGAAATCATATAACAAATCAAAACATAATACACACACACTCACACACACAAACATGATCTGTTACATTCTGTGAATGAATTTCATAGTTCCTCCTCTGAGTATGGAAGGCATTTTGCCTTAGAAAACCACTGGGAATTTTTTTTTAAAGTTCTTGCGTTATTATGAAGTTCCAGGTCCACCAGAAAAAACTTCTCACACACTGTGGTCATTGCTGTGCACAAAGTTCTCCTGGTTCAGCACCTTTCCTTCAGCATCACATCATATAAGTCCTTCCAGGCTTCTCTGAAGGCACACCCTTGATTTCCAGTTTGTGGCAACTACAAAGAGTGCTGCTATAAATATTTTTGTACATGTGGGACCCTTTCCCATTTTTATGATCTCTTGGGGATAAAGTCCGAGAACTGATATTGCTGGGTCAAAGGGTATGCACATTTTTGTAGCCCTTTGGGTATAGTTCCAAACCATTCTCCAGAATGGTTGTGTCAGCTCACAGTTCCATCAATAATGAATTAGTGTTCCAACTCTCCAACATCGTTTCCAACACTTATCATTTTCCTGTTCGGTCGTATTTGCCAATCTTATAGGTGTGATGTGGTACCTCAGAGTTGTTTTGATTTGTATCTCTCTAATCAATAGTGATTTAGAGCATTTTTTCATATGATTACAGATATCTTTAATTTCTTCCTCTGAAAATTGCCTGTTCATATCCTTTGACCATTTTTCAATTGGGGAATGACTTGGATTCTTGTACATTTGAGTCAGTTCTCTATATATTCTAGAAATGAGGCCTTTATCCCCAAGATTAACTGTAAAAATTCTTTCCCAATTTACTACATCCCTCTGAATTTTGGTTGCATTGGGTTTGGTTGTGCAAAAACTTTTCAGTTTAATGTAATCAAAATTATCCATCTTGCATTTCATAATGCTTTCTATCTCTTCTTTAGTAAAAAATTCTCCCCTTCTCCATTAATCTGATAAATACACTATTCCTTGCTCCTCCAGTTTGTCCATGATATCAATTTTTACACCTATATCATGTACCCATTTGTATTTTATTCTTATGTATGTTGTCAGACATGGGTCTATGCCTAGTTTCTGCCACACTGTTATCCAGTTTTCACAATAATTTTTGTCGAAGTGAGTTCTTATCCCAGAAGCTGGGGTCCTTGGGTTTATCAAACAGGAAGTTGCTATATTCCTTGTCTGCTGTATCTTGAGTGCCTAGTATATTCCACTTGTCTACCTTTCTGTTTCTTAGCCAATTCCAAATGGTTTTGATAATTGCTGCTTTATATTACAATTTGAGATCTGGTGGTGCTAGGTCACCTTCCGTAGTCTTTCTTTTCATTAGTCCCTTTGATATTTTGGATCTTTTGTTCTTCCAGACAAACTGAGATATTATTTTATCCAGCTCTAGAAGATAATTATCTGGTACTTTAATTGGTATGGCATTAAATAAGTAAATTAATTTAGGTAGAATTGTCATTTTTATTATATTAGCTTGGCCTACCCATGAACAACTGATGTTTTTCCACTTACTTAAATCTGACTTTGTGCAAAAAGTGTATTGAAATTGTGTTCATATAGTCCTTAGGTTTGTTTTAGCAGGTAAACTCCCAAGTATTTTATAGTATCTACCCTAGCTTTAAATGGGATTTCTCTTTCTATCTCTTGCTGTTAGACTTTGTTGCTAATATATGGAAATGCAGAAGATTTGGGCGGGTTTATTTTTTAACCTGAAACTTTGCCAAAGCTGTTTATTATTTCAAATAGTTTTTTTACTTGAGACTGGGATTTTCTAAGCATATCATCTGCAAAGAGTGATAGCTTAGTTTCTTCTTTGCCTATTCTTATTCTTTCAATTTCTTTATCTTGTCTAATTGCTACAGCTAACATTTCAAGTACCATATTGAATAATAGTGGTGATAATGGACATCCTTGTTTAACCCCTGATCGTATTGGAAATGCATCTAGCTCATCCCCATTGCATATAATGCTAGCTGAAGGTTTTAGGTAGATACTCCTTATTATTTTATGGAAAGTTCCCTTTATTCCTATGTTCTCCAGTGTTTTTAATAGGAATGGGTGTTGTATTTTGTTGAAAGCTTTCCCTGCATCTATTGAGATAATCATGTGGTTTTTGCTGGTTTTGTTGTTGATATGTTCAATAATGCTAATAGTTTTCCTAATATTGAACTAGCCCTTACTCCTGGCATAAATCCTACCTGAAAATAATGTATTATTATTATGATAACATCTGTACTCGTTTTCCTAAAAATCTTATTTAAAAATTTTGCATCTATATTCATTAGAGAAATTGCTCTATAATTTTCTTTCTCTCTTTTGTCTCTTCTTGGTTTACATATCAAAGCCATATTTGCATTATAGAAACAATTTGGGAGGACTCCTTCTTTCTTAATTTTCAAAAATAGTCTATATAGTATTGTAATTAACTGTTCCTTAACTGTTTGATAGAATTCACTTGTAAATCCATCTGGCTCTGCATTCAATTCCTTTTTCTGAGATGGGGTTGTTTAAGTATTGAACATCTTCTTCTTTTAATCTGGGTAATTTGTATTTTTTTAAAATACTCATCCATCTCATTTAGGTTATTGAATTTCTGGGTATAAAGTTGGGCAAAGTAATTTCTAATTATTGTTTTAATTTCCTCCTCATTGGTGCTGAGTTCACCCCTTTCATTTATAATATTAGTAATTTGATTTTAATCTTTCAATTTTTTAAATCAATTTGACCAAAGTTTTATCAGTTTTATTAGTTTTTTCATAAAACCAAGTACTGGTTTTATTTATTAATTCAATAGCTTTCATAATTTCAATTTTATTAATTTCTCCTTTGGTTTTCAGTATTTCTAATTTGGTATTTACTTGGGGATTTTCAATTTGTTCTTTTGGTAGCTTTTCAAGCTGCATGCCCAAGTCATTGATCTCATCTTTCTCTATTTTGTTTATGTAAGCATTCAAAGATATAAAACTTCCTCTAAGAAGTGCTTTTGCTGTATCCCACAAGATTTGGTAGGTTGTCTCATTATTGTCATTCCCTTGAATAAAGTTGTTGATTGTTTCTTTGATTTCTTGTTTAACCCACTCCTTCTTTAGATTAGGTTATTTAGTTTCCAACTGAGTTTTGGTTTATCTTTCCATAGCCTTGTATTACATATAATTTTTATTACATTATGATCTGAGAAGGATGCCTTGATTATCTCTGCCTTTCTGCTCTGGATTGTGAGGTTTTTATGTCCTAGTACATGGTCAGTTTTTGTAAATATTCCATGTTCTGCTGAGAAAAAGGTATATTCCTTTCCATTCCCATTCAGTTTTCTCCATATATCATATCTACCTTATCCAGAGTTTTATTTACCTCCTTAACCTCTTTGTTGTTTATTTTGAGGTTAGATTCATCAAGTTCAGAGAGGAGGAGGTTGATGCCCCCCACTAGTATAGCTTTGCTGTCAATTTCTTCCTTCAACCCCCCCAACCTCTTCTCTAAGTATTTGGATATTATACCACATGGAGCATAAATGTTTAGTAATGATATTGTTTCATTGTCTATGGTGCCTTTTAGCAGGATATAGTTTCCATCTTCACCTCTTTTGGTTAGATCTATTTCTGCTTTTGCTTTGTCTGAGATTAGGATTGCTATTCCTGCTTTTCTTATATCAGCTGAAGCACAGTATATTCTGTTATTTGATTTCTCCCATTCATTTTAATTCTTCTATACAACATGAGTATGGTGAAAATGTATTTAATAAGAATGTATGTGTAGAACCTATACAAAATTTTATGTTGTCATGGGGAGGGAGGAGGAGGGAGAGAAAGAAAAAAAATCTATGTTGTATAGCAGTGATTATGGAGCACTGAAAATAAATAACACAAAATAAAAAAATTAAAAAGGGAAACCACAAGAAAAAGAAAACAAAAAATAGTGGGCTTCAATATGCATTCCAATTCCATATTTATTTCTCTGGTTGTGGATAAAATATTCTATCTTAAGTCTTTCGGGATTTTATTAAATCATATTATTGCTGAGAAAAGTCCATCAGAGTTGATCGTCACATAGTATTTCCCTTACGGTGTACAATGTTCTCCTGGTTCTGCTAACTTCACTTGACATCAGTTCATATAGATCTATCCTGGTTTTTTTTTTTTCTGAAATCCCCCTGTCCATCTTTTCTTAGGGAATTATAATATTCTATTACATTCACGTACCAAAATTGTTCAGCCATTCCCCAGTTGATGGGCACCCCCTTGATTTCAAATTCTTGGCCGCCACACAAAGAGCTGCTATACATATTTTTGTACATATGAGTCATTTTCCCTTTTTTATACTCTTTTGGTATAGAGACACAGTAGTTGTATTATTGGATCAAAGTATATACACAGTTTTATAGCCCTTTGGGCTATACATTGCTCTCCAGAATGTTGGAACAATAATATCTTCATATGTCTTATATGAATGATGGCCTCAACAATTCTCTCCCACGCTGTATTTTGCAGTTGTTATTGTTGTTTTAGACCAAGTGAAGGGCTTTAAATTAACTTTATTGGGGGAAGAACTAAGATGGCAAAGAAGCATTGCATCAAACACAACCTCCTCCAAAGAGATCCAAAGTACACCAGACCTAATACAGATTGTACAATTCAGAAAAAAATGACAATAAATTATTTGTCCAGCTCAACTCAGCATAGGAGACAGATAAAAATGGATGTAGATACTGGAGGAACTGGTCAGGGCAGGAGTATTTTTGCCCAGAACCTTCTAGCACACAGAGAGAAATTGTGTGCCTGGACAAGAGATGGTCTTAGACTCAGAGTGGACTACACTCAGATTTTTACTGAGACACTGAAATGAGCACAGCTACAAATTGGGACCTTTGTTCCCCATGACAAATTTTAGGTCAGAACTCAAGGGGTAATTGAGAAGGGGACCTGCCATATTGACAGTGGGATTCCAGAGTAGAAAGACCAGAAGGAGGAAATTCACCAGTCACCAGCAGCAGTACACAGCGGTCCTCATGGGCAAAGGAAAGTCTCACTTTCAGTTCTAGCCCAGGTCTGGAGAGTAATGCTAGGGCATGAATCCCAGACCAAAGGGAAACCTACAGTTCTGCAACACTGAATAAATCAGTGTCTTATAGTAACTGAGTCCAGCAGCATTCCTATACTTACCCAAAACAAGGTCAGAAAATGGATACTCAGATAAGGTGGGTTGCAATCACAGTTTGCTGTAGATAAAATCACGTTGAGGGAAGTGAAAGTTTTCAGCTTCCCAGACTATGTCTAAGACTGAAATAACACTCAAAATTCTGAGAACATAGCATTAAAATCAATCTAGACAATCTCTTCAAAAATAGTGCAGAGTACCTTAACATCAAGTCTGAAGACAAAGGTAGCTGAATAAATGAGAGGAAAAAACAATCTTCACCATAATGAGCTTTTATGAAAGCAGAGACATAAACAAAAAGAAAATGACTCCAAAATGTGTATAAGCAAAGCCTCAGAGAAAGAGATAGTTTGGGCACTAATACAATTATATTTTTGGAAGAGATGAAGGAAGAGTAAAAACAATGTTTTATAGATGGAATGTGAGTGCTTGAGGAAAAAATGGAAAAGAAATAAACGTTATGGAAGAAAAAATTGGAAAGGTAATTATTAGCGTATTATAAATGATATAAAACTTTCACAAGAAATAAACTCCCTGGAAATTAGAATGGATTAAAGTGAAATCTGTAATCCAAAAGGTAATGAGGAACATTAATATAAAGTCAAATGGGTGAAAAAATATAAGAAAATGGATAGAAAATATAGCAAACAACAACTCACCTGGAAAATCAATTGGGGAGAAAATATTAAGAATCATTAGACTGTTTGAGCATCATAATCAGGTTTTAAAAGAAAACCACACTAAACTCTGAGAAGCAGGGAGTGGAGTGAAAATACATAGACTTTGCTGGTAATCTCCTGAAAACATATCCAAAAATAAACAAGTCCCAGGTATATCATGGCCAAAATCCAGGACTTCTAGGTCAAAGAAAAAATATAGCATATGATCAGAAAGAAAGTCATCAAGTACTAAAGAAACACAGTCAGTATGGCACATGATTTAGCAGCCACCACTATAAAAGAGCAAACAACTTGGAATATGATAGATCAGAAGTGGAAAAGTATGGGCTTATACCAAAGAAAAACTTACTCAGTAAATTTGAGTGCAATGTTAAATAGGGAAAAGTGTACTTCTATGGAAATAGAGGCCTTTCATGTCTTCCTAATGCAAACACTAAAAGATTTGTAGTTTAAAGACAGGAGTGAAGAAAAATGTGAACAAACAATGATAAAGGATTAAATAAATAAAATGCTTACATTCAAACATAGGAAGATGTTGCTTTTGCCTGTGAATCCCATAATCATTAGGAGTTTTAGAGGGACTCCATTTATATAATACCTGACAGTGGTGCTGTATATCTTGTTGGTCTTAAAAGAATGGAAAGAGAGGAAGAAAGGAAATATACTGGAGGTGGGAAAGGAAAGGAGAGCAAGGGAAAAATTATCTCACATAATCAGGTTTAATAGGTAGACATTTACAAAACAAGGAGATAATCTTGGTGGGGACAGGAAAACTGCTGAAACTTGAATTTCATTCTCATCTGAAATGGTCCATAAAAGGAAGAATATACACTTTTAGTAGGGAGAAATAACCAAAGGAATTATGGAATAAGTGAGACATTGGTTCCAGCAAAATCGATTCTACACATGTACAAACGTATGCATAACACATTTTGATATGGCAAAGAAGGGGATATTACAGGTGGCCCATAAATTGGGGAATGGATAAAAATTATGGTGTATTGGGGGCGGAGCAAAGATGGGGGAGTAGAAAGACTCACCTATGCTAGCTCCAAACCCACAACCCATGTATTTCCTCTAAAAAGAATTCCCGACAAATTTTGGAAGAGTGGAAGCTGCGCAGCAACACAGTGAAGGAGATTCCCGTTCCAGAGAGCCCTGAAAAACCGATTCCAAAGGTCCATCACGCACAGGATGGGAGGGGAGCCCTCCCCTGCCCTGGCTGCGTGGCACTGATAGGAGCGAGCAGATCCAAGAAGGCTTCAGGGACAGAATCTCCAGTGGCTGCGAAGGTCCCTCCACCCACAGACTCACAGGTCAGTGAAAAAGACAGGCTGAGAGGGGAGCGGGGTGTCTCCGGGACTCAGGCCCCCTCGGGAGGCAACACCAGAGGCAGTGGTAGCAGGAGGCCAGAGGCTCCCAGAGCAGGCAGAAGCTCAACAGCAGGTCCATTACATAAGGTCTCCACATAAACCCCTGAGGGAACTGAGCCTGGGAGGTGGCCCTGCCCCCACCTGACAACCTGATTTAATCTTACCCTGAATAGCAGCCAGGCCTTCAGCCAAAAGCCGTGAGGCTGGGGAGCAGCATTTGAATCCCAGACCACAAGCACTAGCTGGACACACCTAGGCTGGTGGTGGAGAGGACTCTCAGAAGTCAAGTAACTGGCTGGGAAAATGCCCAGAAAAGGGAAAAAAAAACAAAACCATAGAAGGTTATTTTCTTGGTGAACAAATGATTCCAAGCTTCCTCTCTGACAAGGAAGAAAACTGCTTACCATCAGGGAAAGACATAGGAGTCAAGATCTCTGTATCCCAAACATCTGAAATAGATATCCCATGGGCTCAGGCCATGGAAGAGCTCAAAAAGGATCTTGATAATCAAGTTATACAGGTGGAGGAAAAACTGGGAAGAGAAATAAGAGAGATGCAAGAAAAG
>CM053773.1:36182870-36211512 GCA_028658325.1 Potorous gilbertii
TGAAGAGGATGGGATCATATCTTAAAAGAAATCAAGGTAAACGGTGAGAGAGAAATGTAGTGGGAGGAGAGAGGGTGAAATGGAATGGGATAAATTATCTCTCATAGAAGAGGCAGGCAGGAGTCTTCTTAGTGGAGGGAAAATCAGGAGAGCAGAGAAAAAAAACATGAAATTTACTCTCATCACATTCTACTAAAGGAAGGAATAAAATGTATACTCATTTTGGTATGAAAACCTTTCTTACAATACAGGAAAAGTGGGGGAGAAGGAGATAAGCAAGGTGGGGGGGGTGATGGAAGGAAGGGCACTGGGAGGAGGGAGCAATTTGAAGTCAACACTCTTGGACTCTTTGACCCTCAACAGGATCAAAAGACAGAATAGAAACAATGGGGGGCAGGATAGAATGGAGGGAAATATAGTTAGTCTTAAACAACACGACTATTATGGAAGTCATTTACAAAACTACACAGAAATGGCCTATATTGAATTGCCTGCCTTCCCAAGGGTAATGGGTGGGGAGGGAGGCATGGGGAGATGTTGCAACTCAAAGTTTTAGGACCAACTGCTGAGTATTGTTCTTGCTTCTAGGAAATAAGAAATACAGGTAATGGGGAATAGAAAGTTATCTGGCCCTACAGGACAAAAGAGAATATGGGGTATGGGAAGGGAGGGATGAAAGAAGAGATGGGAGATTGGTGATATGGGTAATTAGAATGTTCAGTGTATTGGGGAGGGGGGAGCGGAGAAATGGGGAGAAAATTTTGGAACCCAAGTCTTGTGAAAATGAATGTAAAAGTTAAATAAATAAATGTATTAAAAAATTTATGGTGTATTAAGGTTATTAAATACCATTCTACTGAATTCTAATCAGTATAATGACCAACCAGGCACCAAGAGCACTAATGAGGAAACATTTTATCCATTTTATAATAGAGAGGTGTTGTACTCAAAATGCAGAATGTGATTCTCTCTGTCCCTGACTGAGTGTGTGTGTGTGTGTGCATCTGTTTGTGTATCTAGGCATGGTTAACATGGAAATATTTATCAGTTAATTATACATGATTGGAATGTTCTTTTTCCCCGCTCATATTCTCAATGAAGTTGGAGGTAGGAGTGTGAGAAGGCAAAACAACTCGTTAAAACAATATGTTGCATGTGTACCTATGCATTCTTGTGTGTGTATGCATGTACGTGTATACATGTGTGTGTAGAAATAAAATTTATGAAGTTTGATCAACACAATAATCAGTCACAATTCGTGAAGAGTTACAATGAAACATTCCATCTTCTTACTGACAGAGAGGAAATGGACTCAAAGTAACAATTCTGATAATTTTTTTTAAGACATGGTCAATAAGAATTTTTGCTTGTTTAGCTGTGTGTTTATATCAGGTGTTTTGTTTTTTTTGCTTTCTAAATGGTAGTTCTCAGGAAATGAAAGTGTGAGGGAGAAAACGTTAATTTTTCTTAAAAATTAAAATAAGCTTCATTTATTTCATCTTTTTAGTTTTGATGCATTGTTCTAACATTTTGCATGCAGATTCTGATTTATAAAATATTAGCGATCTTTCTCAGAATTTTATCAATTAGACGTCAGACTAGTATACTAGCTATGCCTAAGTTTACTGGCTATGCGTCAGTAATTTATAAAAAATATTGTACAGAAAATTTCCAATAAACTCCAGCCCAAACTAAATTGTGAGCTCCTGCAGAACAGGGGCTGTGTCTTGCATCCTCCACACAATTCCCACCTTTGCCCTCACTGAAATGTCAAGCACAGTTTTATCACAACAAGTGTTCATACCTTTACTTACATTTGTCTATGTTTTAGGATTTTTGCTCAATTTCCCACAGTTACCAAGTATTGAATACATAACTTTAACCCATACATTTTAAGCTACAAGTTCAATATATACTTAACCTATCACATTGAATTCTTTCTCATTACACATTTGACAAATGCTTGTTGAATAAAATTAATAAAGTTTTTCCATAAAGTTTTCATTCCTTGGTGGCCTAAGTCAGATATTTGTTAAAGCAAACCATTAAATTTATACATTAGGGATAATTCAACGTTTAACTTGGTTAGGAAACCTCTCTAGTGCTCACAGTTTTATCAGTCTATCTGAAAATCAGGGCATGTTACAAACATTTCTAGGGGTCAACTGACTTTGCTTTGATCTCTTTTACTGAAAATTTATTTCACACATCTGCAGATAAGGCAACCATCCAAATATGTGACATTTTTCTTTGAAGTTTGATGTAGTCCTATTTCTCAATTTGTCCCATATCAGAAGCAATTTCAACTGTAATAGGACATCTAAGGGAAAATACACTGCTTCTGATAGAATGGACTATAACTATCTTTTATGGGACATAAAATAATGAACAAGCTGGTGAAATGTAATTTTCTTTGAGACAATCATTTGAAAGTTCAGCAATTTTTAAGTACCAGACTTTATCTATCACCACTGTGCAGCTAATTAGAAGGGCCGAAAGTCAACTGTATGTGAATTTTGAATGTGATGACTTTTTAATAATTGATGGTGGTCTCATTTTAAATCCAAGCATGCATTTTCCTGCAAAATTCATAAAGATAGATAAACTTTTCTTCTCCTGAATTATTGGATTACAAAATCTTTTAGAATTATTTTTCTACAAAAGCTTTAACAGCAGAACTGATTAACACAAACCCTAATAGTTTAAAATATATTGTTGGATAAATGCCAATATTTTAGTTTCATATTAAACTTTAATCCTCCTAGGAACCATTGAACATTCTTGGCACATGAACCAGATAGACTTAAGTGGGACAATGACAAGGGTGTACTGGAGTCAGCTTCTACCAACCTGTAAGATCTTATTAAATTTTCATGTGACCTTTTATACAGAAATCGTAAAATGCTACAAATGAAGAACATGATTTATTATTTTATTGACTGCCTAAAATTAACAAAGTGATTGAGAAACATGTTAATTAGGCATATTAAACTTAGATGTATTTTTCCCATAGAAGTAGTTGTTAAACATTTACTAGTAGACTATTAGATGAGTATCTAGTTTTGTAATTGTAGTGAAGTTAGTTTAATTATCTATAATTTAATCAAAGGGATTATTCTATTTTAGATTGATAATGAGATAATGTAAGAATTTCATATTTTGATAGTCATAAGTTCATGTCCTAAGCCAAGTTCTAGATATATTCTCTCTCATTTATATGCCTTTTCAAGCAGCAAGCTTGAGATTTATGGGTCCAGGTGGTGATCTTATGAGTTTTGAAAACCGTGTTTCATATGTGTGTGTGTGTGTCTGGGAGGTAATTGTTTTAAAATTGATAATTTATATTCTTTTTGCACTTTTAAAAATAAATGTACAAGAAAATGAAAATGATGATGTTTTGAACAAATAAAGCATATAAAGAGGTGTTTTTGTGCCTCCATGAAAATATTACATATTGATTTAATAAGTGAAAACTCCTATTTATTTTAGCTCTCATTGCAAACTTCTGCTAAAACCCTACCTTGAAGACTGATCGTTACTTGGAGATGATCCTGAATTCTAAATATTTTTAGAATTACAGTGCAGACTTGAGAGATCCTTCCAAGCTAGAAAGGCTTCTTGTACAGAGCCTTTGTGGTAGATTGTATATTTGTTAGCTGAGGATATTTTTACAAGAGTTCAGGTACGGAAAGTCTGTCTTTTTTCTCAACAAAACAACTATGAAAGACTATTGGCTAAGTAGTCTGGTATTTGACTTGAGGAAGAAAAGGTCTCTTTTTTTGATATATATGAATTAGTTAATAAAAGGAGAGAGAGAGAGATTTACTGAGGGAAAGAGGGAAGGAGTACTAGGCAGAGTCTCAAAGGTAAGGAATCAGAGGTGATGAGAAAGGAGTAATCATATAAACTTTTGAGTTATTTCAATTTCAGTACATTCCAATTGTAAAGATTGAGCATCCCACTGCGGGAGGGGACAACCTATTGAAGCTACAAACCTCAAACCAGGACCTACTTGGAAATTCAGAATATGAAGGAAAATTAAAAAAAGAAAACACTTGGCTTTTCCAAAAATAATTTAGTTTTTCTTGAGAATCACATCACAACAGCATTTACCAATATAAAAGTAAATTATTTCTGAAAAATAACACATTTTAATTGTCATTTAATGAAATATTTCTTAAATAAATGGCCTATATAAGAGATTCTAAAAGAAAAGTAGCTATTGTTTTAAAATTTTCATATTTCGAAAAAGAAAATGGGTCTTGTAGTATATAGAACTACAGACTTTACATTGAAAAATAAAATTTCAAAGTCTAGCTCAAAGATACTATATTTTTAACTTAGGTAAGTAGGTCGCACTCTTAGGCCTTAGTATCCTCAGATGTCATATGAAACAGTTTTATTAGATGACTTTGAAGGTCTCTTCCAAGTTTAAAAACATCTGCTTTAATCATAGCTAAGTATGCTTATATTGTGATTTTAAAATTAATATTTTAATTAAAGAGACATTAGTTATCTCTTTCTGAGTGCTCCCTTACACAATTAGATTAATTTCATTTCAATTTCAATTCAATTAAAGTAGTATTTAGTAATATCCTATTATGTGCTAAGCATTGTGCTGGACTTCGGGAACCCAGAGACAGCCATGAAAACAGTTCTAGCTCTTAAGGAGCTGAAATTCTATTAGAGGAATAAAATATTGCCACAGAGGAGTAATATAAAGAGGGAAATGGTCATAGTAGTTTAAATAAATTGGTACAATCCAACCATTTTGGAGAGTAATTTGAAACTAAGCCCAAAGGCTTCTAAAATTGTGCATACAGTTTGATCCAGTAATACCACTACTAGGTCTATACACAAACAACATCAAAAAAAAAAAAGTGAAAAGGACCTGTTTTCACATGAAAAACATATTTTGTAATAGCTAAGAAATGGAAATCAGAAATGTCCAATGGATTACTGAAAAGAAATGGATGGGCAGGCTGACCTAGCCTTACCAGGTCCAGAATTGTATTCTAAAGCAGGAAATCATCAAAACTCTTTGGTGCTGGCTAAGAAATACAGTGATGGATCAGTGGAGTGTGGAAGTTGCACAAGATGCAGTAGTCAATGACTATAGAAATTTTCTCTGACAAACTCAAATATTCCATCTTCTGTGATAAGAACTAGGTATTTGAAAAAACACTGAAAGGAGAACTGGAAAATAATATGACATAAACTAGACATAGACCAACATCTTAAAACCTGTACCAAATAAAGTCAAATTGGGTTTAGATTTAGATATAAAGAGTGCTACTATACGCAAACCAGGAAAGGAAGCAATAGGTTGCCTGTCAGATCTATGACAAATGGAAGATTTATGAGCAAACAAGAGATAAAGAACATTATGACATGCAAAATGGATCATTTTGATCACATTAAATTGAAAAGTTTTTGCACAAACAAAGCCAATTCATTCAAGATTAGAAGAGAAGCAGAAAGCTGGGAAATAATTCTTACAACTAGAGTCTCTGTTACAGGTCTCATTTCCAAAATATATAGAGAAATGAGTCAAAATTATGAGAATACAAGTCATTCCCCAGTTGATAAAGGGTCAAGGGATATGAACAGTCAGTCTTCAGAGGAAGAAATTAAAGCTCACTATAGTCATATGAAAAATGTTCTAAATCACTATTGATTAAAAAAGTGCAAGTAAAAAGAATTCTGAGGTACTGAACTACATATATCAGATTGACTAATATGACAAAAGAGGAAAATGATAAATACTGAAGAAGATGTGTGGAAGTTGAAACACTAGTGCATGTTTGGTGGAATTGTGAATTGATATAATCATTCTGGAGAACAATTTAGAACTATGTCCCAAAGGCTATAAACCGTGCACACAACTTTGACCCAGCAATACCACTTCTATGTCTATATCTCAAAGAGATCATAAAAATAGGAAAAGAAGCTACATATACAATAATATTTGTAGCAGCTCTGTTTGAGGTGGCCAAGAATTGGACATTTAGGGGATTCCCATCAATTGGGGAATGCTCATCAAGTTGTGGTATATAATTGTAGTGGTATACTTTGCTCCATAAGAAATGATAAGAAGATGGATTTCAGAAAAACCTAGACTTACATGGACTGATGTTGAGTGAAGTGATCAGAACTAACAGGAAAATGTATGTAATAACAGAAAATTTGTGTGACGACCAACCTTGATAGACTCAGCTCTTCTCAGCAATGCAAAGACCTGAGACAATTCCAAAAGACTCGTTGTGTAAAATGGTATCCACATCCAAAAAAAATCTAATATGGAAATAAGTTTGATATGAATATATACATACATGTATATATGCAAATATATGTATGTATACATATATACATATATATACATACTATATCAGATTTCATACTGTCTTAGGGAGGAGAAGGAAAATTTAGAATTCAAAATCTTATCAAAGTGAACGTTAAAATTATAAGGAAATAGATAAAGAAAGAAAAAACAAATAGATGTTCAAAAATTGGGGAATGGCTGAACAAATTGTGATAAGTAATTGTGATGGAATATTATTATGCTATAAGGAATGACAAACAGAAAAATTTCAAAATAAAAATCTGGAAAGACTTACTGATGCAAAGTGAATAAGCAAAACCAGGAAAACACTGTACACAGTAACAACATTATTGTATGATGAAAAAAAATGTGAATGACATCTATTCTCAATTATATAATCATCTAAAACAATACCAAATGACTAATGATAAAGTTCCTCTAGAGAAAGAACTGATACTGCCTGAACACAGATTGAATCATGACATCTTCACTTTTTTTCTTTCATTTTGAATTTGGGTCTTCTAGTATCAAATAATTAATATGCAGATATTTTAGAAGACTACCCTATATCTGATTACTTATCATCTCAGGGTAGGGAAAGGGAGGGAAGGAAAGAGAGACTGAATTTGCAAATCAAAACTTTAAAATAAAACCAAACATTAAAAAATGTTTTTACATGTAATTGGGGAAAAATTAACTATTATAAAAATGAGACAATGGTGCCCCATCTGAGTCTTGAAGAGAACTTTGAGGTGTCGAGTTGAGGAGGAAATATATTCCTAGGCAACTATATGGGCACAGAGAGAGGTGATCAAAGTATAAGGATATGTAACAGCTGTAGAATATTTTTGGCCTGCTAGATATAGTATGAATGTAGAGTAGACTGTAAAAATTGTTTTTATTTTGTCCTAGAAGCTATAGAGAGTTGCTGAATATTTTTGAGTATGGGAGTGATATATTCTAATGTATACATTCTGAGAGAGATGGAAAATAGAGAATTAAATTCAGATTTATTGAACTAGACCAGGAGGAACATGATGAAGAATGTAACTAGGCTATTTGAGTGGAGGGAAGGAGGCAGATGCCAGAGATCTTAGTCATTATAGAGTTGATAAGATCTGACTAATTACTAAATACGTGAGATAATCAACAAGAAAGAATAAAGCATCATATTATGAACCTGGGTATTATGGAGGGTGGTAGTACCCTTCATGAATGTAGGGAAGTTTGGAAGAAGAACAATTTGGGACATAAAGATATAAATGCTATTTTAGACATATTGAATCATAGATGTCAATGGAGCAATCCAAGTACATATTTCCCTTGGTAAGAGAGAGACTAAAGTTCTTGTGCAGCTGGAACTTTTCAATTTCTTAATGTGTGTATGCATGTGTGTGATATACATGGAAATGCATACACATAAACATATAATCAGTAATATTCAGTTAAATCAGCAAAAAAAGAACTTTAGCATCAAATTTCCATATACTAATCTATATGCCATATGAAAGCTATCTATCATATATCTCCACACTCCACACTCACTATATAGACTACTTATAGAAGAGATATATTACCAGTCAATGACAGTAATGGGAAGCATGCTGCTTCTGTCAAGGGAGTTGTGACCTATTTTGATTTTCATTGACAACATTGCCAGTGTAAAGTTTGGGGTGATATGGACATATTTGCTTCTATAGCTAAATGTAATCAAATATGAAGATTTCAGGAAGTTCATTACTTCTCCATTTTATTGTTTTAGTGGATTGTTCTAAATTCTATTGGTACACAGTAGAAGTGTCTCATTCTCACCTGTTGGCTAGGTATAGAGAAAAAATATGATATTAGCATGGCAATTGGTGTTGATATCTTGATTTATCTTGTTCCAAAAAAAATCAGTTATTGACTGTGGTGTTTCTTGATGTTCATTAGAAACTCCCCAAGGATAAAATGACATGCAAAAGGGAATTCTAGGGATTTCGTCATAGAAATATGGAATTTTAGAGTTGGAAGGCACCTGATGGACTATGTGATCCAACTCCTTTTAGAAAACATAATCCCCACTCTAATGTACTCAATCAATGGCAACCCAGCTCTATTTGAAAATTTCAGTGAGGAGGAATCAACCACCTCCTAAAATAACGAATTCTTCTTTGGGGTAGTCCTAATTGTTCGTAAGATGTGTGTGTGTGTGTGTGTGTATGTGTGAATGTGTGTGTGTTTTGTTCCAGACAAGACTTTTTTTGCTTCTTTTCAACTTCTATTCATCATTTTTGGATGTACTCTTTGGATCTAAACAGAATACCTCAAATCCCTCTCCAACTTCTCAGCCCCCTCCCAAGTCAGTTTTTTCTTCACATATAAATCTCTAAATTCTTCAACTCATCTTCAGAAGGAACTGATTCTAGGTCTTCACTACTATGGTTGCCCTCTTTTGGGTGCTCTTCATAAACATCAGTTTATTAATAGCTTTCCTCAGTTTTGATTACTAGAACTGAATACAATATTGAAGATGTGATTTTTCTACTGTCCTTTGATCCTGTAGTGAATCATCTGAAAATCAATTTTTTTCCCTCCTTTTGAGCCAAAAGTAAGTAGCATTATGATCCTGATATAGGACATTACATACATCATTTATGTGTATTAAAATGTAGCTTATAATTTCTAATACTAAATGTAATTTTGTCTTAAAACACTATGAAAAAACTCTGGAAGATCTCTAAGTCCTTTACCAGCTTTAGATTTTATGAAAACCCATGGAATACATTAAGTTAAAGTATATGGCAAACTCTTTAATTAAGAGTAAAATGGAGGAAATATTAGAAGAGATAAAGTAGTCAGTTCTTGAAAATTCACACCAGAATACCTAGGCCTTTTGACTAACTTTTCTAGCAAATTGCTAGCGCAAACATGAGAGACTAGAATAATTTACAATAAATATGATGATTCCCCAACTATGTTGCCTGTTGTCTTTGTGAATATTTCTTCTTTTTTAAAATCTAATTTCCTATTAGAAGTTGAGTTCATTGAGGTCAATGACTGTGTTTTGTATCTTGCTTTGTATCCCAGGGCCTGGGGCATAGTAAATTCTTAATAAATGCTTTTTGACTGACAGATCCTCCTCATCATAAGAAGGTGATTTGACTGGGCTACCATTAGAAAGATGTATGTACTAAATTTATTTACTTCAGAAATATTTTGGGGGGCAGAGCCAAGGTGACAGAATAGAAAGAAGTATATACCCAAGCGCTTCCCCCACAGCCCATAAAATACCTGTAAAAAATGACTCTCAACAAATTCTAGAGCAGCAGAAGCCACAAACAACAAATTGAAAGAGATTTCCAGTCAAAGGTAACCTGGAAGGCCAACAGGAAAGGTCTATCCCACAGGACATGGAGCAGAGCAGAGCCCAGCCCTGGCCACACAGCATGGGGAGGAACAGGACCAGAACAGGCCTCCAGGGTAGAATCCCCAGCAGGGAGGGTCGCAGATGCCTCAACCCACAAACAACAAAGAAAACTTCAAAGGTCAGTGTGGGAGGGCTTTACCAGCTGGGAGAGAGAAGAACAAGGTCCTGCCAGCACCGGCCCCAGGTGGTGGCAGAAACAATGGCAGCAGCAGGTGGCAGGCAGTTACAGTGTCAGTGGAAGCAGTCTGGGTCTATTGTTTGAGCACCTCAACTTAAAGCCTCTGGGGGAATTCAGCAGAAGATCTAAACCTCATCCCTCCATGATGGCCCCACCCCACCTAAAGCCCCTGGTGGAATTGAGCAGCTGATTTGAATCTCAGCTCTGAGCATGGTCCTGAGCGGAGGAGGAGCATTAGGACCCTTCTCTTTATTTTATTTTATTTTTAATATTCTACAATCATGACCATAAACAGTAGAATTTTTTCCCCCTCTACTTACCCACCACCACCCCCCTCCCTCCCTAAGAGAGCACACAATTCTATATAGTATCTACACATACATTCCTATTGAATACATTTTCACAATAGTCATGCTGTGTAAAAGAACTAAGTGGGAGAAATCATATAACAAACCAAAATATAACACACACACACACACACACACACACACAAAATGATCTGCCACATTCTGCAATTGAATTCCATAACTTTTTCTCTGAAAGTGGAAGGCATTTTGCCTTAAAAGACCATTGGGAATTTTTATTTTATGTCCTTGCATTGCTATGGAGATCCAAGTCTCAGAAAAAACTCTCGAACACTGTGGTCTTTGCTGCACATCAAGTTCTCCAGGTTCTGCTCCTTTCTCTCAGCATCAGATCATATATTCCCAAGTATCTCTGAAGTCCTCTTGTTCATCATTTCTTATGGTACAATAGTATAACATTACATTCATATACCATAATTATTCAGTCATTCCCCTATTGATGGGCATCCCCTTGATTTCCAGTTTTTGGCAACTATAAAGAGTGCTGCTATAAATATTTTTGCATATGTGGGGCACTTTCCCATTTTTATGATCTCCTGGGGATACAGTCCAAGAATTTATTTTACTGGGTCAAAGGGTATGCACATTTTTTTAGCCCTTTGGGCATAGTTCCAAACTGCCCTCCAGAAAGGTTGGATGAGTTCACAGTTCCACCAACAATGAATTAGTGTACCAACTCTCGTACATCCTCTCCAATACTTATCATTTTCCTGTTCTGTCATGTTTGCAAATCTAATAGGTGTGATGTGGTACCTCAGAGTTGTTTCTATTTGCATCTCTCTAATCAATAGTGATTTAGAGCATTTTTCTTATGATTATAGATTTCATTAATTTCTTCCTCTGAAAAATGCCTGATCTTATCCTTTGACCAATTTTCAATTGGGGAATGACTTGGATTGTTGTACATTTGACTCAGATCACTATGTATTCTAGAAATGAGGCCTTTATCCCCAAGATTAGCTGTAAAAATGCTTTCTCAATTTACTACACCCCTACAAATTTTGGTTGCATTGGGTTTGGTTGTGCAAAAACTTTTCAGTTTAGTGTAATCAAAATTATCCATCTTGCACTTCATAATTCTTTCTATCTCTTCTTTAGTCAAAAAATTCTTTCCTTCTCCATAAATCTGATAAATACACTATTCCTTGCTCCTCCAGTTTGTCCATGGTATCAATTTTTATACCTAGTTCGTGTACCTATTTAGACTTTATTCTTGTGTACGGTGTCAGGCATGGGTCTATGCCTAGTTTCTGCCACACTGTTATCCAGTTTTCACAGTAATTTTTGTCGAACAATGAGTACTTACCCCAGAAGCTAGAGTCCTTGGGTTTAACAGACAGGAGGTTTCTATATTCCTTGCCTACTGTGTCTTGAGTACCTAGTCTACTCCACTTGTTTACCCTTCTGTATCTTAGCCAATACTAAGCATTTTTGACAATTGCTGCTTTATAATACAATTTGACATCTGGTAGTGCTAGGCCGCCTTTCTTCTCATTAGTCCCTTTGATATTCTGGACCATTTGTTCTTCCAGATGAATATTGATATTATTTTATCCAGCTCTAGAAAATAATTATCTCATAAATTAATTGATATGGCACTAAATAAGTAAATTAATTTAGGTAGAATTGTCACTTTCATTATATTGACTTGGTCTACCAATGAGCAACTGATGTTTCTCCACTTACTTAGATTTGACTTTATTTGTGCAAAAAGTGTCTTGTAATTGTGTTCATATAGTCCCTGGGTTTGTTTTGGCAGGTAAACTCCCAAATATTGTATATAGTCTCCCCCATCTTTAAATGGGATTTCTCTTTCTATCTCTTGCTGTTGTCTTTGTTACTAACATATAGGAATACAGAAGATTTGTACGGGTTTATTTTGTAACCTGAAACTTTGTCAAAGTTGTTTATTATTTCAAATAGTTTATTTTACTTTTTTACTTTACTTTTTACTTAGAGAATCTCTGGAATTCTCTAAGTATATCATCATGTCATCTGCAAAGAGTGGTAACTTAATTTCTTCTTTGCCTATTCTTATTCCTTCATTTTTTAATGTTGTCTAGTTGCTACAGCTAACATTTCTAGTACAATATTGAATAATAGTTGTGATAATGAACATCCTTTTTCACCCTTGATCTTGTTGGAAATGCATCTAGCTTATCTCCATTTTATATAATGCTTGCTGAAGGTTTTAGGTAGATACTTCTTATTATTTTATGGAAAGTTCTGTTTATTCCTATGTTCTCCAGTGTTTTTAATAGGAATGGGTGTTGTATTTTGTTGAAAGCTTTTTCTGCATCTATTGAGATAATCATGGGGTTTTTTATATGGTTGATATGATCAATAATGCTAATAGTTTTCCTAATATTGAACCAGCCCTTACTCCTTTTATAAGGCCTACCTGAATATAATACATTATTCACGTGATAAGATGGTGTAGTCGTTTTGCTAAAATCTTATTTAAAGTTTTTGCATATATACTCATTAGATAAATTGGTCTACAATTTTCTTTGTTTTGTCTCTTCCTGGTTTAGGCATCAAAACCATATTTGTATCATAAAAAGAATTTGGGAGAACTCCTTCTTCCACAGTTTTTAAAAATAGTCTATATAGTATTCTAATTAACCGTTCTTTAAATGATTGATACAATTCACTTGTAAATCCATCTGGCCCTGGAGATTTTTTCCTAGGGATTTATTGATGGCTTGTTCAATTTCTTTTCCTGAGATGATATTGGTTAAATGTTCAACTTCCCCTTCTGTTAATCTGGGCAATTTGTATTTTTTAAAATATTCATCCAACTCATTCAGATGGTTGAATTTGTAAGCATAAAGTTGTCAAAGTAATTTCTAATTATTGTTGTAATTTCCTCCTCACTGGAGGTGAGTTCACCCCTTTCATTGTTGGTGCTAGTAATCTGATTTTCTTCTTTCTTTTTTTTAATCAAATTACAAAGATTTTTCAATTTTATTAGCTTTTTTTTCATAAAACCAACTATTGTTTTTATTTATTAATTCAATAGTTTTCTTAATTTCAATTTTATTAATCTCTCCTTGGGTTTTCAGTATTTCTAATTTGGTATTTACTTGGGGATTTTCAATTTGTTCTTTTGCTAGGTTTTTCAGCTGCATGCCCAAGTCATAGATCTCCTCTTTCTCTATTTTATTTATGTAGGCATTCAAAGATATAAAACTTCCCCTAAGAACTGCTTTTGCAGTGTCCCGTAAGGTTTGGTAGATTGTCTCATTATTGTCATTCTCTTGCATGAAGTTGTTGATTGTTTCTATTATTTGTTGTTTAACACACTCCTTCTTTATGATTAGATTATTTAGTATGCAATTGATTTTTCTTTATTTTTCCATGACTTTTTATTACATATAATTTTTATTGCATTACGATCAGTGAAGGATGTATTGATTATTTCTGCCTTTCTGCACTGGATTATGAGGTTTTTATGTCCTAGTACATGGTCAGTTTTTGTATATGTGCCATGTACTGCTGAGAAAAAGGTGTATTCCTTTCTATTCCCATTCAGTTTTCTCCAGAGATATACCATATCTACCTTATCCAGAATTTCATTTACCTCTTTAACATCTTTCTTGTGTATTTTGAGGTTAGATTTATCAAGTTCAGAGAGGGGGAGGTTTTGAGGCCCCCACTAGTATATTTTTGCTGTCAATTTCTTTCTTCAAGTACCCCAACCACTCCTCCAAGAATTTGGATGCTATACCACTTGGTAATGGCATTGCTTCATTGTCTATGGTGCCTTTTAGCTGGGTATGATTTCCTTCCTTATCTCTTTTGATGAGATCTCTTTCTGTTTTTCCTTTCTCTGAGATTATAATTGCTATTCCTGCTTTTCTTACATCAGCTGAAGAAATATAGGCAATATAGGGAAGAAATTATTCATCATAGCAATCTCAAAAAGAATCTGTTTTCTCAATAGTTTTTTAAAATATATCTGGAAAACCAGTTATTAGGGTAGATTTGTAAAAAAATAATGAAACATCATCATTCAAGTATAGATTGGCCAATAAAATTCAGAGGCTGTTAAAAAGGTAATACTTTTTTTAATATTAAAGATTAATTTTTTATTATAATGTTACTCAACCCTGTGAGATTAGTGGTGCTAAGGTACAGATAACCATGATTTTCGAGTATTGGTGAAAATTTTACCCTGAGCACATCCATAAATTTTCATCTAATTCCTGACTTTTTTTTTAATCTGTAGTTGATTAAGATTAGGGAGATAATCTATACCCATGGAAAAATGCATATAGGAAATCCATATAGGAACTGAGTTGATAACCTTGATCTCAGTAATTAAGCTTTAACCACCTAGCCCAATTCTCTCCCGCATCACAATATTAATTTAATTCAATTTGTTTTAATAGACATTTGTTAAACAGATATGATGTGTAGGGGGCATTTTTGCTAGTTGCAGGAAGTGTTGTTTTTGAATTATTTTATTTATATATGACTCACCATGAATTTATTTGGGATTGTCTTAGCAGAGCCACTGGAGTTGTTTGCCATTTCCTTCTCCAGGTCATCTTTCAAATGAGTAATGGGGGCAAATAGGGTTAAGTGACTCGCCTGGGGTCACATAACTAGTAAGTGTAGGACTAGATTTTAACTCAGGAGAACCTGACTCTAGGTACAGCTCTCTATCAACTACACTACCTAGATGCAAATGAAAAGCAACAGTTTCTTTCTTCAGATAGCTCACACTGTAGTAAGAGAAACATGAAAGTCACTCCTTGATTTGAATTGTGATAGAAATAGTTGATGCTGGAGGAAACTAAAATATAGGAAAGTTTTGGATTCTTTTCTTTTCTATTATCCTTTACACTATATCCTTATGCAGTTATACTTAATCACCTTTACTATGGGTAATCAACAACTGTCTGTTTATATTGCATAATTATATTTATTTAAACCAATTCTATGATAATAAAAAACTATGGTGCTTCAGATATCAGACTCCAATATGTATAAGGTCATCATATGTATCTTCACTATTTTTCCCTTTCTCATCCTTATGCCCTGATATAGAAAAAGGTCACCTAACTTTGAGATATATGTTTAGAAAAGAAAATTTGGACTTAATTAACACTCAGGAATATTGTGACATCTATTTGTCTTTGTAAGAACTGATTTTTGTATTTTACATGGGGTAAAATTCATATGTGATATATTTTTAAAATTCCTCAACATACATTTACTTATCAGTAAAATAATTATACAATTAGTGATTTACATATATCAACATTTTAAGTTTTCTTTTCCTCACAGCAACCCTGTGAGGTAGGGAGGGCTAAGTTTAATGTTGATCATTTGGTCATCTAAGACAATTTTTGTCTTTATCTACAAATTATGCATACAAGAAGACTCCTGAATACAGAAAACTGCCACATAGGATACATTTAAGTTGATTAGATTTCTTGTTGGGATATCTCCAAGCTGTGCAAAGTGGCAGGATCTTCAGTCACTTTTTGAAAAAGACTACTTCCTGGCAGCTGGCTAATTTTTGTCCCAATGTCGCCTGTTTTGTCTTGGCTCCCATATTTCAATGACATCATTTCAAAAGCTTGGGATTAGTGGAAAGAAACAGAAGCTTCAGCTGCCAATTTTTTAAAAAGCATTTCAAAGCCAAAAAAAAAAAATCCACATTCAGACAGAGCCTGTGCAAAGTCTCAAGTGAACCAAATTACGTGTCCTTCTGGACAATCAGGCCTGCATTCATCATATACCTTCATGATTTCATTTTTAACCTATGCTTAAATTCTTTTGCCCATCATTTCTGGCCTTTTCTAAATCCACCATTTCCTCTCTTTTGTCTTAGTCTGGGCATTCAGTCATGGAATCATTCAAATTCATTTTTTTTTGTCTGCATCTGGGTTCATTTTGCAAAGTACATTTTAATAAGCTTTAAAGTCAGATATTTTATACTTACTTGGTATGCTACTACAATGAATTTTATTGCACTTAATGTTGTCAATACTTTTTATTATGTGATACATTCAAAATCTTGGTTTATTTTTATAGATATCCTGTTTCAGTCTACATAGGGAGCACTAAAAGATTATTACGTTTTGTTTATAAGAACAAAGATGGTTAAGACCATGCCAGCAAGCAGAAAGAGTTGGCAAAAAAAAAAAGAAATAACAATAACCTGTGAGATAAGATAAAATAGAAGTGGAGTTAACACCACACATATTGATACATACACATGTTCCAGCCCTCAGGACATCACTGGAGGGAATCCTTCTGGCCCTGCTTTTTTTTTTCAGTCTATGAACCTGAACTATGCACAGTTTACACATGGTTGATGCTGAATCAATAGTCATACAGCTGAGTTATTTTCCCCACTTCTTCTGCCCCTACCTTTTTAGATTCCTAACCTTGGCTTGGTGAGCTGGAACTGATTCCCCTCTTTTTCTTTTTCCTTTTTCTTTTCAACCCCATATCCTGCTTTATGTCTTCCTGACTCGAACCTACTAATTTACCTTTAACTCCTGATTATTTATTACTTTACCTAGATGATTATTAGGAATTTGTGGACTCTGAATTGTGGGCAGTGACACGGAGTAGTTCCAAAGTCCTGGTTCAGTGGGAAATATTAAAGCTGTATTAATATATTTTGTAGCTATTTTAAATGGAATTTGTCTCTCTGTATCTTCCTGCCAGGTTGTATGAGTCTTAAATAGCAACACTAATTGAGTAATGGATGAATATACTTTATAATAACATGTTAGAATACTATTGTCCTTTTTTAGTGGACAATTTAAAAGAGACACACAAAGAATTGTGTGGACTGATATATAGTGAGCTCAGCAGAAGCAGAAAAATTATTTATACTGTAATAGCAATATCATAAAAATGAACAATTTAGAAATAATAATACTGATGACCAGTGAAATGAGCAGAATCAGAGTATAATTTATCCATTGCTAGCAACACTGGGAAGACAAACAACTTTGAAACATGAAATAACTTGGATCAGTACATTGACCATCTATGGTACCCAAGGACTAAAAACAAATGACACCATGCACTTGATGGAAAATTCAGAACCATAAAGAGAATTTATTTAGCTTAACTATTCTTATTTTTTACAAGAGATAATTTTTTTTCCATATAGGGTGGGAAATAGGAGGGAAAGAAAATATATTTCTGTTAACTGAAAAAACTTCAAAATTGAGGATAGAATAGAGATGTGGAATGTTGCAAGAACTTTTTAAGTGAAATCATTGTAGTTTTAATATTGTTAAATGGTTTTAATTTGTTAGAGGAATACTCTTATGAAGTACACACTTTATTATGTAAAAACATATCAATAAAACTATCTTTTAAAAAGGTGGATCAAGTTCTATTATGACATTAATTATATGTATGGACATTGTTCTGGGTGTTATGGATCATTGATCACGGAATGAGAGACATAGAACTAGAAGGAAATGTGAAGGCCGTGTGGTTCAACCCCCTAAATGTTATTGCTATTGCTGCTCAACATGATAGTGATAATGATGATGATAGTGGTGGTGGTGGCAATAAAGAGCAAATTATATAGTATTTTAAAGTTTACACATTACTACATTTGAAAGATTATTCATGAATTCAAAATTTGAATGACTCTAAGATGGCACAGCAAAAGGAAAGATAGTCTCAAACTTAATAAGACATGTTTTCAAGTATAGTACATGACACTTACTGATTCCATGAAATGAACATGATTATTATATAAGAATAACATCTATTTAATTGATTAAGGTCTGCTTAGGACTTTATAAATGATTTGATCCACACAATAAACCTGAGAAGTAGATACAACATTATTCCTATTCTACAGATAAGGAAACTGAAGTGGGTAGAGGTTAAGCAGCTTTCCCAGAGCCACACAGCTATTGTCTTGGGTCATTCTGGTTCTAACATACTGCATGAGGGAGGGTAAGTGACATGTTGAGGTCACAGAGGTAGTAAGCATTGAAGTTGGAATTTGAGCCTAGGTTCAAAGCCTTCAGACTCAATGTCCTTTCTCCCATAACACAAATGGAAATCAAGAAATTGTTAGTCTAAGAAATCAAATTCTTGCTGAATTTGAAAAAAATAACAACAGTGAAAGTGAAAATAGTGACCAAGAGATATTGCGATTGGTTAGGCCCATCAGGCACAAAGCTACTTGTTTAGGCTCCAGGATAACTGCCTGTGTTTACTTCAGGTGATTCCAAACAGGAAATTCAGCACCTATAAAGTGTTATGTTGGTCGGAAACCAATGTTCAGGACTGAAGTAGAAGTCTTTCCATTTTTGTTGAGCATTTTTTAATGATCTCAATAGGGGAAGGTAATAAAGCATTTATTTATAGCCTTCTATATGCCAAGCGTAGTCTTAAGCACTTTACAAATATTATCTCATTTGTTCCTCATAACAATCCCTTGAAGTATGTATACTTATTATTGTTCTTTTATGCCTGAGGAAACTGAGGTTAAGTGGCGTGCCAAAAGTCACATATTTAATAAGTGTCTGAGGCTGACTTGAACTCAAATTTCCCTGGCGCTAGGCCTGGAGCTATATCTACTATGCCTTTAGCTGCCTCACTAGAGGAGGAAGTATCCATGAGAGCCCAAGAACTAGTCCAGATCACCAAAGCATAGGTCCTCAATTCTCAATTGCATGACCTCATGGTAATTCCATATTAGAACTGAAATCCCAAGACCATTGTATGCTTATCGAATTTTCTCTATTTAGGAGGACACCTTTATTACTAAGTTTTATTAGTACTAGATAATGATTATATAAAAGACTCAATGGACAATGAATACTATTCCACACAGAGTATATTTCATTAATTATATTCCCAGCCTAATTATAGTGTATAGAACACAGATATCCTGATGCTTGGATTTAGGAGAAAAATGTATTGATGCCTCTAGCCAAAATATTAATGAATCGTTTCTTCACTAGACAGTAGTGCCAATATGCCTGTCCATGACCCAAGATTATTATTCAATTATCTTAAGTCTCTTGATGGTTCTTCAAATTTTAAAGCATGTTACTGAGATCATCACAAGGAGATCTTTGTCCTTAATTTTTCTTTAATACAAGTAGGTATGAGGAATCAGTGGGATAAAAGTTAAAGTAAAGAAAATAAAAGAGAGAAGTAGTAAGGCAATAAATTTTATGGTTAAGACTAAGAGTAAACTATTTAGACATTCATCTATGTGGCATAAGGGTCAATAAAAGATCCAGTCATAGGTCCCAGTCATACCTGCCATGGCACCACATTATATTCTCAGCAGGTAAGAGACAAGCAGACTTTCAAAACCATGTAACATGATGAGTGGAGAAATTATTCTGTACAATCAGCATGTTACACTCTCAAAAACACAAAACTATGGAAACTCAAGAGGTACAAAATTTTATTTAGAAACAAAGGGACTAAAAATCACTCTCCTTCTAGAATGTAATAACCTTACTCTTCTAAGAATAATTCTGTGCTCCTTCTATGTAGCCATAAATTTCTTTCTGATCCTTTGTCCTGGAAAGCAAAAGAAATGTGTATCTGTGTTTTCATCAAGTCTGATAAAATAGAAATGATTTGGCATAAAATCACTCACATTTAAAAGAAGACGAAACTTTATCATATCTAATTTCCTTTCCAGCACCTATAACCCTGCTATTAAAAAAACAAATTTAGGTGAAAAGACAGAGATTAGGGCATTTTAGTGATCG
Source organism: Potorous gilbertii (assembly GCA_028658325.1). Lineage (NCBI taxonomy): Eukaryota > Metazoa > Chordata > Mammalia > Diprotodontia > Potoroidae > Potorous > Potorous gilbertii. The sequence continues at coordinate 36,202,879 of CM053773.1, forward strand.
GATTAAGATAAGTAAGTTTTGAGGAAAGATTAAGTGGAGTTGGAGCTGTTGTTCTTATAGATATATTGAAGGATTATCTTACTTTTCCAATTGTGTACCTACTATTTACCACAACACATTGATAGAACTGGTTGTTCTTTTTTGTCCTTCCTCCTCCAAGAGGGCCATGGTATCATGGAGGCGATGCAATAACATGCAAGTGAATTGGATTTAAGTGAGGGAGGGCTCTGCAAAACCATCAGCTTCCCTTTCATCTCCTGAGCCATCTGGGTCCAGTGACCAGGTACACAACAGATTGACTGGAGGTGGCCCCAATCAATCTGGTATATGAGTTCTACTTCTCTGTTTTCAAATCTACTGATCCTTCCTACTCAAATTCCATTGAAGACTCTGCCCATAGTAAGCATCTAATGAATGCTTTATTCATTCCTAGGACATTCCTAACTATATCTATACTCACACATGATTCAAAGGTCCACAAGTAGCACTTTTTTTTTACCACTGTTTTCAGACTGATTCCTTTCCACAAACCTTACATGCACTATCCTATCATATATTCACTTCTCTATCTTGAAGTCATTTTTCTTTTGCTTTGTACTTGATTTATTTTAAAAATTTTATTATTCATTTTTGACATTATCTTTTTAATATTTTGAGTATCAAATTATTTCACTGCCTTCCATGCCTTTCTTCATCCATTGAGTATTAAGAAGGCATGCAATATATATATATATAATATATATACACACATATATGTGTATATCAATTAAAGACATGAAATCCTGCAAAACATATTTCGATATTAGTCATATTTAAAAAAATAAGAAATATAAAATGAGAAAATTATACTTCTGTTTGCACTCAGAATTCCTAAATTCTCTCTCTGGAGATGGAGAGCATATTTTTCATTGTGTGTCCTCTGAGACTGTGTCATTTTATTTATCAGTATCCAAGTCTTTCAAAGTTGATCATCATCATAATATTACTGTTACTGGGAGCAATGATCTCCAAGTTCTCACTGCACTTTACATCAGTTTATATATATCTTGCTATTTTAAAAACCATTTTCTGAAGCCACCCCTCTCTTTTTTCCCATAGCACTATATAATTCCGTCACAATCCTATGTTGCAATTTGTTCAACCGTTCCCCAATAGATGGCAATCATCTGCTTTTCCAGTTCTTTGATACTACAAAAGGAACTGCTAAAATACTTTTGCACATATAAGTCATTTTTTCTTCTCTTTTATCTTGTCTGTGGTTTAGTTCTAGTATTGATATGGTTGGATGAAAGTGTGTGAGCACATATTTAAATGTTATTTAATACTTTGTGTTTTTGTCCCAATTATATGCAAAAACAATTTTAGCATTCTTTTAAGTTTCAGTTTTTGAGTTCCAAATTCCCTTCTTCCCTTCCTTCCTCACCTTACTGTAAAGGCAAGTCATTTAACAAAGGTTAAACAAATGTGGTTATAAAAAATTTCCATGTAAGTCATTCTGTGAAAGAAAACACACACACACACACACACATACACACAAACCCTCAAGAAAAATAAAGAAAACAGTATCTTTGATCTGCATTCAGACTCTGCCAGTTCTTTCTCTGGACATGGACAGCTACTTTCATCATAAGACCTATACAATTGTCTTGGATCATTGTACTGTGGAGAATAGTTGTCATTCATAGTACACTGTACTCTTATTTCTACTAATTTCACTTTGAATAAGTTCATGTAAGTCTTTTTTCTGAGAACATCTTTATCATTTTTGATTTTTTTTAATATGTAATTTATTTATTTTTCAGTTCTCAACATTCACTTGCACAAGAATTTTAATTCAAATTTTTCCCCTCATTTCTCCTCACTCCCACCCCAGGACAGGATGCACCCCATATACCCCTTCCACCAGTCTGTCCTCCCTTCTCTTACCTCCCCTTCTTGTATCCTCCTCTGCTCTATTTTCCTGTAGGGCAAAAAAAGATTTCTATACCCCATTGCCTGAATGTATTATTTTCCAGTTGCATGAAAAAAATTTAATATTCAATATTAATGCTTTCGGTTCCATATTCTCTCCTTTCCTCCCTCTGCACCCTCCTTCATTGAGAAAACAAGCAACTCAACATAGGTCATACATGTGTTGTCAAGTAAAACACTTTCGTAATACTTATGTTGTGAAAGACTAATCATATTTCCTTCTGTCTTATCCTGCCCTCCATTTATTCCATTCTCTCTCCACCTGTCCTTGCACAGTGTTTGCGATGATTATCCCTTTCCCCAATTTGATATCCCTTCTGTTCTCTACCCTCTCCTATCTCTTTCCACCCTGCTTTCCTGCAGGCTAAAATAGATTGCACATCCAATTTAGTGTGTTTTATTCTCTCCTTAAGCCAAATCCCACGAGAATAAGGCTCACTTATTTCTTTTCATCTGGCCATTCTTCCCCTCCATTGTAAAAGCTTTTTCTTGCTTTTCTTTATGTGAAATGATTTCCTACATTCAACTTCTCCCTTTCTCTTCCTCCTAGTACATTCCATTCAAAAGTAAATTTTACTTTTTAGATATTCTCAATTCATATTCAGCTCACCCTGTAACCTCTGCTTATGTATGTGTGTGTTTGTGTGTGTGTGTGTGTGTGTATACACACACATACACCTGTGAATATATATATATGTATATATACCTACATATATATAATATACACATGCATGCATACACACACTCCTATGTAAATATGTATAGGTGTATACTTGTATATATGCATGTATATATGTGTACACACAAACACATACACACACACACATATATATTTTTTCCCTGTAACTTCCATAATATTGAAAATAACAAATATTGAAAATACAAATAACATCTCTCCATTTAGGAATGTAAACATTTAATGAGTTCCTTAAGGCTTCTCTTTCCTGTTTGCTTCTTCATGTTTCTCTTGATTCTTGTTTTTGCAAGTCAAGTTTTCTATTCAGCTCTGGTCTTTTAAACCAAAATGTTTGGAAGCCTTCTACTTCATTGAAATTATATTTTTCCTCTGAAATGTTATACTCAGTTTCCTGAGTAAATGATTCTTGGTTTTAGTACTATCTCTTTTAACATCTGAAATATATTTCAAGCCCTTCTATTCCCTTAGTGTAGAAACTGCTAAATCCTATGTTTTCCTGATTTTATCTCTACAATACTTGAATTTTTTCTTTGTGACTTCTTTTAATATCTTCTCCTTGACCTGAAAACTCTGGAGTTTGTTGGCAATATACCTAGGAGTTTTCCTTTTGGGATTTTTCTAGGAAGTGGTAGTTTAATTCTTTCCATTTCTATTTTACCCTCTGATTCTAGAATATCAAGGCAGTTTTCCTTGATAATTTCTTAGAAGATGATGTCTCAGCTCTTTTTGATAATAGTTTTCAGGGAGACAAGTGATTTTTAAATTATCCCTCCTGAATCTATTTTCCAGGTAAGTTGTTTTTCCAATGAAATATGTCACATTGTCTTCCATTTTTCAAATTTGTTTGGTTTTGTTTTCTTATTTATTGGTTCCTCATAAACTCTTTAGTTTCCAAACTCTTCATTCTAATTTTTAAAGAACATTTTCTTTAGTGAGCTTTTGAATCTATTTTTCCATTTGGTGAATTCTGATTTTTAAAGTTTTCTTTTCCTCATTGTTTTTTTGGACCTCTTTTGCCATGTGGGTTAATCTATTTTTAATACTAATTTATTTATTCAGTTTTAGTTTTCAACATTCATTTCCTCAAGATTTGGAGTTCAAAATTTTCTCCCTCATCTGTCCCCTCCTCGCAGTCCAAGACAATGTGCGTTCTGATTTCCCCTTCCCCCATCTGCCCTCCCTTCTTTCACACTCCTCCCTTCTCTTATCCCCATTCTATACCACACTGCCTGTATATTTTATTTCCCAGTCCCATGTAAAAACAATTGTTAGCATTTTTTTCAAAACTTTGTGTTCCAACTTTTCTCTCTTCCTCCCTCCACACCCATCCCCACAGAGAACAGAAGCAATTCAATATATGTTATACTTGTGGAGTTATGAAAAAACTTCCATAACGGTAATGTTGTGAAAGAGTAACTATACTTCCCTCTGTCCTACCCTTCCCCCATCTATTCTATTCTCTCTTTTGATCCTATGCCTCTTCAAAAGTACTTACTTCTAATTATGGTCTCCTTACATTAGCCCTTTTTTCTATTGTCCCCCACTCACCAGTTATTCTCTTTTCCCTTATTTTCCAGTAGATAAGAGTTTCACAGCAAATTGAGTATGCATGTTATTCCCTCTTTAAGCAAAATGTGATGGGAGTGAGGTTCACTTTTTCTCTCACCTCCGCTCTCTTCTCTTCCATTGAAAAAAGTTTTTTTCTTGCCACTTCTGTGAGACATAGTTTGCCCCATTCTGTTTTTCCCTTTCTCCTGCCAATATATACCTCTCTCATCCCTTAATTCTTTTTAGGTATCATTCCTTCCTATTCAACTCACCCTGCACCTTCTATCTATATGTACATAATCTCTTCAACGACTCTAGTACTGAGAAAAGTCTCAAGAGTTATAAATACTATCATTCCACGTAGGAATGTTAACAGTTCAATTTTAGTAAGTCTCATCCTACTTCTCTTTTCTATTTGCCTTTTCATGCTTCTCTTGATTCTTGTGTCTGAAAGTCAAATTTTCTATTCAGCTCTGTTCTTTTAAACAAGAATGTTTAGAAGTCTATTTCATAGAAATTATATTTTCCTTAACAATTGTTATACTCAGTTTTCTTGAGTAAGTGATTCTTGGTTTTAATACTATCTCCTTTGACCTCTGAAATATTATATTTCAAGCCCTTTTATTCCCTTAGTGTAGAAGCTGCTAAGTTTTGTTGGACGTTTGAGCTCTTTGTCAATTAGACAGTATATTACCCCAGTTTTAAGAAGTTGATTGCAGCTGCTTGGAGTTCTTCTGCCACCTTCCCCCTCTGCTACCCTGAGTCTGTGACTGGACAACTCTGCTTTCCCACACTGGTATCCAGGCTTTTCCATCTGACCTTCCAATTTGTCTTTGGTGTTTTGTGATTCTGAATTCTGGAAACCACCACAGGTGCAAGAAATTCAGACTCCCAAGGCATGCTCAGGTCCTGTCAGGGCATAGAACACACTCTGCACTGCACCCTAACCCCTGTATGGTATGACAGACACTTCCTGGCAACCTTCCAGGCTATATTGGGCTGGAGATTTGCTTCTCTCTGTCATACTGTAGTTTCTGTAGCTCCAGAATTTGTTTAGAACCACTTTTCCAAGTATTTTTTTGGGCTTGGGGGCAGTGATGTAGAAAGCGCATGCTACTACTCCATCATCTTGGCTCAGTTCTCCACCTCACACTCCCTTCCTCAGTCTATTTTAAAAGTGTTATTTTCTTCAGCATTTTTGGGGTCTCCTTTAACAAACTCTTCATTCACTTTTCATGATTTTCTTGCATCACTCTTGTTTCTCTTCCCAAATTTTCTGACACTTCTGTTTCTTGATTTTCAAAATCCTTTTTGAGCTCTCCCATAACTTGAGACCATGCTTTGTATGTAGAAGCCTTGACCTTGATGTCTTGCTGTGATTGTATGCTTTGCCCTTCCTCATCCAAAAGCATAAGCATGGGAGAATATACCTTTTTACCAAGAAAGTAACCTGCTATTTTCTTATTTTTCCCCTTTTTGAGCATTTCCCCAGTCAGTTACTTGATTTTTGAGTTCTTTGTCAAGTGGATGGTATACTGCCCTAGGCTTCAGAAGTTTATTGCAGCTGTTCTCTGAGATATCTGTAGGACTTGTAAGTTCTCAGTTCCTCCAAGGTGGCATAATCAAAGGAGAGGAGTTCCTCCTCTCCTGGCCTGCACTCTAGTCTTTTTGCAACAAAAAGCACTCTTTTCAGTCCTGGAACTGGTAGTAGCATTTCCTCTCCACAATCCACCACCAGGTCCACCATGCCAGAACTTCTCCTCATCCTAGGAGCTTCACTCTGAAGGGAGGCCCAGATCAACTGCAAACTCCCCCAAGATCTTTAGGTGGAAGGCTCTAAAAGTCAAAGTGGCTGCAGCTGCCTTGGGGCTGGCCCAGGATCTCACACGCCTCACACCCAGGTGAAAGAGCTTTCTTAATGGTCTTTGAAGTGGTTTTTGGTGCTTGTTGGTTGAGAAATCTGGAAACAGCAGCAGCTTCAGTGTCCTGAAGCCTGCCCCAGGTCCTACCTGTGCTGGCTTCATCCACACTGCTCCAAGCCCAGTGAGATAGATCTTTCCTGTTGGCTTTTCAGGTTGTCTTGCATTGGAAATCTGTTTAATTCTGTCATTTTTTGGCATCTGTTGCTCTAGAATTTGTTTGAAGTCATTTTTACAGGTATTTTAAGGGCTATGTGGTAGGGGGAATCTAGAGCACATCTTTCCTTATACTCTGCCATCTTGGCTCTGCCCCCTTTGCTCATCATTTCTTAAAGCACAATAGCATTCCATCAAAAACCTATATAACAAATTTCTCAATCATTCCCCAGTGGTTGAACATCCCCTTTTTCTAAATTTTTGCCATCACTAAAAGAGCTGCTATAAATATTTCTGTACATATAGGTCATTTTCCATTTTTAAAAAAATTTCTTTGTGATATAGACTTAGTAGTGGTATTGCATAGTTAAAGGATATATATGGTTTATAACCCTTTGGGCAGAGTTTCAAATTAAAACAATTCTGATTAGTTGAATGGTTGAATCAGTATACAGTTCCATCAATAGTGCATCAACACTGTAATTTTCCCATGTCCACTCCAACATTTGTCATTTTGCTTTTCTCTCATATTAACTGATCTGACAGATATGAGGTAATGGGTCCAAGATCCTTTAATCTGCATTTCTCTAAGAGAAAAGTGATTTTTCTTTTCATCAGTAGAGATCCACTTGATTATTTTGTCTGAAAACTGCCTGTTCATATCCTTTTACTATTTATCAACTGAAGAATGACTCATTTCTATAAGTTTTACTCAGTTTTCTATATGTTTAAGAAATGAAATCTTTTCCAGAGAAAACCATTATAGTTTGTTTGGTTTTTTTCCCACAGTAAGACTATAAGCTCTCAATTTTCCTCCATCTTATTCTTATTCTCTCTCTCTCCTCTCCCTCTTTGTTTTTACTATGTCTATTATAAAAAAAGTATTTTGATTTTGACTTTTACTTCTCCCAAAATGCCCTCCCTGCTATTAGCTTTCCCCCTTCTCTTATCCCCTTCCTTTCCTACTTTCTTGTATGGTAAGATAGCTTTTTACACACAACTGAGCCTCTATATTATTCTTTCTTTGAGCCAATTTTGATAAAAACAAGGTTCTTGTGCTTCACTCCCTACTCCCTCCATTTTCCCTTCCCCTGTAAAATCTCACTCAGCCCTCTCTGATATCAGATAATTTATCCCATTCTTCCTCTTCCACTCACCTTCTCCTAGTGCATTCTACTTGCTCATCCCTTAATTTTGCTTTTAAGATAATCATAGTGTCACATTAAACTCACACCTCTACTTTCTGCCTCTGCATGATTTTATAGCCTTTCAGGTCTAATTTCAAAATGATACACAAAATGGTTGGACCAATTCACTACTCCACCAAAAATTCATTAGTATTCTAATTTTTTACTCATCCCTGCCAGTAATTTTAATTTTTGATGAATGAAGGGAGTATCTCAGAATTGTTTTGGTTTACCTTTGTCTAATCAATATTGATTTACAGCTTTTAAAAAACTATGACTAATGATGTCTTTGATTTCTTATGAAAACTGCTTGTTTATATCCTTTGATCTAAATATATTCTAAATTTATCAATTTAGGAAAATATTTTATTTTTATGAATTTGACTCCATTCTACATTATATTTAAGGAATGATATCCTTATCAGAGAAACATGTTGTAAAACTTGTTCATTACTTTGTAATTTATGCTATCTTTTTAGTTAAACGTAATTTCTTGGAATATCCCTTTATTTAGGCCTATTTTGCTTTTGTTCTGAATAAGTCATAATTGGCACCCTTGGTCCCTTTAAAAGTTCAAATGAAGTATATTAGTTTCTCTTCCAACCCTCTATTTTAACACTATATGAGGCTTCCTGTTTCAAGGGTATCACCTACAAACAACACATAGTTGAATTCTAATTAATGCATTCTGCTATCAACTTCCATTTTTAGAAATGGCTCATCCCATTCACTTTCACATTTCTTATTACTAGCTGTGTATTTTTCTCCATCTCATTTTCTTCTGTTCTCTCTCTTTTCATCTTGGAATTCTTCATTTTTTTTTGTTTTGTTTTTAACCAGTTCTTTCCTTAAACTATTTTCTCTTTTGGCATTCATCCATTTCTTTTATCCTCTTCTCCATTGTAGAAATGTATGTTAAACAACTGAGTCTGTGGGGGTGTGAGGGGGGAGTAGGTATATAGCCTTGTTTGAAACAATTCCAATGAGAGTGAAGTTCAAACATCACCTCCCATTATTTTGTCATTCTTTTGGTTTTGTTTTGTGATTTCTTGGTTTCTCAGAAAGTCATTGGCCTCCATCTGTTCCATTCTAATTTTGAGAGAACTATTTTCTTCAGTGAGCTTTTGCACCTCTTTTTCCACTTGGCTAATTCTGC
>CM053773.1:36212012-36233631 GCA_028658325.1 Potorous gilbertii
GAGGCTTTGACTCCTATGTCTTTACCTGATGGTAAGCAAATCTCTTTGTCGTCAGAGACGAATGGCGCAATCATCTGGTCACCAAGAAAATAACCTTCTATGGTCTTAGTTTTTTTCCCTTTTCTCAGCATTTTCCCAGCCAGTTACTTGACTTCTGAGAGTCCTCTCCACCCCCTGGCCCAGATCGGCTCAGCTAGTGCTTGGGGTCTGAGATTCAAATGCTCCCAGACAGTTACTTCTTCTGAGAGTCCTCTCCACCCCAGCCTAGGTCTGCCCAGCTAGTGCTTGGGGTCTGGGATTCAAATGCTGCTCCCCAGCCTCAGGGCTTTTGGCAGCAGGCCTGGCTGCTCTTCAATGGGAGCTTATCTGCTGGTGCTCAGGTTGGGGCAGCGCCGCCTCTCAGACTCAGTTCCCTCAGGGGGCTTATGCAGAGACCTTTTGTAATGGAGCTGCTGTGGAGCTCCTGCCTGCTCTGGCCGAGTTGCCTCAGCCTCTGCTGCAGCGACCGCCTCCCGAGGGGGTCAGAGTCCCAGAGATACCCTGCTCCCTTCTCAGCCCATCTCTCTCACTGACCTGTGTGTCTGTGGGTGGAGGGACCTTCGCGGCCAGTGGAGATTACGGTCCCTGAAGCCTGCTGGGGTCCACTTGCTCCTCTCAGTGTGATGTGGCCAGGGTAGGGGGAGGGGAGGGCTCCGCTCCCGTCTGGGGCTCAATGGACCCCTGGGGTCAGTTTTTCAGGGCTCTCTACAACGGAAATCTCCTTCATTGTGTTTCTACGTGGCTTCCACTGTTCCAGAATTTGTCAGGAGTTCTTTTTACAGGAAATCCATGGGCTGTGGGTTTGGAGCTAGCAAATGTGAGTCTTTCTACTCCGCCATCTTGGCTCCACCCCATCACTTCCCATTATTTCCCCATCACTCTTAAAGCTATTTCTTCAGTGTCACCTATATGTGAGATTTTTCCTATTCCAACTTACCCTTCCTCCTTCTCCCAAGACTTCCCTCTTTCTATCTTGCTCACTTTACTTTGTAGATCATTCCAACATAATCAGTTTATAACAAATCATCTGTTTATGTAAACTCATTCTTACTGTCCCAAAACTGGTAAGGTTTTTTTTTCTGTTTCCCTTGAGTCTTGTGTTGAAATGGCAAATTTTCTCTTTGGCTCTTATTGTTCTGTCAGGAATGCTTGAAATTTCTCTATTCATTAAATATCTACTTTTCCCCTGAAGGATTATTTGCAGTTTTGCTAGATGGGCTATTTTGGTTGTGATCCTAGGTCCCTTGCCTTGTGGAATATCATATTCCAAGCCTGCCACTCATTTCACATGAAAGTCATTACATCTTCTGTGATTCTGAATGTAGCTGCACAGTATTTGACCTCTTTTTTTTCTAGTTGCTTGAAATATTTTCTCTTTATTCTGGTTTCTCTGGAATTTGTGTGAAATATTACTGAGAGTTATCATTTTGGGATCTCTACCAGGCAGTGATCACCGAATTCTATTATTTGTATCTTACCCTCTGGATCTAAGATATTGAGGGAGCTTTCCTTGATATTTTTTTTTAAATATCACATCTAGAATTCTTTTGTTGTCTTTCAGATAGTCCAATAATTCTTAAATTATCTGTCCTTGATCTCTTTGACAGGTCAGGTGTGTTTCAAAGAAAGCATTTCCTTTTTCTGCCTATATTTATATTGTTTTTTTCAGTTCTCATGTGGTCATTCTCTTCCACTTCCCAAATGGTATGTATACACACACATATATGTATGTATATATACACAAAACACATATATACATATAAGTATATATATATATATACATACACACATACACATAAACACACATACACATATATGTGTGTATATATATATATATATATATACACATACATAAACACACACACACATATATGTCAAATGAGATTTTGTAGCTCTTTTTTGAAAACAGGTTGTTTTCTTCAATGAATATTTGTTTCTCTTTTACCATTTGACCAGATCTATTCCATAGGGTATTATTATTTTCAGTAGGTTTGAGCCTCTTTTACCAAGATGTTATTTCTATTTTCATGTTTTTACTTCATTCCTATTTATTTTCCCTACTTTTCCTCGACACCTCATCTCTTTCTTTAACTTTTTGAGGAAGTCTCTTTGGCATAGGGTCCAATTTGTCTTTTTATTTGAGGCTTTGTTTGTTACTATTTTCACATTGTTTTGTTTTTGAATGACTTGGTCTTCCTTGTCACTGTAGTAGCTTTTTTTGTAGCCAGATTCCTTTGTTATTGCTTACTAATTTTCCAGTCTATTTCATATCTTTGACCTTTATTTTAAAGTTGAATTCTCCCTACCTGGTGTTGGAGAGGCACTATCTCAGTTTTTGGGAATTTTTTTTCTTCTGTTTTCTGAGCTACTTCTTCTGATCCGCAGTTTTATGTTGCTTCCACACTTGTGTGATCCTGGGGAAAGTATGTTTCCTGCTTCCCTCACCTGCACTTTGTCTTTTATCCCAGAAGGTCCATGTTGCCTGGTCACCACAAGTGCTAGTACTTGTTGACTTTGGAAGGTCCTCTCCTTTCCTGCAGCCACAAGCACTAGTTGTATTCTCTGACTTGTACGCAAATTCAGGGATTTTTATCCCTTGTGATCAACCCCAGTAATTATTTCCATCCTGGAACTATAACTCAGAAAGGAATTACCAACTAAAGCCAGTTAAAACTGGTAGGCCCCACCTAAATTCTTTCTGACTCATTGATTGATCCCCTTATGATCTGCAGGTTGATTGCTCCAGAAAATCGTGCTGAAGCAACAGCTGCTTCTCCTGCCACTGCTGTCACAAACTTATCTTGCTACACATCCTACATTTTCTTAACCTGGAAAAAAATGGTTCTCCCTGTACTTTTTTTGACTTTGATGCTCCAAAATTTGATTTGAGACATTATTTCAAAGTTCTTTACAGTGGAATGTTGAGAGATTTCAACTGGATTGCCTCTAATCAACCATGTGTCCCATTTCTTATTACTGTCACCAACCTAACTACATGGTACTATCCCATTTTTGTCAATTATTTCAATATTTTACTTGTTTTTATCACCATTGCATTGCCCAACATTATCTTGGTGACTCGTCTTGATTATGATGTTCATATAGGAGAACAGCTGAATGCTCCACATCCAAAGTTCATCAAACTCATCAAAGCTCATGGTCTTCATTGTTCTAGAGGGATGTATGTAGCATAATTAACACCATGCTGGACTTAGCATTAGCAACACCTGGATTTGAATCTTGACTCAGATTACAGTTATGAAACTCTGGATAAATAATTTAATCTCTTAATATCAGTTTCCTTATCTGTATATAACAGCAAATGTTTCATTATATGAGAATCAAATGAGATAATATATAAAAGTGTTTTGCAAGCTAAAACACCCTTTATTAAGCATAAATATTATTGTTCTTATCCATCTCTACCCTGTTTTAGCTACCATATAGGTGTTCACTAACTTTACCTCATTATTATTCAAAAGGGAAATATTCTCAAGATGTTAACTTCTGAAATCTACTTCTTCTTCTACTTTGTCACCATCTCTGAATCTGTTATTACCTCTTATACTCAGATCTAGTTCTCTATTCTTTTATTCTTTCAGTCTATAACTTATCTTTCATTTCACTTGCTTTCAGGAACAATTTTGGCAATATAAGTAAATTATTTAAGTAAGTCCTTTTTCCTTGGATCTCTTGAATACTTCTTTCCTTTTGCTCTCCCCAACGTTTTAATTCTTAACTCTTTATTATGCTTACTATATCATCTTCTCTGCTTCAAATCATGAGCCTCAAAAATAACTAGAAGTGTAAAAAATAAAGTAAAACTCTATGTGTGCACTAACTGCTACTCAACTCTTTAATTTGCCTTTACTGATTTCCCATCATGTTCCCATAGTAACTGACTCAAAGTTCTGTCACCATAGGCTTCTCACTACAATTTTACCCTCATTTCTCAGCAGACAACCTACCCTTGTGATTTATTGAGAAATCTAAGCCAGTATTCTTCAGTTCTCTCATTTCTTTTCAACAACTCAATGAAACTTTACAATATAGTGTCAGTGAATCTTTCCTTCTTTGCTTAGTACATTGCCTAACACATAGTAGGCACCTACTAAATACAAGTTGACTGACTAATCTTAGAAAATATGGTGATCTTCCCTGTCTGGCCTACTTATGTTATTGATCCTTATCTCTTCCATGCAACTTACCATATCAATCCTCATCCCTTTCTTATCTTTAATTTCTTCCTCTGTACTTTGTCTGTCATGGGTTATGCTTTCTTTCTATAACACTCTCATTGTCTCCCTCCTTTGTTTTTTACCCTACCCTTTCCCTTTTTTACCTCCATAGAGATGATTCTCTATATGTGAATGAATGAAACATGCATTAATCACTTAGTATGTTACCCATGTGGTATGTTGTTTTGGGTGCTCAAGGACAAGAAAAGAGAAAACCATTGCCTCTCAAGCATATAGGACAAAACATTGAGGATTTGTGGATAGAGAATGGTATTTTCATCTTGGATATCAAGAACCTGGTGGTTTTAGCCAGAAAGCAGTCAAAGGATATGACTTTTCCAGATGCAATGATGCTGTTATTGATTACTCTTCCCAAAGTCAAATATCAGTCTAGAATGAGTGGTTAGGAAAGAAGATTTGTGTATGTGTTATATTCAATAAAATTATCTTTCTGTAACAATCACATCAATTTTCTATCTAAATGTTCCTCCAAATTCAATATATATTTCCAAACAAGACGCAAATGGAAAACGAGCACTAGTTTTAGAATTAAAACACTTGAGTTCAGCTACTAGTTTTATCACTTACTACTTTAGCAAAACACATTATGTATCTGGGTCTTTTACTCACATGAAAAGAGGTTGATTAAAAGAATGCTATTAGTCTAAATATATGTTCTTACGATTTTCAAAAAAATAATATTCTACCTTCTATCAACTTTTCTAATTATATATGTGTGTGTGTGTGTGTGTGTATCACAGTTCTATCCTAGTCAATTTAAAAAACTCATTTGATTTTTAATTCTTCCTTTTCCTTAGCATACCATATTTGAAAAGTTCTTCTGTTAAGTCTATCTCCAGTACCTCATACATTTGCAGCATTTTCTCTACTTACTTGGCTACTACCCTAGCTGAAGCCCTCATCATGTCTTACTTTACCTATTGAAAAAGCTTTCAAATAGTCTTTCTTTCTATATTTAAATAGGAAGAACTTATATCTTGTGTACCTATGATAACAACTCTTACTTACAATAGACCATGGGTAAGGATCAATCTTTTTTTTCTCCTTCTGATATAATGATAACTCTATCCATGCAGCAATTAGTGAATGGGGTTGCACATAGGTAAGCTTTCCCTGAGCCTCTTTATGATCTTCCTCCTTTTCTACATGTTATTTTATGTTCTTATGAAAATGAGAACCTTAAGGAGAATGTGTTTAGTACTGGAGAAGACTTTGTGAGTTGAAGAAGTTGAAGAGGGGTTTCTCACTGGAGGTTCCCTATATCATACAATTTTAGATCTGAATTAAAGTAAAATCTAAACGAAGTTAACTGATGCAAATTATTATATTTGAATTCAGAATGAAAATATGAACCTACTTAGTAAATTTGCTAATTTTCCTCACTTATGAACTCAATTCTATCTCATCAGTTCTCTGATAACATTCCTTTCTGTGGAAATGCCCTAAGAGTTCTATGATTCCTCTTTTGGTGATGGTAAGAGGAATGATGTCAGAATACAGTTTGAAAATATATAAAGGGAAATGAAATCTGTTAAAAAGTATCATTTATCATCTTACTTTGGGCTTTAGAATTTATATCTTTCTAAGAAACAGCCATAATTTCTAGTATATTCTTGGTAATACCTGACATGGTATGGACTTTCAGGATTTACATACATTTCCAGTGGCCCCAAACTACTTCTACCTAAGCTATTGAATAAGAAAATTGTGATTTAATGTTATATCTTCAACATAAAAAGATAAACCTATTGCTAAAATAGTCTTATATCCAAGATTAAGAAAAAAAAATCTGATCACCAAATAGCATAGAATCATGAACTTTTAGTTGGAAAATACCTTTGAAGTCTGCTAATGTGTCCCTTAGTGAAATCATGGATCTTGCCTATGATAATCCCAACAGATCTTTGCCCAGTGTTTACTTCCCCATTACATGTAACAAATAGTGTTCTACTATGAAACTCACTCCACTTACTGGACACACTCTAAATGGTAGGAATATTTTCCTGAAGTTGAGTTGAATATTGCCTTGTATTTCTACATATTGGAAAAAAAGTGGAAGGAATATAACCTATCTTCCACCTGATGATCTTTCACAATATATACGTTTTGTTATCATGTTCTTTGTTATTTCTTATCCAGGTTGAACATCTCCAATACTTTTGCTCAATCCTTATATTGCCTAGGCTCTTTTCCTCTAACTAGATTATCTACCTTTAAATATATTCTAGGACACCTAGATGGATTAATGACTAGAGTGAATGCGGTGACAGTCATGAGAACTTATTGCATTCAAATCTGGGCTCAGATACTTACTAGCTGTGTGACCCTAGGCAAGTCATTTTAACCCTGTTTGCCTCAGTATCCTCATTTGTAAAACAAGGTGGAAAAGGATATTGTAAACCATCCAGTATATTTTCCACAAATACCTCAAATTGGGTCATGAATAGTCAGACATGATTGAAATGACTGAATAACAATAATTGTTCTTTAGATTGCTATTGTTCTTTGCAAAGCTAAATCAAAGACCTCTGAATTATTCCAGTAAAAACTTTATTTTTATCTTTGGAAAATATTCATAGAATTATCTAGGAACACATGCTTCTGCAAGATGCTGTCATAATTTTTGGATATACAAACATGAATATTGCAAATACCCTTGTTTTCTAAAAGATAATATTCTAAAATAGGGCAAAGATACCTTCATACATGACTATGAGAAAAAAGAATGGTGTGAAAAGTGCAATGAAAAGATTTAGAAACAGTGCTGTAAAAATTGAAGGAAGGGATCCTTCTGCACAATAGGTACCAGTTTCCATGTTAATTGTCATTCTCAAGATTAATAAGAAACACTAAAATGGAAGAGAGAATAGTCATTCATGTAAAATCAGTGAAAATCGTTGTTCAGAATGAATTCTTGACATAAGATAATGAGAACTCACAGAAGATGAGCTCACTGATCTAATTAGGCAGAAAACAGTCACAAAATTCATACAAAACCTACATTTTTATATTATATGTGTAATTACATTTGTAAGAAAAATTATATAACTGTAACATGCATTTTAAAGAAAATAGACTGTTGACTGCTCAATTTTTATATTTTCTTTGGGTAAAAATATTATAATGACATTTAAAAATTAAAATATAAATTTTGGAATGATAACACCTTGTGTTTATGTAGACAATAATTTTGCTTTTGTTTAGTTCCTACAAAGATTTATATTGACTGCCACTACAATATAAATTGATAATCCCAGTTGTTTTACCTGTCACTGATTCAATAATAGATATTTTTGTAATCTCATGTTAGATTTCTCACATTAAAATAAAATGTCATCTTTCATTAATCCATGAACACACCTTCATTAACAACAACAACAACAAAACATTTACAAATGGCTCCCATTGTAGACTTGTCTCAAAGAACATTTGGCTCCAAGAGCTAGTTGACATTTTAATGGGCCTGCCAACTTCTATGCATCATGATTTCTAATTAATTTGCAACCTGGAGAATTAGCCAAATGAGTTCCTTTGGCTTGCCACTGATCAAACTCTTATCCTATTGCATGGCAATATCGATTCCCATTCTGTTTGTGGATGATCACTGCCCACTTGGGGAACATGAGTATACTTTCAAAACAGACAAAAATATAGACAACTTCCCCAGTGCCCAATCAACAGAGTGTTTCAAGTAATTAGTTTTCTCAGGGTTATAAATATTGCAGTTCTTATTTTGTCTTTTCCCCTTTTAAAAAACATTTTCCATTTTCCCTCTTAAGGGCAGCTAGGAGGCACAGTGTCTGGAGTTAGGAAAAGTCATATTCCTGAATTGAAATCTGGCCTCAGACACTTACTAGTTGTATTATTCTGGGACAGTCACTTATTCCTGTTTTCTATCTACAAAGTGATCTGGAGAAGGAAATGTCAAGTATTTTTGTGAAAGGAAACTCCAAATGAGATCATGAAGAAGCCACATGACTGCAAAAATAACTGAACTTTGTCTCTTTACAGATAAATTAAATATTACGTAAATATGAGGGAAATTAACGATAGGCCTCTCTGTGCTTTTAACTTGGAAGATCATACAGCTGTTCTGTAAGGTGCTATTTTTAAGATTACTTGAGTTTGGGAGAGCTATTAGATTTGTTGTCTGGCATTATCTGTTGACAAGATCCACATAAATACCATCTAAACATAACTCCCTCAAATTTAATGATGATTAAATGAAAATATATTCCATTGTCGTTCTGAAAAATTACAAATCAAGGTAGAGGATAAAGACTGGAACAATTGGTAAGGGAAACATGTCTCACTTTAGATACCAATGTTTCATTTATTCCTTTTATGATGATATTTTAAATTCATATTATTTTAGACTAGAAAGGCACAGAGCATATTGAACAATAAATCCCTTCTAGTCTAGATTCAAATATTCTGTCTGGGGATGTTATAGGATTCTCTGATCAAATCATTCCCTAAATCACTCTTTCATAATGAAAATCACATTATTTCAATTATTTATTTATTTTATTTTGTCTCTCTATTTATATTGAAATCTGGAATAATCTTCATAGCTCTTTTGGATTTGTCAGACAAGAGATCTCTTGGATAAATAGTATTCAATCACTTCAAAGGGGAAATTCACCCTATATAATGAGCATGACTATTCAAGAAAGGATATGAGAGCAGTTAGATATAATTAATACTTTTGTTGTTGTTGCTATTCATCAGTAACTGGGGGATGGATGGGCATTTGGTTATTTTGAGAGGTAATCCTCCTGAGAAAGTAAATAGAAGGTTTTGAGTATTTTAAACGCTTCAGTTTATTGAAAGTTTGATAAATGGAAGATTTTTTACTTACTTGTAGACAAATAGCAACTAACCATTAAGTGCAGCAGTTGTTAAATGTAGAATACTAGGCAAGAAAGTTAACTTCCAAAGACAAAGCAATACTTGGAATTTAGCATAAAACAATTTACTTACTTAGAACTGAATTTGGCACTCTTGCTAACACTAAGCTTTAAACAGTGGCAACTGATAAGCCAGGCATGAACTACAAATGACAGGTGTCAAGGAACCTGGGTGATGATAAAATTTCAGGACTGAACCATTGTTTAACCTTGTTACATTTGCTTACTCCATTTTTTTTCATTTTTTTATAAATTCGTAGAAGAAAGGAAATTTATTGCCATTTAGCATTTATCTTTAAAGAATTCTGAGCTCATTTTGATGGTATATTTTTAATGTGAAGTTCCAAATTCTTCCACTTCTTTCACCTACTGCCTACCCCACCTACTGAGAAGGTGTGAAAGAAAACACCCATAATAAAAATGAAGCCTTTCAAAACATACTTCTTTATTAGCAATGTGGTTAAAAAAAAAAGAAATATAAAATGAAAAAAAGTGATACCTCTACCTTTAGTTCACTCTCTGGAGGCAGATAACAGTAGCTTTATTTTTGTCATTGTTCATTTGTTGTTTAGTTTTTCTTTGTTTATGATAAGACCTTTTGAGTTTTCTTGGATCATTTTGTTGATCAGAGTATGTAAGTCTTTCACAGTTGATTATTTTTACATTGCTGTTACTGTACATGTTCTCCTACTTCTACTCACTTCACTTTGTTTATATAAGATTATATAACTCTTCCCACATTTCTCAAAACCTTCTTTTTTTTCTTACAGCTTAATAGCACTTCATTGCAATCATATACCACAACTTGTTTAGCCATTACCCAACAATGGACACCCTCTCAATTTCCAATTCTTTGTCACTACAAAAGAGTTATTATAAACACTTTTGTAAACATACTTTCTTTTCCTTTAAAAAATATCTTTTGGATAGAGATGTAGTAGTGGTATTTATGTGACAAAGGGTAAACACAATTTTATAACCCTTCAAGCATAATTTCAAATTGTTCTTCAGAATTATTGGATCATTTTACAGCTCCAATAAAAATATGTTGATGTACCTATTTTCAACATACTTTTCAGAATTTGTTGATTTCTTTATTATATTAGCCTGTCTGATAGATGTGAAGGCTTTGGTATATCAGACTTCATCTAATTTAAATTCTAACCATTAGTCATTTATAACATTTTTTGTGTAATTATTGATAACTTAGATTTCTTCCTCTTAATGCGTCCTGTTCATATCTTTTGAATATTTATCAATTAGAGAATGGCTCTTATTTTTTGTTCTAAATTTTGCTCAATTCCCTATATATTTAGGAAATTGTACCTTTATTAGAGTAACTTCTTGTAAATCCTACTCCTATTTTCCTGCTTTCCTTCAAATTTTGGCTGCATTGGTTTTGTTTGTGAAATACATCTTAATTTAATGTAATCAAAATTATGCATTTTATCTCCAGTGATCCCCATTATAGCTTTTTATTTAATATTTAATTTTTCTCAATTTTAATGTAAAAACAATTTTTACATCTTTTTAATTATTACCTCCAAATTCTCTTTCTTCCTAATTCCCTTCCACTCTCACTGCAAAGGCAGTGAGATACATATAGTATTAAATACTAATTAGATACATACCAGTGCAATCATGTGAAACATTTTCATATTAGTGTATCTTGTAAACAATAGATTGCTGGATTAGGACTTTTAATCTATTCTGCTATCCATCTCCATTTTATGGGATAATTCATCCCATTCACATTGAGAGTTACGATTACTATCTGTATCTTTTCCTCTATCCTCTTTCCCACCATTTGTGCTTTTAGTTCTCCCTTCCTCTCCACAATAGGGTTTTAATATTTTACCACCACCTCCTTCAGTCTTCCCTTCCTCCTTTCAGTCCCCGTCCCTTTTACTAACCTTTACCCTTACTATTCCTTCCTTCTCTTTTAGCCTCCCATTCCCTTTCTTTCCCTGTTCTTCTTCTACCGCCTTTAGAGCTAGTTAGATTTGTATACTTAATTAAATTTGTTGTTCCGTCCTTGAACCAAATCATATGAGAGTACCTCTCCCACAATGCTCATCTCCCTCCCCTCTTTCTCTCTAATGCAATATAATCTTATATTTCTTCTTATGATGTAATTTGCCATTTTCTGCTTCCTCCCTTTCCTATTACAATCCCTTCCTATGCTGAAATCACATTTTTATCACCACATATACGCCTTCCATCTATCTCTGTATAGCCCTTTTATATTTCACAATAGATATACAATTCTCAAGATTAATGAGTATGATCTTCCTTTATAGGGAGATAATAGTTTGGCCAAATTGTGTAACAAGTTTTCTTTTCCCCTGTTTACCTTTTTATGCCTTTCTTGAGACCTGTTTTTGAAGACTGAATTTTCTGTTGAGTTCTGACTATTTTTATCTGGAAGGTCTGGTAATCCTTTATTTCATTGAATGTACATCTCTTTGCCTGAAATGTTATGCTGAACTTTGCTGGGTAATTAACCCTTGGTTGTAGTTCCAGCTCCTTTGCCTTGAGAAATATCATATTTGAATTCCTTTGATCTTTTTTTAGTTAATTTTATTTATTTTCGGTGTTCTACACAAACTACCATATAACTTAGACTATTATTTTTCCCTCCTTCCCCCCGACTTTCTCCTCCCTCCTCAAGATGGTGTAAATTTTGTATAGATTATGCACATACATTTCCATTAAATACATCTTCACCATAGTCATGCTGCGTTGAAGAATTAAAATGAGTAGGAGAAATCATCTAACAAACCAAAATGAAATACACACGCACACACACATACACAAATGATCTGCTACATTCTGCGATTGAGTTCCATAGTTCTTTCTCTGGATGTACAAGTCATTTTTTAAAGTGCTTATATTGCAATGAAGTTACAATTCTCACACACTATGGTCGTTCCTTGTGCACATAGTTCTCCTGGTTCTGCTCCTTTCGCTCAGGATCAGATCATGTAAGCCTTAGTAGGCCTCTCTGAAGTCGTCCTATTCATCATTTCTTATAGCACAATACTATTCCATTACATGCATATACCATAATTTATTCAGTCATTCCCCAAGTGATGGACATCCCCTTGATTCCAAATTGGATTTTGGCCACCACAGAGAGTGCTGCTATAAATATTTTTGTACATGTGGAATCCTTTCTGATTTTTATGATCTCTTGGGGATAAAGTCCTAAAACTGATATTGTTGGGTCAAAGGGTATGCACATTTTTGTAGCCTTTTGGGCATAGTTCCAAATTGCTCCCCACAATGATTAGATCAAGTCACAGCTCCACCAACAGTGTATTAATGTTCCAACTCTCTCACATCCTCTCCAACATTTATCATCTTCCTGTTCGGTCATGTTTGCCAATCTGATAGAAGTGACATGGTGCCTCAGAGTTGCTGTGATTTGCATCTCTCTAATCAAAAGTGATCTAGAGCATTTTTTATATGACTATAGATACATTTAATTTCTTCCTCTGAAACTTGCCTGTTCATATCCTTTGACCATTTAGCAATTGGGGAATGACTTGTGTTTTGTTTTGTTTTTACATTTGACTCAGTTCTCTATACATTCTAGAAATGAGCCCTTTATCACTGATATTGGGTGTAAAAATTCTATCCCAGCTTTCTACATCCCTCTGAATTATGGTCCCATTGGGCTTGGGGTGGGCAAAATCTTTTCAGTTTAATGTAATCAAAATTTTTCATCTTGCACGTCATGCTTTCTATCTCTTCTTTAGTCAAAAGTTCTTCCTTTATCCATAAATCTGATAAATACACTATTGCTTGCACCACCAATTCGTACATAGAATCAGTCCTTATACCTTTATATGCATTTGAATTTTATTCTTCTGTATTTTGTCAGGCATGGGTCTACTCCTAGTTTCTGCCACACTTTTATCCAGTTTTCCCAGCAATTTTTGAAGAACAGTGAGTTCTCATCCCAGAAACTGGGTTCCTTTGGTTTATCATACAGTAGACTGCTATATTCACTGTTTACTGTGTCTTGAGTGCCTAGTATATTCCACTTGTCTACCCTTCTTTTCCTTAGACTGTATCAAGTGGTTTTGATAATTGCTGCTTTATAATACAATTTGAGATCTGGTAGCGCTAGAACACCTTCCCTAACATTTCTTTTCATCAGTTCCCTTGATATTCTGGACCATTTGTTCTTCCATATGAATTTTGATACTATTTTTTTCAGCTCTAAAAAATAATTATCTGATAGTTAATGGGCAGGGCACTAAATAAGTAAATTGATTTAGGTGGAAATGTCATTTTTACTGTATTGGCTCAGCCTTCCCACGATCTACTGATGTTTTTCCACTTACTTAGATCTAACTTTATTTCTGTGAAAAGTGTCTTGTAGTTGTGTTCATATAGTCCCTGGATTTGTTTTGGGAGACAAACTCCCAAATATTTTATAGTATCTACCCTAACTTTAAACGGTATTTCTCTTTCTATCTCTTGCTGTTGGGCTTTGTTACTAACGTATAGAAATGCAGAAAATTTGTGTGGGTTTATTTTGTAACCTGAAAATTTGCCAAAATTGTTCATTGTTTCAAGTAGTTTTTACTTGAATCTCTGAGATTTTCTAAGTATATCATCTTCAAAAGAGTGATAACTTAGTTTTTTCTTTGCCTATTCTACTTCCTTTATTGTCTTTATCTTGTCTTATTGCTATAACTAACATTTCTAGTACCATATTGAATAATAGTGGTGATAATGGACATGCTTGCTTCACCCCTGAACTTATGGGAAATACATCTGGCTTATTACCGTTTATTACATGCAATAGTATTGCTTGCAAAAGCTTTTATGTAGATACTGCTTGTTATTTTGTGGAAAGTTCTCTTTATTCCTATGCTTTCCAATGTTTTTAATAGGAATTGGTGTTGTATTTTTCAAATGCTTTTTCTGCATCCATTGAGATAATCATGTGGTTTCTGTCAATTTTATTGTTGACAGGGTGGATAATGCCAATAATTTTCCTAACATTAAACCAGCCTTCCATTTCTGGTATGAATCCTTCCTGATCATAATGTACTATTCCCATGATAGGTTGCTGTCTTCATTTTGCTAAAATCTTATTTAAAATTGTCACATCTATATTCATTAAAGAATTTGGTCTATAATTTTCTTCCCTGCTTTTGTCTCTTCCTAGTTTAGGTATCAAAACCATATTTGTATCAGAAAAAAATTCAGGAAGACTCCTTCTCCAGTTTTCAAAAATAGTCCATACAGTATTGGAATTAACTTCTTTAAATGTTTAATTGAATTCACTTGAAAACAAACATGGGCCTGGAGATTTTTCCTAGGTAATTCATTGATGGCTTATTCTATTTCCTGAGATGGGCTTGTTTAAATATTCAACTTCCTCTTCTGTTAATCTGGACAACGTGAATTTTTTGAAATATTCATCCATCTCATTTAGATTGTCGAAATAATCGGCATAAACTTAGGTAAAGTAATTTCTAGTTATTGTTTTAATTTCCTCCTCACTAGAGGTGAGTTTACCCCTTTCATTTTTTTATTTTAGTATTTTGGTTTTCTTCTTTCTTTCTTTTAAAAATCAGATTGACCAAAGGTATATCAATTATATTAGTTTTTTCATAGAATCATCTACTGGTTTTATTTATTAATTCAATAGTTTTCTTAATTTCGATTTTATTAATCTCTCTTTTAGTTTTCAGTATTTCTAATTTGGTATTTACTTGGAGATATTCAACTTGTTCTTTTGCTAGCTTTTTCAGCTGCATGCCCAAGTCATTGATCTCCTCTTTCTCTATTTTATTCATGTAGACATTCAATGATTTTAAACTTCCCCTAAGTATTCCTTTTGCAGTATCCCATAAGATTTGGTAGGTTGTCTCATTATTGTCATTCTCTTGAATGCAGTTATTGATTGTTTCTATGATTTCTTGTTTAACCCACTTCTTCTTTAGGATTATTTAGCTTCCAATTAATTTTTGGTTTTTCTCTCTAAGGTCTTTAATTACACATCAGTTGTATCACATTATGATCTGAGTAGGATGCCTTGAGTATCTCTGCCTTTCTGTACTGGATGGTGAGGTTTTTATGCCCTATAACATGGTCTATTTTTGTATATATGCCATGTACAGCTGAGAGAAAAGTATATTCTTTTTAATTCCCATTCAGTTTTCTCCAGGGATCTATCATATCTACCATATCCAGAGCTTTATTTACCTCCTTAACCTCTTTCTTGTTTATTTTGAGGTTAGATCTATCAAGTTCAGAAGGGGTAGACTGAGGTCCCCTACTAGTACAGTTTTGCCCTCTGTTTCTTTCTTCACCTCCTCCAACCTCTTCTCTAAGAATCTGGGTGTTATATCACTTGGAGCATCCATGTTTAGTAATGATATTGCTTCATTGTTTATTGTACCTTTTAGCAGGATATAGTTTCCTTGCTTCCTCTTTTGATTAGATCTATTCCTGCTTTTTCTTTGTCTGAGATTGGGATCACTACCCCTGCTTTTCTTACATCAGCTGAGGCTCAATATATTCTGCTCCAACCTTTTACCTTTACCTTGTGTGTATCTTCCTGTTTCAGATGTGTTTCTTGTAAATAACATATTGTTGGATTGTGGATTTTAATCCGTGCTGCTACCCGTCTCTATTTTACAGATGTGGTCATTCCATTCCCTTTCACAGTTATGATTATATTCTGTATCTTCCCCTCCATCCTCTTTCCTACCACTTATGATTTTACTTCTCCAGTCTCCCTTCCCCTTCTTAACAGCGTTTTTGTTTTTCACCACCACCTCCTGTAGTCGTCCCTTCCTTCTTTCAGCACCACCCCTCCCTTTTATTCCTCTTTACCCTTACTACTTCTTCCCTCCCTTTCATATCCCCTCCCTTTTCTTCCCTCTTCCCCTCCTACTGCCTATAGAGCTAGTTCGATTTATATACTTAATTAAGTGTATTGTTCCCTCTTTGAACGAAATCAGATGAGAATATCTTTCAAACAATGCTCATCCCTCTCCCCTCTTTCCCTTTACTATAATTTTGCACTTCTTCCTGTGATGTAATTTACCATTTCCTGCTTTCTCTTTTTCACGTATCCTGTTACAATTCCTTTGCACACTTAAATCATATTTTTATCATCACATCGTTTACTTTATAACTGCTCTTTCTACATATGTCTCTTTTATATTTCATAATAGATGTACAATTCTCAGGATTAATGAATATCATCTTCCCTCATAAGAAGGTCAACAGTTTAGCCAAATTTAGTAGCAGCTTTTTCTTTTCCCCTGTCTACATTTTTATGTCTCTCTTTGTGACCTGCATTTGAAGACTGAATTTTCTATTGAGTTCTGGTCTTTTTGTCAGGAAGGTCTGGAAACCGCTAATTTCATTTATTGTCCTTCTCCTTTCCTGAAATGTTATTCTGAACTTTGCTGGGTAATTGAGCCTTGGTTGTAGTCCCAGTTCTTTTGCCTTATTGAATACCGTATTTCCATTCCTTTGATCTTTTAATGTAGAAGCAACAAGGTCCTGTGTGATCCTGGCTGTGACTCCTCGATATTTGAATGGTTTCTTTCTGATGGCCTGTAGGATTTTCTCTTTTACTTGATAGTTCTGGAATTTAACAATGATATTTCTTAGTTTTTTTAGTTTGGGGTCCCTTTTGGGAGGTGAAAGGTGGATTCTTTACATGAATATTTTGTGCTATGGATCTAGCACTTCTGGGCAATTTTATTTGCTGATTTCTTGGAAGATATTTTTTGGATTCTTTTATTCATCATGACTTTCTGGTAAGCCCATAATTCTTAAATTTTCCCTCCTGGATCTATTTTACAGGTCAGTTGCTTTTCCAATTAGATATTTTACATTATCTTCTATCTTTGCATTCTTTAGATTTTGTTTCAGTGATTCTTCATGTCTCATAGATTCATTAACTTCTATGTGTCCAATTCTAATTTTTATCAAATTGTTTTCTTCAGTTAACTTTTGCATCTCCTTTTTCATCTGTTCAATTATTCCTTTAAGGAATTATTTTCTCCAGTTAGTTTTTGTACTTCCTTTTCCGTTTGTCCAATTTTCCCAGTTAGGTTATGTGTTTACTTTTCTATTTTTCCAATTTTCACAGTTAGATTGTGTGCTTCCTTTTCCTTTTGTTCAATTTTCCTTTTTAAAGAGCTATTGTCCTCAGTGAATTCTTTTTTCATACTTTTAAAATCATTGGGAACTTTTTTCTTATATTTTCTTCTTCAGCTATTGCAGGAGTGCTTTTTTGCATGTGAGCAGTTCAAAGTCCCTTCTGAAGCTTCAGAAGGGAGTACAGTCTCAGTGCTGACCTCTATGGTATTCGTGTTTTTATCCTTGTCCCCATAGAAAGATTGTATGATCTTTTCATTCCTCTTTTGCTTCTTGCTCGTGATGGTGAGGCTTTGTGTGCTGTGGCCTCTGATCCTTTCAGCTAGAATTTGATACCTTTATTATACCGTGGTGGTCTCTGTATCAATGATGATGCCTAAGGCCCTCAGAGAGATCCATAGAGGAAAAGAAAAGGTGAAATGTAGACAATGTTTTCTCAATGGTTGTGAATGGGTCTGTTGTGAAAGTCTCCTTTCTCTCTCTCTCTCTCTCTCTCTCTCTCTCTCTCTCTATATATATATATATATATATATATATATATATAATATATATGTGTGTGTGTATACATATGCATATATATGCATACATATGTACATACACACACATGCAGATACTCGCGCGTGCGCACACACACACACACACACACACACACACACACACATACACCTTTATAGTTAGCTATAATGGAATCTTCCAGACACACTCAAATTGAGTAATATTTTTCTAATATGACAATCTCAATGAATGATATCTTTGAAACCTTAAAGAGATCGTTCTAAAATAGGAAAAAAAACATATAAATAACTAAATACACATAAGATAAAACAAAATAGATGGGAAATATCCTTTAAGGGGGAATTTGTAAACAACAGGAGGGACCAAAAATACTGGCAATTTTGACATGGATTAAATTTAACTCCATAGTATCACATGGGATTTTAACATCTGTTTGAAAAAAATATAAAATTCTCCACATCAAACTCAGAACTAAGAAAGGTTTTATGGTTCGTTTTCCTTTTTATCAACAGTTTCCCCTTACATTTTCAAGAAGACTGCAATAATTATCTTCCTGTGAGGAGACAGATCATTAGGAGAAAGAGTAGCGCAATAATAAGAGCAACAATGATACTAATAATACTTTGCATTTATATAATACCTACTGCCAAAATGCTTCCTCTGAGAGATGGAATTTAATGGTTTAAATAATCAAAAATCCTTGAGATCATCATCTGGCAGCTGCTCTGTGTTCTTTCTTCGATGTCTAAAGCATATCCACAAAATGTAAAATGATTATGAACTGCCTCGGAAGTCTATACTTGCAACTGATGATAATTCTGGATAGAGAGGTTAAGAATGATCCTGGGGAAGGAAAAATAGAGATAGCTTGGAGCAGCATTAACTATGTATTAATGTCAAAATCTTCCATGAAGAGTTGCCACATGAACAGCAAACAGACTGTTTGAATGCATGAAACAATACATGTCTTATAAAATCTAAACCAGTATTTTTTGAGATTGATTTATTCTCTGACCTTCAAGGATGCAATGAGAATTGCATTGCAATATTATATTTGGATGTGTTTACCCATAGAATTATAGAATAGATGGAAATATAAAAACCATAGAGAAAAAACAAACTGCAGAGAAACCAAAAAGTCTTCCAGAATGAAATTATCATGCTATCAGTAAAAACAAAAAAGGAATAGAGGTAGAAAGACTTGCCAAAATTTTCGAGGAATTCCTGCGGCTGTTTTTAATTAAAAAATTGCTTATTTCTTTGTTTGCTTATTCATCTATTTTTCCTTCCTTTATACATGCATATATTCATGCATTTCCTCTCTTATATAATCATTTTATTTTCCATTAAGCCATAATTCGGAAGTTTGTAGCTCCAATCTATCCATCACTTAACTTTCAAAATTCTATTTTTTGATCAGTACTCTGATCCTTTCATCTCACATTCAATATTGTTCAATAGCTCTCTGTTGTTAAAATGAAATGCAAACCACTATATCTAGCATTGGAGAGAGTTATGTGGCACAGTGAATAGAGAGCTTGATCTGAAGTTGGAAAAAGACTGAGTTTAAGTCTGGCCACAGCTGTGTGACATTGAGAGAGTCACTTTTCCCCATTGTTTTAAGTTTTAATATCTGTAAAATTAGCTGGAAAAACAGATGTCAAGCCACTCAAATGTCTTTTCCAGAAAATCACCAATGGGATCACAGACTTGGCAATGACTGAAACAAATGAACTAAATATCTGGCATTTAAATCACTCTGTGATCTACCTTCAATCTTCCCTCCCAGTTTTTTCTTTCCCTTTTATGTTTACTTCTTTCAAGTCAAAATAATCTGCTGACAGTTTCCAATAAGAACATTCTATCTTCTGTGTCATTCCTTTGTACAAGTGATCTCCCACTTGTGGGGTATACCTTTTCCTTATTCTCATCTTTTAGAATTACTAAATTCCTTTAAAACATGACTTTGAAATGACCTTTTTTTCCAAGTTTCTTCCTCTATATTACTACTATTCTCTTCTTTTGGAAATCATTTTGAATTGCTTTATGTTTACTTCATATTTATTTATTTTTTAACTTGGATCCCCTGAAGTATACTGCTAAGAAAAAGGGCAATTTTTCTTCTTTGTCTTTGTGTCTGTAATATGTACCATACTTATTTTGTTAGAGATTTGTTAAATATTATTTTAAGTTGAACTGAATGAATAACCATACTTTAAGTGTTTTCATTCCTGTATACCTCAGACAGCTTTTGGCCTAGAATAAAACATAAGACTTTCTGAGGAAAATATGATATTAGGAACCTTTTATAGAAGAAATGAAAGAAAAGTAGAGTGACAAATGTCGGAAGAGATGTAGAAAAATTGTGATATAATTCACAATTGGTGGAATTGTTAAAAGACTCAACCATACTGAAGACCAATATAGAATTATACATAAAGAATTTGACTCAACAATGTGATTATCTCTTCAATTTCTGAAGAAAATAAAGCCAAAAATAAAAGAACTGATACATTTTAAAAGGTTTATAGCAGGTTTCTTTCTGGTAGCAAAAACTGGAAATTGCAGGGATGCTTATCAATTAAAGAATAGCTAAAGAAATTGTGGCATGTGACTGTAAAGTAATGGTACGAGAAAAGTTGAGCACAGTGATTTCAGAAAAAACAAGGGGGAGGAGCCAAGATGGCAGAGTAGAAAGATTCACATATGCTAGCTCTGAACACACAGCCCATAAATTACCTGTAAAAAAGAACTCCCATAAAACTCTGGAGCAGTGGAAGCCACACAACAACACAGTAGACGAGATTTCTGTTCCAGAGAGCCCTGAAAAACCAGCACCAAAGGTTCATCGTGGTCCGGACCTGGAGCAGAGTCCAGCCCTGCCCTGGCCGCATGGCACCAAGAAAAGTAGATCTGAGCAGGCTTCAGGGATGGAATCTCTGGCGGCCAAGAAGGTCCCTCCACCCACAGGCACTACAGGTCAGTAAGAGAGACTTCTGGGCTGGAGCAGGGAGCGGGGTGTCTCCATAACTCTGGCCCCCTCAGGAGGCAGCAGTGGGGGAAAGCAGCATACAGGGGCTCCCGGGGAAGGCAGGAGCTGGGGTCCATTAGTGAAGGTCTCCACATAAACCCCCTGAAGGAACTGAGCCTGGGAGGCAGCCTGGCCCGCACCTGAGCACCAGAACTTAAGCTCACATTGAATACCAGCTGGCCCTGCCACCAGAAGCCCTGAGGCTGGAGAGCAGTATTTGAATCTTAGACCCCAAGCACTAGCTTGGCAGATCTAGGTTGGGATGGAGAGGAATCTCAGAAGGCATGTAACTGGGGGGGAAAATGCCCAGAAAAGGAAAAAAAATAAGACCATAGAAGGTTTATTTCTTGGTGAACAGATATTTCCTCCTTTCCTTTCTGATGAGGAACAACAATGCTTACCATCAGGTAAAGACATAGGAGTCAAGGCCTCTGTATCCCAAACATCTGAAATAGATATCCCATGGGCTCAGGCCATGGAAGAGCTCAAAAAGGATTTTGAAAATCAAGTTAGACAGGTGGAGAAAAAACTGGGAAGAGAAATGAGAGAGATGCAAGAAAAGCATGAAAAATGGGTCAATACCTTGATAAAGGAGACCCAAAAAAATGCTGAAGAAAATAACACCTTGAAAAATAGGCTAACTCAATTGGCAAAAGAGGTTCAAAAAGCCAATGACGAGAAGAATGCTTTCAAAAGCAGAATTAGTCAAGTGGAAAAAGAGG
>CM053773.1:36234131-36250488 GCA_028658325.1 Potorous gilbertii
CATTCTTGATGAAAAGACCAGAGCTGAAAAGAAAATTTGACTTTCAAACACAAGAATGAGAAGAAGCATGAAAAAGTTAACAGCAAGCAGAAGTCACAAGGGACTTACCAAAGTTGAACTGTTTACATTCCTACATGGAAAGACAATATTTGTAACTCTTGAAACTTTTCAGTATCTGCGTAGTTGGTGGAATTACACACACACACACACAGACATAGAGCACAGAGTGAATTGAATAGGATGGGATCATATCTTAGAAGAAATCAAGGTAAACGGTGAGAGAGAAATGCAGTGGAAGGAGAGAGGGTGAAATGGAATGGGATAAATTATCTCCCATAGAAGAGACAAGCAGGAGACTTCTTAGTGGAAGGAAAAAGGGGAGAGCTGAGGAAAAATCCATGAAGTTTACTCTCATCACATTAGACTAAAGGAAGGAATAATATGCACACCCATTATGAAAACCTATCTTACAATACAGGAAAGTGGGGGAGAAGGAGATAAACAGTGTGGGGGTGATGATGGAAAGGAGGCAATGGGAGGAAGGAGCAATTTGAAGTCAACACTCAGGGAGGGACAGGATCAAAAGAGAGAATAGAAACAATAGGCAGCAGGATAGGATGGAGGGAAACATAGTTAGTCTTATACAACACGACTATTATCGAAGTCATTTGCAAAACCACACAGATATGGCCTATATTGAATTGCCTACCTTCCCAAAGGGAATGGGTGGGGAGGGAGGGATGGGGAGAAGTTGGAACTCAAAGTTTTAGAAATAAGTGTTGAGTATTGTTCTTACTATTGGAAATAAGAAATACAGGTAATGGGGAATAGAAAGTTATCTGGCCCTACAAGACAAAAGAAAAGGTGGGGACAAGAGAAGGGTGGGATGATAGAGGGGAGGGCAGATTGGTGATAGGGGAAATTAGAATGCTGAGTTTATTGGGGTGGGCGGAGGGGACAAATGAGGAGAAAATTTTGAACCCAAAATTTTGTGAAAACGAACATAAAAAGTTAGATAAATAAATTTATATTTAAAAAAAAGATCCTTCTCTTGAATAGTAATTGTTAGGTATTATTTTCCCAACTTTTTTTGTTTGTTTCTAGTATAGTATTTATTCATTCAATAAACCATGACAGTGATCACAGTCCAGTGGCAGTACAGAGTCAAGATGACTGGTGATGGCTTGGTACACAGGGAATGACCTTATTTTCTTTGATGTCTAACCAAGATTTCTAAGAATTTCTAAAATTTCTAAGATATTCACAGCACCTGCTTCAGCTCTTTTCATGACCATTGGAATGAACTGTGCTCATCTGCCCATTCCACTAAGGGGAAGTTTTCATATGCTTGAGGTAGACACTCCTGCCCTACCTCACTGAAGGGTTTGAGACTCCTTGGTCACTGTCAACCTGGTTTAGCCATCTGTCAATATATTTATACCACGGTGTAGCTACTGCACATCCTATGGCTTCTTGGAGCCATTAGTAAGAGAGTTGGGTGGATCAGGTAGACACTGCCAAGCATTCAAACTCTAATTCAGAGAGTTCAACTCTGATGGATTGACCATATTGTTCATATGCCAAAAGCATGCTTACTTCAAAAACCATTTTTCAGGGAAGTCATGCAAGTAGTACACTCACCCAGTAGAAGTGATACAAGATCAATTCCAATACAAGGTGAAACATGGTAGAAGAAGCAATGCAAGGACATTTTAAAAGTTTCTCTAAAGAAATTTGTAATTTGTATGAAGTGTTTTGTAATTGTGTTCAAATAGTCACTGGGCTTGTTTTGGCAGGTAGACTCCCAAATATTTTGTAGTGTCTATCATAGCTTTAAATGGGATTTTTCTTTCTACCTCTTGCTGTTGGGTTTTACTAGCAATATATTGAAATGCAGAAGGCTTGTGTAGGTTTATTTTGTAACATCCAACTTTGCCAGCGTTATTGATTTTTCACTTGATTCTCTGGGATTCTCTAAGTATAACATTATATCATAGCAAAGAGTGATAAATGAATTTCTTCTTTGTCTATTCTAACTCCTTCAATTTCTTTTTCTTCTCTTATTGCTACAGCTAACATTTCTAGTGACATATTGAATAATAGTGGTGACAAAAGACATTCTTGTTTCACCCATTATCTTATGGAAAATGTATCTAGCTTATCCCCACTGCATACAATTCTTGCTGAAAGTTTTAGGTAGATATTGCTTATTATTTTATGAAAGTTCCATTTCTTTCTGTGTTCTGTGTTTTCAATAGGAATGGGTGTTGTATTCTGTCAAAAGTTTTTTCTGCATCTATTGAGATAATCATGGTTTCTACTAGTTTTGTTGTTGATATGATCAATAATGTTAATAGTTTTCCTAATATTGAACCATCCATGCATTCCTGGTATAAAACCTACCTGATCATAATATATCATTCTAGTGATTAGTTGCTGTATTTTTTGCTAAAATCTTATTTAAAACTTTTGCATCTATATTCATTAGAGAAATCGAGTCAGATCTAAGTGGAAAAATGTAAGGGAATTGCCAACCCCCAGCCTCTTGGACGGCATTCACTGGTCATGACTCAGATAAACTGAGGGGAGACTGGTAAGGCATGAACAAGATGACACTAGGAGGAAGGGTCCCCCCCAGTTTTACTTAAGGCTATTTTCCCAGGCTTTTTGGTGAACAAAGAAGCCAAAAATGTTTTTCTTTCTAGGGGCTATGTGTCAGCCCTGGGCAGTCCTGATTTAAGGTAAATTATTTCCTTGTAAGGGCAAACTAATTACTGATAGGCTCACTTAAGGCACTGGTGTCAGAAACAGAGTTCTTACTATCTTGTCTCCCACTTCAATCATTGCCTACAGCTAAACTCCACCAGGGCCTACAGGCCTCTGCTGGTCAGATAAGCCTGTGGGCCTGAGAGATCAGGCCCAGACTCCTGGGGTCCCTAACAACTGGCGTCCATAACATGCAACATGGAACAAATAAGAAATATGAATAGGGACAATTAATCAATAGGAGCCATCTCTTGGAGTATCAGCACAGGGTCAAAGGTGTGAGACCTGTAGTTCAGGAAAAGACGTAGCCTGCATTTTCCAGATGGTTCCCTGGCACACAGGAGATCAAAACAACAATGAGGACAGGATGACGAGCGCTCAGCCGACTGGGAGAGGGAAGAAACTGCAGACTGTAAGTAACCTGCTTTAGTTCTGTAGGGTCCATTAAGCAGTGAGCTAGGTTCTTAGCACTATGGGGCTAACCACATCCTCAGAACAACTAGATAAGAAAGCTTACACGGGTCTCATTTACAAAAAAGCAAAAACCAAGGAGTTACATTAAAGTTAAAAGTAATCAGAAAATTCTTGGAACAAGCTGAGGAAATATGTCCTTGGGTAATTGAAAAGCCTCCAGTTTCCACACAGACCTGGCAAGTAGGAGGAGAGCAATTAACAACATTTGCCTCTGAAAAACCTAAAGTTTTAGCACCATCCACCTTCTTCTTATGCGCATTACAGGCAGAGGAAGGGGGTTGCAATAAATAAGCCAGGCACTTTGCTGCATCTACTCAAACTACTCCTTCCAACTCCTCAGAAAGCTCTAGAGAGCAAAGCCATGAGAGAATATATCCTGATTTACAAAAGAAGTTAGCAGAGTGGAAGGAAAAAGAAGTGAAACAGCAATATCAAAATGAGACTGATAAAGAGGATGGAAAAAGGTGTTATCAATGTGGAAAAACAGATCATTTTAAAAAAGATTACAGGAGTAAGTCTAGAAAAGGAATCTTATGCAAGGCTTCTTTACAAAGGCAAAAGGAAACAGGGTTGCTCGGTAGGCCCTTCTCAAAAAAGATGTTTGTTACACAGTGATAGAAAGTAAGCCAAAGTTACAATTTGTGCAGAGAATTTTTGACAATTTTTTCTCCGTTTTTGGATTGTTTTTCATTGTCTGTATTTGTGTTCTGTCTTTACATGTTCTGTGTGAGTGTGTGTGAGTTATTATGGTCAGCTCCTTGGTAGCTGGACTTTGGAATGTTATCTCTTTTCCTCTCCCTCCTCCCTTTTCTCTGATGGCTGCAGCATCAGGGAGAAGCATAGCAGAGAGAAAGAGAGGAACCAATCATTTATTATTTAGTTTATATGATTGCAAAATGCAGTTTTAGATAAGAAATGCAAGGAAATAATATATGTGCAGTTTTAAAGGGGCTTTAATGAAAGCCCACTAGGAGAACAACATGGATATGAAGTTTAAGGAAAGCATAAAAGTTTTGGAAATTATTGGAAAGTTGTTGGTAAAATTCTCTCTTTCTACTTTCTAACCCTGGCCAGGTTGTGAAAGTGGAGAGAAAGACAAGAGGAGATCAGGGAACTTTTCCCTCAGATCAGAGGCAGGTTGATTAACATTTTCATTATCTCATGCCTCACCTAAAAGAAAAGTTTTTTGTATAATGAGAAATAACCAAAAAATAGTTATTCTGGTCATATTTTAAGTGAAACATGTCACTCCTAATGGGATGTTTAAAACAGATCATAATTTGTTATATTATTTGGCACTAAGGCAAATTGGAAAAATGCATAGATCTAAAAGAGACACCTCAGCAGAGATAAAGTTTTTGAACTCGCCAGCAGAATGGAGTAGACTAGGCGCCGTTGGGCAGTTGTCCAGAAGTCTCCCTCCCTTCAGCTGATGAATTCAAAAAGCCCTCTCTTTCAAAGTTCTTAAGGAGTGGACACAGAAGTAAAATTTACTTGAGTAAAGGTTGGAACCATTAAAATTTTTTTGCACTGCAGTCCCAACTCATCATTCAGCTGGGTTTACAGTGAATTGTAACTCTTATCATTCCAGATTAAATCAAGGAAAGAGAACTATTATTTTGAAGGTTTTCAACTAATTTTCTTTATAAAAGTTTAGTAACTGTTAACAACAGGACAAATTGTAAACAGTTTTAAATTTTCATTTTCAAGACAATGTATTGATAAATTAATATGTAATGCTCTATAAAGCAGAAAAGATCTTGCTCTTTTAATCTGAACTTGTAGTCATTCCTTGGACTAAGCAAAGGTTAAATTTAGTGTTTGAACTTATTAACAACTTAATTTCTAAAAGATTTTTCTTCCAGAGTAAATGTAAGAAGAAGGGACACTGGTCATCTGAGTGCTGAGAAAATATGATTCAGCAATATTTAAACACCATGGCAGGCAACCCCCCAGCCCAGGAAGAAAGGAGGGGGTTTCACACTCAGGCATCTCAGGAATGGGGAGATCACCCAAACAAAGAGACTCAGTATTTCAGACAAAGGTATCAGCAATTAGCCATGATGAGATCCACCGACAAGTGGTAGGATTGCATAGTGCAGGATATTTTTCAGTCCTGGCCATGACTATGGTCATGGTGTCCTTAGCCAGGAAGTTTCAAGACCCCTCAGGGAGGATAAGAATTTTACTATCTGTGCCTGCAAATGAATACATGGGAATGGTAATCCATGTATCGTATGGGATCTTTACAACCAGGCTTGCCCTCAGCAAAT
Source organism: Potorous gilbertii (assembly GCA_028658325.1). Classification (NCBI taxonomy): domain Eukaryota; kingdom Metazoa; phylum Chordata; class Mammalia; order Diprotodontia; family Potoroidae; genus Potorous; species Potorous gilbertii. Next base: position 36,239,645 of record CM053773.1, read on the forward strand.
ATGACACCACAAGGGCATAAGCTATGGGTGATTGACATTAAAGATTGCTTTTATAGCATTCCTATAAATCCTAAAGATAGAGAGAGATTTGCATTTTCTGTCCCATCAATTAATTTACAAGAATCAGCTAAGAGGTATCAATGGAAAGTATTACCACAGGGAATGAAGAATAGTCCTACACTGTGTCAATGGTATGTTGATGAAGTTATAAGCCCTATAAGGAAGAAATATTCAGAAGTTCATTTTGTCCACTATATGAATGATATTCTAGCTTATAGTCAATCTACAAATATTTTAGAGAGAGCTTTAGAGGAGATTACTGGGCAATTAAAACTGCATGGATTAACAATAGCCAGTGAGAAGATACAAAGATCTTTGCCTATTGATTATTTAGGATATAGAATACAACAGACTTCAGTGCATTTGAAGTCACCTATTTTAGACTCTACAAAGGTTACTACTTTAAATGACTTTCAAAAATTGATAGGAGAAATTCAGTGGTGTAGGCCACAGTTGGGGATCACAACAGATCAAATGAAACCATTATATGATTTATTGAAAGGTCCTTCTCAATTAAACTCATGCAGAGAATGGACAGATGAAGCATTGGAATGTTTGAAATTAGTGCAGAAAAAGATTATAGAATGCACTACAAGCAGGATATTAGAATCACAGGATTTGGAAGTATCAATCTTATTCACTGAAAATATACCCACTGGAGTTTTGCATCAGAAACAAGGGATTATTGAGATAAAGAACAGAGCTTGTGTGCCTTATGATGTGCTGGTAGCCCAAGTCATACATAAGGCAGTGAAAAGAGTAAGGATGCTAATAGGACAGGAACCTCACACAATATGTACTATGTATACAAGTCAACAAATAGAGAACTGCATACAAGAGTTTGTGGAATGGGAGATATTGATTAACCAAAATTTTCAACATGGCCTCCCAATTCCTTTCGGCTAGCAGTTTGCCACGTGGCCATGGTCTTGGGCTGAAAAATGCTCTTCCTCACCAGTAGAGAGTCAATGTCTTTACAGATGAAACAAAGGATTGTAGAGCATCTATGTATATTCCATCCAAAAAAAGAGATGCATAAATTTAAAACAACATTTACTTCTACACAACAAAATGAATTATATGCAGTATTGCAAGCATTATTATATGTAAAAGAACCTTGCAATATCATCACAGATAGCAAGTATACAGCATTATTGATACCTAGATTGGAGTCAGCCTACATCCCTGATAGGGCACATAGTATGACACAGATTACTATGGAAGTTCAGCAGGCAATAAGGGCCAGAACAACAATGTTTTATATCCCACACATTTGGTTGCATTCTAAATTACCTGGACCACTGACCGAGGGTAATGAGATGACAGACAATGCACTTCAAACATTTCATTCTACTGAATTGGCAAGACAAGCACATTCCAAGATACATTTGTGTGCATAGTCTTTAAGACATCTTTATGGTGTTTCCAGACAAGAACCTAGATCTACAGTTAAGCAGTGTGTACAATGTGTTCCATTTTTACCTCCACCTTCTTGTCATCCTATAAACCCTAAGGGTGATGGTCCAAATTCTATATGACAAATGGATGTTAATCATTATCCATCATTTGGAAGAGAAAAATATATTCATGTCACTGTTGACACATTTTCAGGTTTTATAATGGCAACAGCCAGATGTGGAGAAGCTGTTAAAGATGTGAGGGCACATTTCTTACATTGCTTCGCACATCATGGAGTACCAAAAAGCATTAAAACAGACAATGGTCCAGCTTATATCAGTAAAGCCATTGAACAATTCATGGCAGAATTTTCAATTTTACACGTCACTGGGATCCCCCATAATCCCACTGATCAAGCTGTAGTGGAACGAGCAAATCATTCCCTGAAAATTTACTTGCAAAAACAAAAAGGGGGAGTTGGACCAGGAGTTGACGATAAATTACAATTAGCTGTTTATACTCTAAATTATTTAAAATTCGGTAATGATGGCTTATCAGCTGCTGTGAAATTCCTAACATTTCCTAATAAGGAGTCTGCAAAGACTGAATCAGCAACAGCAAGGGCCCTGAAAGCAGTCAGTAATGTGGCATGATGAGAATAAAAACTGATTTGGTCCTCACATAGTGTTAATGTGGGGAAAAGGGTATGTTTGTGTTTTAACAGATGATAATAAAGAAGTTTGGGTTCCAGTGAAAAGGATAAGAGTGGTAGAGGACAACCGCCAAGGTGAAGCAGTCACAGGGAGCAAGGAGGTGCTATCAGCAGTGAATGAAAACATACTTCTGGAGAAATTCACTCAACTAGGTCACAACGACTCCTCTCATTCTTCTTGTACTCATCAAGACACTCAGCAACACTGCATCCATCGACCCAGCACCAAAGGAACAACAGAGATGGGCATTCGTCACGAATCCACCATGGCTAAGGGTGATGTCATGGAGTGAGACAATGCCTAAATTCATCATCCAAGGCAATATTTCTCACATGTTTAAAGATGATGGACTAGACTATGATAACAATGGAACTCTCTTTCAGAGACACTTTAACTTTTCAGGACTGCCCACAGGTTTCCCACTTTGTCTACAGAAGCGTATTTCTGGGATTTGGAAGGGGTTTGATTTTAAATACACACAGGTGAATGGAATAGAGGGGTATCCTTGGTGTACCCCTATTGTGGACGGACAAGAGACAGTGGATGAGAATGATAAACGACCTGCTTACAATCTATTCACATAGAGGATAAATGGGACAATAGTAGTTTGGTCAAACAAGGACTTTGTGGGACTTGCTCGTGGGATGAAATAAAGGCCATTTTGCAACTTACAAAAGAAGAGAAATGTAACCATTTGGCATCTGTATACAGGGTTTTTACCATTTGAGAATTGTCACACACATACTTGTCAGGAGACAGAATTGATTATGGGAAACTACACAGAAATGTTATATTCATGTCACAATCTTACATACTTATCTGAGGTAAAATAGGTGTCAAACTTTCCTAGACAAATGTACATCAATTATAAAAGGTCTCCAGAGGTTGGAAGACCTGTTTAGGGACTAGACAAAGTTATCTTAACAATGGGAGGACAAACAGTGCAGGGAATACCTGCTGTAGCATCCCCAAGTAAAGCTAACAATACTTTAATGGGTGAAGTATGTCTAGGGAACAAACACATATTTCTATGGTATCGAGACAACAGATCAAAATTGGAGGCATATCAGAACATGACAGGAATTTTCAATTTTACATGCCAGAATTGTTCTGTGCAAGCATGTACAGGACCAAAGACAGTAGGGAGAGTGTTTATTCTAACAAGACCTCAATATGCTATGACAGTAATCAAGGCTAATGGGTGGTATAGAACACCTAGTGATGAAGTTCTACATATTATAGAAAAGCATTTAATACCTATAACTACTAGGGTATGTAGATGTGTTTCTTGTGTTATGTTAGGTATCATGTTATTAGTAGAAGCTATTCTAGCATCCACTGCATTAGCTGTATCTATCTCTAATACACAAAACACAATAGTTCAAGCTTCTGAATTGCACACTTATGAAAATTGTATCCACAACAAGTAAAAATAGACAATGAATTTTATGAAGTCATTCATACACTCCAAAAGGTAACTGAAGTCATTGGTGAAGAAGTGTCTATGTTACAGTTACAACACAAACTGCAACGTGATTATAGATATAACGCCTTTTGTTTGACTAAGAAATTGTATAATGAGTCACAAGTCCGATGGGAAGAAATTAGAGCTCAACTGCATGGGCTAATCCCAGATAATGTCACCTTGGAAATTCAGAGATTGATTGAATTGGCAGAAAAATTAGATGAGGAAGCAGATGTTGATTTTGCACCTGAAAAAACGGCTTCAAAAATAACTCAGTTCTTCGATAGTTTAAGTTCATGGGGCCATGTAAAGACGTGGTTTTCACCTTTATTGATAGGTTTTGTATTGCTAGGGCTGCTGCTTGTGCCAATATGTATCAAATTTGCTTGTGTAGTATCCAGGACCCCCTGATATCCAGTAGACAGAACATCATCGTCCTCAGGGAAAGATTGAGTCAAAACAAAAAGGGGGAATTGTAAGGGAATTGCCAACCCCCAGCCTCTTGGATGGCATTCACTGGTCATGACTCAGATAAACTGAGGGGAGACTGGTAAGGCACGAACAAAATGGCGCTGGGAGGAAGGGTTCTACCCCTGTTTTGCTCAAGGCTATTTTCCCGCGCTTTTGGGAGAACAAAGAAGCCAAAAATGTTTTTCTTTCTAGGAGCTATGTGTCAGCCCTGGGAAGTCCTGATTTAAGGTAAATTACTTCCTTATAAGGGCAAACTAATTACTGATAGGCTCACTTAAGGCACTGCTGTCAGAAAAGAGATAGAAGCACTTCTCACTGCTTGAATAAACAGTTCTTACTATCTTGTGTCCCACCTCAATCATTGCTTACAGCAAAACTCCTCCAGAACCTGCAGGTCTCTGCTGGTCAGATAAGCCTGTGGGTGTGAGAGATCAGGCCCAGACTCTCAGGGTCCCAAACAGAAAAACATCATTTGATCCTGGATGGGTCAACCAATCTAATAAAAATGGCAATTCTATCTGAATTAATTTAATGGTTCAGTGCCATACCAAAAAAATCTATCAGATAATTATTTTGTAGAGGTAGAAAAAATAATATCAAAATTCATCTGGAAGAATAAAAGGTCCAGAATATCAAGGGAACTAATGAAAGGAAATGCTAGGGAATGTGACCTAGCTCTACCAGATCTCAAATTGTATTGTAACATAGCAATTTTCCAAATCACTTGGTACTGACTAAGAAATAGGATAGACCAGTGGAATAGGTTAGGTACCCAAGACCACAAAGAGTGCTGACATAAATATTTTTGTATTCTCTTTCCCATTTCCATGATCTCTTGGGGATACAGTCTCATAAGCAATATTGCTGGATCAAAAGGTATGCACATTTTTGTAGCCCTATGGGCATAGTTCCAAATTGCTCTCCAGAATGGCTAGATCAATTTACAATTCCACCAACAATGAATGTATTTAGTAGGAATGTACGTGTAGACCCTATATAAAATTGTATGTTGACTCGGGGGAGGGGGAGGGAGGAGTGAGAGGGAAGGAGGGAAACGGAGGGAAAAAATATAAGTTGTATGGAAGTGATTGTAGAAAACTGAAAACAAATTAAATAATAAATAAAAATAAAGAAATTTGGAATTGATTAGGTGACATGGGAGATACTGGCTAAGGACATTCCAGTGTGGTATGCTTGTATCAAAGAACTGGAGTAGCTGAAAAAAAACAAAAACAACTCAAGATGCACAATTTCAGAAAATCCACCCCAAATATTCAAATGTATAATTTTTGCCCAACATGCAGTTATATTATAAGCTCATATCAGTCTTATCAGCCAGAGTCAAACACAATACAACTTGGTGATAGCCTAGTGATATCCTTTTGAATCTCTTTCAAGAATGAGGTACAACAATCATTCAATAAACATTTATTCAGTTGCTATAGGTAACACTATGAGGTAAGGACTGAGGATTAAAAATAATACAAATAGCACTTGACCTCAAGGAGATGACATTCTACTGGGAATTCAGAGTGTGGAAGGGGTGGTGAGAAATACAACATTTAAATATTTAATACCTTTCATCATATTCTTAAAGGAATTGCCAGTAACATATATAGAGAGAGAACTTTTCTATTATGTGGATGTAAAAAGGATTGATTGCTTGTTATTTTTTTTAGTTCCAGGAGGATTTGTTATTGTATTTTTTCATGAAACAGTTGAACCTATTCCACACACCTGCTTAATTAATTTTGTTCCTTAATCAATAACCCAAATTTAAAGATCAAAATTATGGTGTCTAAGTTCTAAAGAAATAAAAGCAGGGACACAGAGAAGACACAGAACAACCAGACTAGGGAGAACTTTTAGTTCTGCATCCTGACCATAGATTTACATGAGATGCAATGTGGTTATTTTTTTAAGTTTCAAATTTCATGATAAGCTAAATATAACAATTGTTAATAAGATATTATGTCCACATGAAGACAAATTCCTATAAAATTATGTTCTACATTTAAAGTGACTATTTCACCTATAGTTAGGAAATTAGTTCTAGTGTACCAGTAGCTGTATGATCTTCATTCTTCCTAATTTTTCCCAACAAAAAATTTTCAACCTCTCTCCTTCTCCTTTATCTCTGTCTTGCTCTGTGTCTTGCTTTCTGTGTCTGTGTCTTTATGTCTGTTTTGCTCCTCTATCTCTGCATCCTGCCATCATTCTCATTCCACTTTAATAGGGGTTCTTAACTTGGGATATCTGTATATGTGTCTCTGTGGGTATATATATATATATATATATATATATATATATATGTGTGTGTGTGTATATGCATACACATACACATATGTGGGTATGCATTTGTATAGATATGTACATATGTGCATATATATATATATATATATATATATATATATACTTAATCCTCAACATTTGCACAATTAAGTTTCATTCCTTCAAGTATGTGTGATTTCATTAACTTCATTTTCAGCTTCAAACTGGCAATTCCACATATTCCTAGACATCCTCAGTAGAGAAAAAATGAGAGCCCTCTTAGGGGCAAGTTTGTAAAGTGGCTAGACTTGGTGGTTTTATGGGTCTTGTTCACCCTACCATTGTAAAGATCTCTCCATTAATTCCTGGCATATTTTCATTGTTTGCCTTTAAGCCTTGAACTTCATGTTGTAATTATGACCCCAATATATTGTACAAGTCCTTTGTTCTCTAAGCCCAAGGCAGCAAAGTCAATCATCACTTAGTGAGAAGACAAAGGTGTTAAATAAACTTAAATAAAAAAAGGTGTAATGTCTGCTACTGTCAGCTAGAATTCCCATGAAGCTCTCAAAACATGTGCAAAGCAGACTTTGCTGACAAATAAATTCAAGCTGGTACAACCTTCACAATTTTTAATGCTATCTACTAGCCTTGAAGGACAAAGTATCTGAGGTGAACAAGAACTCATCAGTCTTGAATTCTTCCAACAGCAGTCAATAAAAGGTCTGAGTAACTTTTCTTTTGGTTTTCAGAGGAAGGCTGACATAGAGATTTACAGTAGTATAATGTAGGGTAAAATTCACACTGCCATCTGACACAGTAGAATGTAATAATGTTGTAAAATATTTACTGTACTGTACATACATGTTATGAAAAATGACTATTGTCTAAAATTAATGTTTTGTCATTTTTTTGTTAAATTGAGATACTGAATGGTCATAGGATTCTTGAGATTAACTAGTAAGAAAAAATGTTTTGTGTATTACAAATTTTCGTGTACTGCATTTTATGGGTTATCTCATAGCTACAATGTTAAGAAAAGTACGTATTATCAAAATCAATGCTTTGTTATAAAGAATTAAACACAGAAAAGTATATTTTCTGCAATCTCTAGCAAAGGGTTACAGATTTTGGTGGTCCTGGGAAATAAGACCACTATAGGACCAATGTGTCAAAATTTGAGTTTTTTAACTTCCTGCCATTTCCTAGGAATGTTATCCTTTCTAAAGTTGAAGATTAGCTATATTTTCATATAAATAAGTGTGTATAAGCATTCATGTATGCATGTGGGTGTAAATTCGCATATTCATATATGTATGTATTTATATATATGTATATATGCATAAAAATATTGGTAACGACTTAAAATAGATGCTACCATTTGTAATCCCATGAATTTTTGCTTATAAAGTTAAAACTAAGATAGAGAGCATTTGTCAAGAACTTACTATCAGCTGGGCTATGTTCCTAGCAATTAGAATACAAATACAAGAAAACAAGACAGTTCCTACTTGCAAGGAGGTCACATTCTAACAGGTGAAGAAAAATCATAAAGGAGTGCTAGAAGTGAATGAATATCAATCTGGTTAGGGGCTGGAGTCATCTACAGCAAGAGTTAAGGTGAGAATGAAGGGAGTGTGCCTGAGATTATTTAAGAAGTGGTGATCCTGGCCAGGGATTTACTCATAAGAAGAGTCTATCATAAAGTTGTAAAGTTAGTGAAGGGGTAAAACATAATGGACAGTAAGTTGAGATGAAAATTAATATAAAGGATATGACAAGGCTTTTATAGGTTTTTCCTGGCTTCCAGATGAAGCCACAACACATAAAAGTTTAAGCTCCCCTTATTCCCTTCTCTATAATAAATTGACAGCCTATGGAGAAGGGGAGGGATATTACAATTTGTTTCTGCCATGTGGCTGAATTAACTCAAAGGGAAAGTAGCTCTGTGAATCTCCCCCATTAATTTTCATTGGCAGCAAGGAGTAAATCTCCATTAGAGTCACTTCTTTATTTTAGAAAAAAACAGTAGTTTTGAAGTTAATATCTAGAATTTAGGGTTTGTGAATAATATTTGAATTTCTAAATGAAAGCTTCTAATAACAGAATGACAAATTAGGGACAGAATTAGTAATGAATTTGCCTGGACCCTTAAAAATGTGATGACAAAGGTTTTACAATGCAAAGGAGAAAATGTGTGTTTGTGTGTACATTTTTTTTAACAAAGCAGAACAACACAGAAACAATCTACAATGTAGGAAAAATATTAGTATAGGCAAACAAATCTCAGTAAAGACAAGCCCATAGATAAAATTATAAATTATAATTATTCAAAAATAGTAGGACAGGGAAAATAAAGTGGTACAGCACATTAAAAATATTCATTGATAAAAGAAAATCAACGAATTATCCCTGGAAGGCATAATGAAAAGCAATTGATAAAGATCAATATAGGAGAAATCAAAAGCACATAAAATATCATCTTCAGATTATATCATAGACCTGTATTAAAGTAATATGATATAGAGCTATAGAAAGGGATGAGAAGAGAATACTATACAATTACATTAATACATAATTATTAATTTGTAGTGCTATCTTTTCTTTTTATTTCTGTTAAAACACAACTCCTGGAACAGTCAGTCCATCTTTCAAGGTCATGAATGAGTAATGAAATTTTCTCTTAACCCTCAAAGCACATGCTAGTTAACTAGGTAGGCAAGATAACCCCCCTCCAATCAAAAGGCTTAATTTATGTTCAAATTCTAAACAGAATCCAGTCTGGGTGAGCCTTTGCCTGGGGGAAGAAACCCCTATATTTGGTCTCTTCCATTAGAATTTAGGGCAGACCAACACATGAAGGAGAAAACTGCATGAAGATAATTTCCCTTATGCAGATACATTGAGGTGACTGATTCTCATGATGAAGCCAAGTTCTCAGCCTGAAGAGCTAAAGATTTTTATGCATCTCCTCACTACTGTCCACCAATCAGAGTTAACCTTCACTTGTTTGAGGAGTTCCATTTAAGAACATCTATAAAGCCTTTTAGGTCTCCTTTGGTGCTTTTGGTTACCTAGAGGAACCACTGACCATCACTTTATCAATTTCTGCCTACCACAGTTAATGAATTGATTACCAATTACTTATAAATTCTGTTTTATTAATTTTTCCCTAAAATTTTCAGTTATGGATGGAATCAAATGGATCAAGCTACAATGTCTTCATGTAAAATTCACTTCAGAAAGCAGCTCTAACAAGCACAGACTTTTACAAGAAGTTTTATTGATCTTCTGTTGGATTTACATTTTCATCTCCCTCAAGTGCCTTGCCATAGCGTCTAGAGAATATCTGCTTTGCATAGTTAGCTCTCCATATTTTTTTTTTTGCACAAGCAAAAATCTGCATTTTTCATTTTATACTTAAATTGCAAAAAATACCATAGGGAATATCTTTCAAGTTTGTGAACTTTGAACCTCTTAGATGTTAGGACTAGTTATGTTCTAGCATTATGAGAACTCACAGGATGTCACATAATCTGAACAAAGACAACATGTCCATAGATTCAGAAAGATGTATTTATGGAATATATATACTAATAATCTCAGGAATAAAAGCATTCATAAATCAAACTCCATTGTCTTTTGTTAAGAAAATGACCTAGATCTATGTTTATATTGCTCCATTAGGTACATAAAATATACATTTTATATAATTTTATATTTGATTCAGAATAAACTATATGGGGAGGCATTCTGGGAGCCAAGTTAGAGAGGTAAGCTGCAACTCTCCCTTACCTCCAAACAGTCATAATATCAAGCCCCCCAAAATTTCCTAGAATAGCAGAACTAGTGAAAAAGATGGTGTGAAACAATTTTTCATCCAAAAAAAATTTAGAGTTAGAAAGATCTATTTTACTTGAGCAAAAGTGGAGTGCAGTCCAAGACAGGAAGGGTACCTGCAAGCCAGCTGTAAGCAGCCCCTCAGCAAACTAGATCCTGAGCCCCAGTGTAATGGAGAAGGCAGACAGCAACACCATGACCCAACACATGCCTTAGCATAGCGAGGGGAATCAGGAGATTCCAGCTCTCAAAACCACTGGGTGCTTCAGCATAGGCCCAAGCAAACAGGCAGCTTCCAGCAGCCAAACCTCCATGTGCTTCAGCACAATCTGGGCCAAACAGGTAGATGTCAATGGTAAGAACAGCTAGTTGTCGGTCAGCACCAGCTACCATACTTCACATAACTATGGCAAACAAATAACCTCCAGAGAACAGGTTGCATGTACTTCAGTGTAGTCACTGGGAAATGCAAAAACATCCCACAGAGACTCAGCACATACTCGGAACCCAACTCAGTACGAAGTAAGCTGTCACATCCTGAAGCCTCAAAAGCTGGGGCAGCCAAGCACCCCCCCCAACCCCCCCACATCAGAGCCCCAGACATAAGGATCCTCCGTGGGCCTCCG
>CM053773.1:36250988-36270952 GCA_028658325.1 Potorous gilbertii
ATCCTATTCCATGCCCTTTGATCCCTTAATGTAGAAGCTGCTAGATCTTGTGTTATCCATATTGTATTTCCACAATACTGGAATTGTTTCTTTCTAGCTGCTTACAATATTTTCTCCTTGACCTGGGAACTCTGGAATTTGGCCACAATGTTCTTAGGAGTTTCTCTTTTTGGATCTCTTTCAGGCGGTGATTGGTGGATTCCTTGAATACTTATTTGGCCCTCTGGTTCTAGAATATCGGGGCAGTATTACTTGATAATTTCATGAGAGATGATGTCTAGGCACTTTTTTTGATCATGGCTTTCAGGTAGTCCCATAATATTTGTCTCTCCTGAATCTCTTTTCCAGGTCAGTTGTTTTTCCCATGTGATATTTCACATTATCTTCCATTTTTTCATTCTTTTGGTTTTGTTTTGTGATGTTTTTGTTTCTCATAAAGTCATTAGCCTTCATCGGTTCCATTCTAATTTTGAGAGAACTATTTTCTTCAGTGAGCTTTTGCACCTCTTTTTCCACTTGGCTAATTCTGCTTTTGAAAGCATTCTTCTCCTCATTGGCTTTTTGAATCTCTTTTGCCAATTGAGTTAGCCTATTTTTCAAGGTGTTATTTTCTTTAACATTTTTTGGGGTCTCCTTTAACAAGGTGTTTACCTGCTTTTCTTGCATTTCTCTCATTTCTCTTCCCAGTTTTTCCTCCACCTGTCTAACTTCATTTTCAAAATCCTCTTTGTGATCTTCCATGGCCTGAGCCCATTGGATATCTATTTCAGATGTTTGGGATACAGGGTTCTTGACTCCTATGTCTTTCCCTGATGGTAAGCATTGTTCTTCCTCATCAGAAAGGGAGGAAACATCTGGTCACCAAGAAGTATCCTTCTATAGTCTTATTATTTTTCCTATTTCTGGGCATTTTCCCAGACAGTTACTTGACTTCTGAGATTGCTCTCCACCCCTTCCCAGATCCTCCCATCTAGTGCTTGGGGTCTGAGATTCAAATGCTGCTTCCCAGCCTCAGGGTTTTCAGTGGCGTGGCCCAGCTCCTATTGAATTTAAACTTAAGTTCTGGTGCTCAGGTGGGGGCAGGGCTGCCTCTCAGGCTCAGTTCCCTCAGGGGGTTTATGGGGAGACCTTCTCTAATGGACCCAAGATCCTGCCTCCTCTGGGAGCCTCTGGCAGCTGCTGCCTCTGCTTCTGCCTCCTGAGGGGGCCTTAGTTAGGGAGACACCCTGCTCCCCTCTTTGCCTGTCCAGAAGTCTCTCTCACTGACCTGTGCACCTGATGGTGTAGGCACCTTAGCAGCTGCCAGAGATTCTGTCCCTGAAGCCTGCTCAGATCTGCTCCTCTTGGTGCCATGTGTCCAGGGAAGGGCTGGGCTCCACACCAGTCCAGTGTGTGAAGGTCCTTTGGGATTGGTTTTTGAGGGCTCTCTGGAACAGAAATCTCCTTCACTCCATTGCTGCGCAGCTTCCACTGCTCCAGAATGTGTTGGGAGTTCTTTTAAGAGGAAATCCATGGGCTGTGGGTTCGGAGCTAGCATATGTGAATCTTTCTACTCTACTATCTTGGCTCCTCCCCTATCTTTGCATTCTTCATTTCTTATTTGACTGATTATTGATGTCTCAAAGATTTGTTAGCTTCTACTTGCCCGATTCTATTTTTTATCAAATTGTTTTCTTCAGTTACTTTTGCATCTTTTTTGTATCTGTCTAATTGTTCATTTTAAGGTGTTATTTTCTCCACTTAGTTTTTTTTACTTCCTTTTCCATTCGTCCAGTTTTCCCAGTTAGGTTTCCTGCTTCCTTTTCCATTTTTCCAATTGTCCTTTTAAATTATTCTGTTATTTTTTTTCATATTTTTAAAGCCATTGGTGAGTTTTTCTTTCATTTCTCTAACTTGGTTTTAAAATCCTTCTTGAGCTCTTCCAAGAAGGCTCTTTGTGCTTCAGAGAAGGTCACATTCCCTCCTGAAATTTCAGATGAGACTGCAGTCTCAGTGCTCACCTCTTTAGTATTTTTTGTTTTGGACCTTGTTCCCCATAGCCAGAATCTATGGTCTTTTGTTTGCTGCTTTGCTTCTTACGATAATAACCCTTTTCTTTGCTTTTAAAATTGATCTCTGCTTCTGTGGCACAGGGAGGTCTTTTCCACAGTTTTTGTGCCTAAAACTTGAGACTTTGTGTGTTGGGGCCTCTGGTTCTTTCAGCTAGAAGCTAAAATACTATAGCTTACCTGGAGCTGAATTGGCTGGCGTTGGAAAGCAGAGGCTTGGTGAGGCTTTCTTTGACTTTTTTCACAGTTACTCTGGAGCTAGCTTGTTAAGTGTAGGGACGGGTTGTTCTGGATACCTGATGTCTCCTCTGTTGAGGTAAAACTTAGACAAACTCAGTGTTTGGTGAGCCCATCTGTGCTAATGTCTTCCCAATTCCCCTGAGGTGCTGAAGCATGCCTATTGTTCTGTTGTTGGCAGTTGCTGACTTCACTTCCATAGAGATCAGGACCTTTTCCTTGTTTGTTGAGGTATGGGTGTCTGGTCCTTCTCTTATCCTGCACTGGTCCCCTTTGCCACAGCAAGAGGATTCCTCCTTAGCAATCTTTCTAGCTTCCCAGGCTAAGAGTCTACTTATCCCTTCTGCTGCTTCTACTGTTCCATTGTTTTTCCTGGGGAGATACTTTCTGGGCTTGTCAAGGTCAACAAAGGGAGTGAGATAGCAATTACCTATCACTCTACCATCTTGGCTCCTGAAATTGGAAATCCCACAAAAGAAGTATTTTAAATAACTTTTGGTTAAATAAATGCAAATTAAACACTTGTAAGGTATCACCTTGCACCTATTAGAATGGCTAATATGACCAAAAAGGAAAATAATAAAGGTTGGAGAAAATGTTGGAACATTGAGAAACTAGTGCATTGTTGGGAGACTTATGAACTGTTCCAACCATTCTGGAGAGAAATTGGAAACTATGCCCAAAGTGCAGCCAAACTGTTTACCCTTTGATCCAACAATAACAATACAAGGTCTATATTCCAAAGATACTATAAAACAGAGAAACAGACTTACATGTGCAAAAATATTTATAGCATGTCTTTTTGTGTTGGCAAAGAATTGGAAATTGAGGTAATGCTCATCAAATAGAGAATCTCTAAACAAGTTTTAGACTATCAATGTAATAGAATACTGTTGTACAGAAGTTTCTAAACTTATTTGGCATGCCACAAACTTTAAAAAAATTTGCTCTCTTCTGGAAATCTTTAACCCTTTAACTTTATTTTTTTGAAATTTGAATCATTTAAATACATATTTAAATTAAACACATATTTTTAAATGACACATCTTAAATTTCATAATTTGCGGTAAATTCATGAGTTTTTTCCCTGAATCAAAATTTTGGTGATGCAATATTTTGTCATACTGGTACAGTATGATATACTATCATACTGTAAAAAAATCATTCCAAATATACATTCCTGTTGATGTCTGCTAGACATCCAGACCATGTGTGACATGCTTACCTGTCAACTTTTCTTTATTAAGATTTGTCAGTGACTTTGACCACTGATTGATTCTAACTTTCATTTTTTGTGTTTATTTGGAAAATGATGTAATCACTATAACTTTAACTCAGCTTTACAACATAAGATCATGTATGAATGATTTTTCAAAACTGTGTTTTCTTTTATCCTTGTGCCTCCATCATCTTATTTTTTTCAACACCCTCCAATTGAACCTGAGGTTACTACCATCCCTCTGGATCATACCAACACCCCTCAGATAGTGGTATTGCCCACTTTGGCAACCTCTGTAGTGTGAAATAAGATATGATAAATAAGCAGATTTTAGAAAAATCTTGTAAGACTTTTACAATCTGATGCAAAGTAAAATGAATAGAACCAGGAAAACATTGTACACAGTATCATCAACCTTGTGTGATAATCAATTATGAATGTCTCAACTCTTCTCAGCAACACAGTGATGTAAGATAAGTACAGTGAACTCATGAAGCAAAATGCTATCTATATCAAGAACTGATGGACTCAGAATGAAGATCAAAGCAATTTTTTTTTTCACTTATTTTATTGTTTCTCATGGCTTTATTACCTTTTGATCTGTCAAACTATGTCAACCTGTCTACCATTTTGAGAAGAGGGAAAGGGAGGGAGTAATTGAGAAATATTTGAAATGCAAAATCTTGTAAAAAATGTATGCTGAAATTTTTCTTAATATGCATTTAGGGAAAACAATATTTAAATAAAAATAATTTAAATAATAAAGACAAAGATATCTTTAGGTTCATTCCTTTCTCTGTTGATTATTATTTATTCAAACTTTGGAAATTAAGTTCGTTGAGCTTTTGTTTCCATATATTTGTTTTAATAAAATGATTCAAATTTTCTCTAAAGTCTTTTCTAGTTCGAAATTCTCTGATTCTCCAAATTATGTCATTTCTTTTCTTTTTCTTTGCCAGTTGACACATGATTTAAAACTGAGTGAAAATTAGTTATTCTTGAAGAAAGATACTATATACAATAAATTCTCATTTATTTAAATTGTTGTTGTCATTCAGGCATTTTCAGTCGTGTCTTGTTGTATTGCTCTTTGTGACCCCATTTGGGATTTTCTTAGCAAATATTCTGGATTTGGGTGCTATTTCCTTCTCCAGCTCATTTGTAGATGAGGAAAATGAGGCAAACGGTGTTAATTCACTTGCTCAATGTCTGAAGCTAAATGCCAAGTCAGGAACAGAACTTTTTCTTACTCCAGGCTCTGAATTCTATTCACTAGCAGCCTAATTAGTTAAAATACAAGAGTTTTAAATTTTTATTCTAGTAATAGTATGATTTCCTTAATCAATTTATTTTCTTCAAATATATTTTGAAGTCCAGATGGTGCTACCATTGTCCTAAGGGGCAAAATGAACTCCTTCTTTTGCTGACAAAACCAGGAGCCTCTGTTCTGAGCAATCTGATCTATAACTTTTTATTTCACTATCTTTGTCTTCACTCATATTTTTCATTATTTTTAGAGGAAGTCAGATTATTTTTCCTCTCTAAAGCTCACCATTCTACCTATACTCTTAGAGTCAGTTCTTTTCCCAACTCTTGAGATACCTAGCTCTCTCTTTATCACCTTTTTCCTTTGATGAGTGTCTGTTTCTTAAACCCCCTTCTCTTGAAAACTTTAAAGAAGAATGCATTTTTGTGTTTTTCTGAAACTGATATCCAATGATATTTTCATGTAACTATTGGGCTTGCATTCAAGAAGACCAGAATTCAAATTCTTCCTCACATACTTGCTAGCCCTATGACATTGGGAAGTCATTTAACCTCAGTTTAATTTTATATAAAATTGGGATAATGACATATACCTCCTAGAGTTATAAGGATCAAGTGATAGCAAAAATAAAGTGTTGGGGAAATAGTAAAGCACTATCTAAGCATTAACTATTATTACATAAGAACAAAAAGAAAGATTGTATATGAAAATGGTAATCTGTTGTATGTCTTGTGTTTTAAAATCATTTAATAAATGGTTTACATAGCAAATAGTTATATGTATGTGTATTTTATGAATATACAATATATGTGTATACATCTACGGATTTATGTGATATCTCAGTGACAAATTTGTTTGTTTTGATCTGTGATTTAGGGATTTATGTAGGTTTAAGGATTTCCTGGTAAAGGGCTTCTTTTGCTAATTTATTTTTACTTCTTATCTACAACTCAAATATTCATAAAAGTATAAAAAATTATGGTTTTTTAGATATACACATGCATAAGTGTATATATGCACTTTATGTGTACACATAGTTATACATGCATGCATATGCATCTGTACATGCATATACATATGTATACCAATGTGTATATATGTTTATGCATGAATGCATGCACATATGTATATACTTGTGTTCAAGTAATATATATAATGTTACCTATGTAACCTTGGCACAATTTATTCAATCCTTTTGAGCTTCAGTTCCATTATCTGTAAAATTAAGGACCAGGAGTAAGACTAGGTGGGCTCTAAGATTCCTTGCACTTTCACATTTGTGTGTGGCAAAGGAATTTAAATTAATTTATTGTGCAATATCTGAAATATCCATCAAATGGCATTCTACTAAAATGTTCCTCTAAGAGGTAGCAGTCCTCACCCTAACACCCTAACATGATCATATTTTTTTCCTCAGAAGCATCATGTTTTTGTTGCCAGGATCTAATTTGGTCCAAGTGAATAAATGAAATGTTATCAACTATTAATATATTAAATTTACTATTTTTGATGTATAGCCCATCTCTAAATGCACAAGAAACTTGTATCTGATTCTCAGAATAATTCCTACTTTGTTTTTTCCTCTATGACACATTTCCCTAGGCCAAGAAGAAAAAGAGAGACATGTCACTTAATACTTCTTCCCCAAGCACAAATTTATGGTCATTTGTTGAAGTTTGGTCAGCCAAACATATTTCTGTCTATTTAAAAAGAAGGACTTTTAGGTAGACAGTGAATTGAATTTCTAGGAAAAACAGTTGATCTTCTTACCAATTCCATAATTGCAAAATGCCAAATACTCTAAATAATAAGAGCTATTCATGTAACTTGTTCCTAACTACTTTTTAAGTTTGTGGATGCAAACTGATCAATGAATATTTATTGTGGGCCAGTCACTGTGTTACTTCCTAGAGACTGAAAAACAAAACAAAAATTGAAGATACTTGAATTCAAGGAGTGTATATTCAACCCATAGGCCAACAACAATAACAAAACAAATAGGAAGAAGAATATAAAAAAAAATCTCAGTTCAGGATGAATTTGGATTTCAAAATATCAATATAAACAAAATTTTTAATTATATGTTTACTGTTCTTAAGAAAACAAGATATTTTCAAGTGTCATCAAGGACTTTAAGATCACCTGTTTATATACATATATAAATAAAATGCAAATTATAGCTAATTCTTATTTGTAAGTTCCCAAGCACTTCACATACGGATATTAATTCTAAGATTTCAAGCATGTACTCTGATCTTTCATTGTTAATTATTTAAGGCAGTTCTTAATAAGTTTTTCCCCAAAGACTTCGCTAAAAGTTCCAGTAGATTCAAATGTCACAAGAGGTTTTGTTCTCTGCTGCTGAACAGGTTGACTATTGCAATATTTATGTCACTTCCATGTGGAGGTAACCTATATTAACCCACATAGATTTTCTAAACAAATGGAAACAACTCACTTTTCCATTGATAAATTTATGAATAAGAAAGGAAATCAATTAAAAATACTTAGAAAAGCAACTGATAATGTTACATTATTGTTATTACACAATTTAATATATACATATTTAATTACTAAAACAACTAGTTTGATATATTTAAACCAAACTATTTAAATTATATTTATTTGAAATTTATTACCCTCTTTTGGCATAATACTCTCATGGTATTTGTCACTGCAATCAAACAAACCTCTCTTCAATTTCTAAGAAACTGAAATTATACCTCAATAAGTTTGCCAAACTTTGTTAAAAGCCTTTTGTTAAATGGTTCTTCTAGTCAGCATAGAGTAAGAGGTGCCTATCATTATTGTATGTGGGATTCCACAGATAGCCTTCCCCTCAACAGTAACAGCAACACTGTCCATAATGTTATTGTTCTTCATTCATAAAGAGACAGATACTCTTATCAATTAGCATAATTTGGGGGGATTTAAATAATAAAACTGAAAGAAATACAATCACAAGGTCATTCTCAAAAGGCCCCAGGGGAAGTTAGTTTCAGAGAGCATGACCTGATAGCAGTAGATAGAAATGCCGGCCCAACCTTTAAAAGACATCAAACCTGACAGAATATTATATGTAATAGCAATCTAGTATGAACTTCACAAAGGTAGAAAGAGAATTCCTTTTTTTAGTTTACTTATTTTAGTTATCAACATTTACTTTTATATGGTTTAAGTTTTCTCCCTCTATCTCCCCTCTCCCCTCCCCAAGATAGCATGAAATGATACAGATTCTACGTATACGTATTAAACATATTTTTATATTAGTCATGTAGTGCAGATGAATTAGAAAGAATGGGAGGAACCATAAGAAAGGAAATTGAAACAAAACAAGAAAGAAAATACTCTCCTTCACTCTGCACTCAGACTCCACAGTTCTTTCTCTGCATGTGAATATCATTTTCCATCATGATTCATTTGAAAGTGTTTTATGTCTTTGCGTTGTTCAGAAGACTTTGGGCATAGTTTCAAATTGCACTCCAGAATGGGTGCATGAGGTCAGAATTCCACCAACAGAGAATTAGTGTTCCAACTTTCCCACTTCTTCTCCAACATTTATCATTTTCTTATTTTGTCATGTTTACCAAGCTGATGGTGTGATGTAATACCTCAAAATTATTTTGATTTGCATCTCTCTAATCAATAGTGATTTAGAGTACTTTTTCATATGACTATAGACATTCCCATTCATATCCTTTGACCATTTATCAGTTGGAGAAGGACTTGTGTTCTTGTAAACTTCACCCAGTTCTCTGTATATTTTAGGAATGAGACCTTTATTAGAGATACCAGTTAAAAAATTCTTTCCTAGTTTTCTGCTTCTCTCCTAATATTGACTGCTTTGGCTTTGTTTATGAAAAACCTTTTTCAATTTAATTTAATTCAAAATCATCCATTTTTGCATCTCATACTGTTCTCTCTTTTGTTTGCTCATAAATTCCTCTTTAAATTGCTCATAAAATCTTCATAAATCTGACAGGTAAACTGTTCCTTCCCCCCCTAATATGTTTATAGTATGAGCCTTATTAGATAAATCATGTAGGCATTTGGGCTTTCTTTTAGTATACGGTGTCAGATATTGGTTTATGCCCATTTTCTACCATAATATTTTCTAGTTTTCCTATCAGTTTTTGTCAAATAGTGAGTTCTTATACCAGAATATGGGATCTTTGCATTTGTCAAACAGTAGATTAATGTATTCACTGAGCACTGTGTCTTGAGTTCCTAACCTATACCTCTTATCTATCCCTCTATTTCTTAGCCAGAACTTAATAATTTTGATGATTGCTGCTTTGAGATCTGGTATAGCTGGACAACCTTGCCTAGCATTTTTTCCCATTAATCCCTTGATATACTGGACCTTTTATTCTTCCAGAAGAATTGTGATAATATTTTTCTAGCCTAATTTTTCTGTAACCTAATTTTAGGGTAGTGAAAGAAGCAGAACCAGGAGAATTTTGTACACAGCAACAACCACAGTGTGTGAGGAATTTTTCTGGTAGACTTAATCCTTCACAGCAATGCAAGGACCTAAAAACTTCCCAATGGTCTTTTGAGGCAAAATGCTTTCCTCATCCAGAGAAGAAACTATGGAATTGGATCACAAGATGAAGCAGACCATTTCTTTTGTGTTATGTTTTGTTTTGTTTTATGGTTTCTTCCATTCAATTTAATTTTTCTGTTCAACATGGCTATGGTGAAATTGTATTTAATAGGAATGTATGTGTAGAACCTATATAAGATTGCAAGTCATATCAGCAGGGAATGGGGAGGAAGGGAGGGAAAAGGGAGAGGGAGGGAAAAAATCTAAGCTATGTGGAGGTGATTATAAAACAATGAAAGCAAATAAAATATTTATTTAAATAAAGAATTTTATGGTAGTTTGATTGGTATGGCACTGAATAAGTATATTAGTTTAGGTAAAATTGTCATTTTTACTATATTATCTCAACCTACCTATGAGCAACTGATGTTTATTGTTTCCAGTTATTTAGATTTAAATTTATTTGTGTGAAAAGTGTTTTGTAATTGTGTTCATATAGTTCTTGGGTTTATTTTGGCAGGTAGATTGATAAATATTTTATAATGTCTATAGTAACTTTAAATGGAATTTCTCTTTTTAGTCTCTTGTTGTTGGATCTTGTTAGCAATACATAGAAATGCCAAAATTTATGTGGGTTTATTTTGAATCCTGAAACTTTGTTAAGTTATTTATTATTTCAAGAACTGTTTTTACTTGATTCTCTAGGATTCTCTGAGTATATCAACATATCTACAAAGAGTGATAATATAGCTTCTTTGCCCATTCTAATTGCATCAGTTTCTTTTTTTCCTCTCACTTTTTTGTAAAACCAACATTTCTTGTATCACACTGAGGAACAGTAGTGATAATGGACATCCTTATTTCACCAAGGAGTTTATTGAAAATGAATCTGGCTTATCCCCATTATGTATAAAGCTGGCTGATGATTTCAGGTTGATACAACTTAGCATTTTAAGGAAGGATCCATTTAATTTTATGCTCTCTAGTGATTTCAATAGGATTGGGTTTTGTATTTTGTCAAGAAGCTGTTTCTGGATCTCTTGAGATAATCGCATGGTTTCTGTTAGTTTTAGAGTTAATATGATCAATAACGCTGATAGTTTTCCTAATATTGAACTAGTACTGCATTCTGGTTATAATTCCTAAATGGTGATAATGTATTATTCTCATGATAAGCTACTATAATCTTTTGGCTAATATCTTATTTAAAATTTTTGTATCTATATTCATTAGGTAAATTGCCCTATAATTTTCTTTCTCTGTTTTCACTCTTCCTAGTCTAGGTATCAGTAATATGTTTGTATCATAAAAAGAATTTGGTAGGACTCCTTTGTCAATTTTCTCAAATAGTCTACATTGTACTGAAATCAATTGTTCTTTAAATCTTAGCTATAATTGACTTGTAAATTTATATGTCTCTGGAATTTTTTTCCTAGGGAGCTCATTGACAATTTCTTCATTTATTTTTCTGACTTGGATTTATTTAAGTGTCTTCCATTAATTTGGGCAATTGATATTTTTATAAATATTCCTCTTTCTCATGGTACAATAATTCCAAATTATTGTTTTACTTTCCTTTTCATTATAGTGATGAGTTCACCCTTCTCATTTCTGATACCTTTAATTTGGCTTTCTTTTTTTTTAAAATCAAATTAAACCATTTTTCCCAGAAAAGCAGCTCTTAAGTTTATCTATTAACTCAATAGTTTTCATAATTTCAATTTTATTAGTCTCTTCTTTTGTTTCCAGTATTTCCAAATTGGTACTTAAATGAGAATTTTTAGTTGGTTCTTTCTCTAGCTTTTTCAGTCACATGCCCATTTCACGGATCTCCGCTTTCTCTATTTCATTTATGTAAGTATTCAGAGAAATAAAAGTTCCCCGCAGAATAGCTTTCTTTGCCATAAGTTTTGGTATGTTGTTTCATTAGTATCATTATTTTGAATGAAGTTATTGATTGTTTCTATGATTTTTTGTTTGATCCGCTTATCCTTTATATTCAGATTACTTAATTTCCAATTCATTTTCAGTTTATATTTCCATGGCCCCTTATTACTTCTAATTTTTATTGTATCATGACCTGAAAAGGAAGCATTTAATATTTCTCCCTTTCTGCACTGAAATGTGAGGATTTTATGCGCTAGTACATGTTCAATTTTTGTGTTTGTTCCATATACTGCTGAGAAAAAAGTATATTCGTTTCCATTCTCATTCTATTTTCTATACAGACTCACCATATCCACATTTTTCTAAAATTCTATTCACTGAACAGAAAGGGATGATATCTAAAAAAATAAAATTAAGGGATGAGAGAGGAATATATTGGGGGGAGAAAGAGAGATATGGAAGGGGGCAAATTATCTCTCATAAAAGAGGCAAGGAAAAGCTTTTTCAAAGGAGGGGGAAATGGGAAAGGTGAGAGGGAAAAAGTAACACTTATTCTCATCACATTTGGCATAAGGAGGGAAAAACATGCACACTCAATTTAGTTTGAAAATCTATTTTACACTACAAGAAAGGAGGGAAAAAGGGGAGAAACAGGTAAGAGTATGGTAGAAGGGAGGGCAAATGGGATGAAGGAGTAATTAGGAATAAACACTTTTGAGGATGGACAAGATCAAAATAGAGAATAGAATAAATCGGGGGGCAGGATAGGAGCCAAGGAAATATAGTTAGTCTTACACAACATGACTATTATGAAAGTCTTTTGCAAAACTACACATATATAGCCTATATTGAATTGCTTGCCTTCTCAGTGGGGATAGATGAGCAGAGGAAGGGAGAGAAGTTGAAACTCAAAATTTTAAGAACGAACGTTGAGAATTGTTTTTACATGCAACTGGGAAATAACAAACACAGGTAATGGGATATAGAAATCTATCTTGATCTACAAGAAAAGAGAGAAGATGGGGATTAGGGAAGGGAGGGGTGTGATAGAAGGAAAGTAAGATTGAAGGAAGGGGGAAGCAGAATATCTGGCACTTTGGAGTGGGGGGAAGGGAGAGATGGGGAGAAAATTTGGAACTCAAAATTTTGAAGAAATGAATATTGAAAACTAAAACTAAATAAATAAACATTTAAACAATCTATTTTCCTCCTTAATTTATTTCTTGTTTATTTTGAGGTTAGATGTATCTAGTTCAGAGAGAGGGAGGTTGAGGTCTCCCACTAATATGCTTTTACTGTCTCTTTTTTCCTGTAATTCCCTTAACCTCTAAGAATTTTAATGTCATGCCACTTGGCATGTATATGGTTGGTAATTATATTACTTCATTGTCTATGGTACTTTTTAAAAAGATATAGTTTCTTTTCTTATCCTTTTTGATTAAATATATTTTTGCTTTTGCTTTGCCTGAGATTAAGATTGCTACCCCTGCTTTTTGCTTTTTACTTCAGCTGAACCATAATGTATTCTGCTCCAGTCTTGTATCTTTACTATGAATATATCCCCTTATTTCTTATAAGCATCACATTGTAGGATTATTGTTTTTAATATATTCTTCTATTCATTTCCATTTCAGGAGAGAGTTCATCCCATTCACATCCACAATTATGATTACTGTCTGTACCTTTCTCTTCATCCTATCCCCCCATTTATGTTTGTATTTCTCCCTTCTCCCTTTTCCTCCACAACAGAGTTTTTCTGTTGACTACTACCTCCACCAATCTTCCGTCCTGTCATGGTATTGTGAATGGGAAAATCTTTTCCATTCATTAATAGATCCATGTGACCAGCCTGGATCACATGGAAGCCTGGCTCACTTATACAGGAAGGAACTTCCATGCTGTATGGGTGGAACAGGAAAGGTGAAGGAGAGCTGGGGAGAAGTTGATCAGGCTAGTTAGAGCTGGGAAGGATACAGGCAGCAGACACAACTTAGGTGCATGAGTGTTTTGGGGAAGGTCCCAACAGGGGGTGAAGAAATTTGGGAATGGCTTTGCCCTCTGTAGTGATATCACCTGTATTGACTTCTTGATTGCTATGATGAATTTGCTTTCTGGTTCTGGGATTTCCCTTTCCAGTGCCTAATTACGTGTTTTTCCTCTATACTCCATATGGAGAGTCTGTTATACTTTCTGATTGAGATGTGAATATTGCCTTAGTGATATGCCTCCCTTCTATCAGTTCCTCTCCTTTTTCTTTCCCTTTTCCCTTACTACATTTTCCCTCCCTTCTAATGATGCCATCTCTTTCTTTCCCCTTTCCTCTTCTATTGCCAGTAGGCAAAGTTAGGTTTCCATACTTAACTGAGTATGTTATTCCTTCCTTGTACCAAATCCAATGAGAGTAAAGTTCAAACTTCATCTCCTTCCCTTCTTTCCCTCTACTATAAATATATTTTTATGCCCCTTCATGTGAGGTAATTTACACTTTTCTGCCTCCCCTTTTCCTCTTCTCTCTTCCATACCTTTTCACCCCTTAATTAGGTATTTTAGCATCATATCAGTTAATTTATAACCACACCCTCTGTCTATGTATATCCTTTTAAATGTCATAATAAAAATACAATTCTCAAGATTTTCAAGTATCATCTTCCCATGTAGGGATGTAAACAGTTTGCTCTCATTGAATAGCACTTTTGTTCTCTTTTTTTCCATGTTAACCTTTTTACGCCTCCATTAAGTCTCATATTTGAAAATCTAATTTTCTATTGACTTCTAGTCTTTTCATCAGAAAAGTCTGGAAATCCCTTACTTCATCGAATATTCATCTCATTGCCTGAAAGATAGTATTCATTTGCTGAGTAGTTGATATTTGGTTGCAATCTAATGTACTTTGCCTTAAGCAATATCATATCCCAATCTCTCCAGTCCTTTAATGTAGGAACTGAGAAGTCTTATGCAATCCTGACTGTGGTTTCACAATATTTGAATTGTTTCTTTCTGGCTGCTTGCAGTATTTTCTCCTTGATCTTATAATTCAGCAATTTGGCTACTAGGTTTCTTGCCATTTCCAATTTGAGATCTCTTTCAGGAGATGATTGGTGGAATCTTTCAATTACTCTTTTATGCTCTGGTTCTAGTACCTCAGGGCAATTTTCCTTGATGAGTTCTTGGAAGATATTGTGCAGGCTTCTTTTTCCTCATGGCTGTCCAGTAGATCAATGATTCTTAAATTATCTTCTTGGATCTATGTTCTGGGTGTTATTTTTCTAAAGAGATATTTTACATTTTATTCTATTTTCTTCATTGTTTTAATTTTGTTTGATTCTTGATGCTTCATACACTCATTGGCTCTTACTTGCCCAATTCAAATTTTTAACAGATTGTTTTCTTCTACTAACTTTTGTACTTTTTTCCATTTGGTCAATTGTACATTTTAAGGAGCTATTTTTTTTCCAGCTAGGCTTTGTACCTCTTAATCCATTTGGTCAATTGTACTCTTTAAGGAGTTATTTTCTTCATGTTTTTTTTACAATTTTATCAGTTCTATTGTTAAAAGAATTGATCAATTTTTATTCTACTCCAATTTGACTTTTAAAATCCTTCTTGAGCTCTTTCAAGAATGCCTTTTGGACTTGTAACAAGTTCATATTATCTTTAGACATTTCAGATATGGGTATAATGTCAAAGCTCTCCTCTTGTGGATTCATATTTCGATCTTTCCTGCCCTCATATTAAGAATCTATGGTCTTTGCTTTTCTATGTTTCTTTTTGCTCATTGAGATTGCAGTTATTTCCTGGCTTTTAAAGATAATCTCTGCTTCTGGAGCACAGGGGGTTCTGTTCCATGCTTCTTCTGCTGCAGGCTAGGGCCCTGATTACTGGCTTTTTGTTTTGTGGCCTCTAGTTCTGGCAACTGGAAGCTATATAATGCTGTTACTTACCTGGTACCAAGCTGGAGCTGGCTGGTGTGTGCTGAGGTCAAGTGAAGTCTTTCTGCATTCCCTTAGGTTTATAGTGAAGCTCATGGCATGAGGGGAAGAGGAAAGGTGGTCTGGCCACTGGAAGCCTCCTCTCCTAGGGCTGTGCTAGAACATTGATAGGCACAGTCCCTAGTGGATGCCTTTCTGCACTGATGTCTGCCAATTCCTCAAGCTGTGCAAAGGCATGCCTGAAGTCCTGATGTTGGTGCTTGGTGGCTCCATCACTTGGGGGCTCAGGATTTCCTGCTAGTCTGCTCAGGTGGGGCTTGCTGCTGGTTTGTTAGACACCCTCTCACTCTGCAGTGGTTCTCTTCAGCCACAGCAAAAGGGACTTTTCCCTTTAATACCCATAGCTTCCCAAACTAAAAGATTGCCATACCCTGTATTTCTGCTGATTCCACTATTCCAGGATTTTTCCTGGGATAATATTCTCTGTGTTTTTCAAGGACAAGGGAGGGTGAGAGTACCTTACTGCTTACTCTGCTGTCTTAACTCCTGGAAGTTTAAATAGGTGACTTTGAAACATTCAGTCTGTGGGCTCATAGTCTCAGGAGTAGCTGCTGCTGCTGCTGCTGCTGTCACAGGCCCTGCACAGGACTGTACTTTTCTCTAACCCAGTTCTAACAGAGTCATCACGACTGCTGCCAGTGATTCATTCTATGGTATCAGAAATGAACTTTCAATTACCAGGAGTTATAAGTCATCCCTTCAGCACATATGTAGCCATATACTTCTGTCTCATTATCTTTGTACTCTACATTTGGGCCTCCTCTTTTTAAGGATCTATGTGAATTTGTAGAATTTTACCTAGGCTTTGGGGGAGAGAGGGATGGTAAGGGAGATGTTTTATAAAGGTCGTTATTATAATAACAATTTAATAAACACATTCTCTGCAAACTAATTAATTTATTTTCTAACCATTAGTGGTAAAGATAACAGTGGGGGCTCATAATTACCCCTAGAACTCTAGGGAGAGAAGTAACTCATACATAATATCTGTGCCTCTGTATATATATATATATATATATATATATATATATATATATATATATATGTATATGTATATGTATATGTATGTATGTGTACACATACACATTTGTTGTGTCTTTCATTAAAATGTGTCTTGTGAATAGGGATAGTTTCATGCCCTGCATTTTTCTCAGCATGTAGCATGGTGCCTGGTACACAGAACGTTCTTAATAAATGAATTGTCATTGATTGAAATATGGATGAAGAGAGTTCCTACAGAAATAAAATCACAACTCCTTGATTTAAAACATTTTTAGGGAAAAAAAGAACCCTAAGGTCTTTGGTTTATTTAATTGATGTAGTATAGCCCTGAATATTTTGCATGACACAATAACCCTGAAACAATGAGAAGTAAATGTATAGATAAGCATGAAAGAGCAAGGTAGCAATAAAAACTGAGATTGGAGTACTTATGTGAGCAAGAGGGGCCCAACATATATATAGAAAGTAGATTTGAGAGGAAAATTAATAAGAAGAATGTTAAAAGTGAATATATTTAAGATAAATTTCTGCTTTGAAATAAGATGTATTATTGGACATATTCATACAATACAAATGTGTATATACATATATGTATATATGTATATATGTTTTACATATATATACCTATGTATCTCTCTATATAGATACAAATATCTATATAGATGTGTGGGTGCACATTAATATCCCTAGTGTCCTGTTTTGAAGGTTTGTAGATACTTACTTAAGAATTATCTTGAAATGTACGGTAGTTACTTAAGATAGAGTATTTCATTGTAAATTAAGTGAGGTTTTAGTTTATCTGATATTTCTGCTGCAGTTTCAATGATCTACTCAGCCAACAAAGAAAAGCAAAAAAAGTATCTATTAAAGTGTTGATTCCAAAGATGGGGGAAATAATATTTCTGTTTTCCCTCTCTGTGGTACAGAATGCTAGCAAATATAATCATTTTATAATTTTTTACCAAAGGTACCAAAAGAGAATTCAGGATGCTTGAAGTAGAGGTAGAACATTAGAGGACCAATATATACTTTATTTTAGATTCCAGAATTCTTGGTTTCTAAAAGTTGTATTGAGGAGGAAAATGCAAGAGCAGTAATATAGAGAAAAAATTTTAAATAAAGAAAACCTACTGACCACTAAGCCTGATGAGGAGGGAATTTCAGAAAAAAATAGCAAACTAATATCCAAGAAGCAGCAAGGAATAGTGGACACAAAGGAAAACTGGATTTGGAAGCAGGATAGTATGTATTCAAATTCTACCTCAGACACTTACTAACTATGTGAACCTGAGCAAGTCTTCTAACTCTCATAAACAACAATTTGTTCATTTGTAAAATAAGAAATCTGTTGTCTATGATCTCTAAGATGCCTTTTCACTCCCTCTTAAATTCTATCTGGAATTTAAAGTTCTCCATAAAATTGTTACCCATCGTGTCATGTTACTCTTCTACACATGTTCCCATCAAAGTGATATAATAATTGTTCACCCACTCCACAATTTCTTATCCATCTCCTTTCCTTTATACTATATATATTCTCTGTCTCTCCATATATATATTCCTTATTTACCCTCTTCTCCAACTCCACCTCTTTTACAGGAAAGTATTCCCTAATGAGGAGCAGTCTTAGAATGATTAGCATCTTTAAAGGTTCATTGGTGGTGCCAACTCCTAGGTGAAGCCTTTCCTAATCTTCTTATATGTTAATGCCCTGTCCTTCCTGAAATGACCTTGCATTGCCTTTTCTGTGTATAGGTTATATCTCACCAAGAAAATATTAGCTCTTCGGCAGCAGAAGTTATTTTTTTCTATGTAGCATGAGGTTTAGTCAAGTAGATTATTCATGTTTGTTGGATTTATATTGAGCACTTTCCATTTGCAGGTAAGTCCAATACTTATTTTTGTCAAGAAATGATCCACTAGAACATCCTCTTCATCCTCTTGATGAGAATCAAGAATCATTTGCATATATTACCAAAAAAACACATTTATAGGAAGAATTATTGCCAAGATATGGCTTCTAGAGCCTTGGGTGTATTTTGGGCATTATTTTTTAGAACCACTTGGTTTTATAGTGTCAAAGAAAGAGAGAGGAAATAGAGAACATGTTTCTTGAGTCTCTAATTTGGTTATGATGACTACTTTTTCCTATGGTAGAGAAGACTTTGAAGGAAATAAATAGTTCTTCCTCAAGGGACTTCTTAAATTATACACTTTACACTTTGTCTGCCTGATTGACCAATAAATAAATCTTCTGGCTTATATTTTTTACTTGTTATCCTTACAAGTTTTCAATAACAAAAATAAATAGATATTCACAGTTTGTGATTATAGCAACATGAATTGTCTTAGTAGCCCTTAAAATGAGAAAATCCATGCAGATATACAGAGTTTACATATATTTTCTGTATCATTCTGTATCCTTTCTAATAAAAGCTCTGTTTTCAAAAGCAAGAACATAAATAAGTATTTTAAACTATGGTTTCACCATCTTCAGTCTCCTTAAAGAGAATAAAAGTTGGTGGGAAAAACTTTTTCTTCTTTTCTTTTTTTTTTTAAGGATTTCTCCTCCCACCCTCCCTTGGGCTAGATCTCTCTATTCTATATTTCTCTTGCAAAAAGCAAAAAAGTAATTAAATTTAATGTATTGATGTAAAATGATCATATTATCAAGTACATAGTTTTTAATTACTTATTGAAGGTGTATGGAACACTCTTGCTATGTGAATATGAATAACACTTTCACCTGAAGTGTACCATATGATAGTACTGCTTTGATAAAGACTTTCAGTAGCATGGGATTCTACATCATATTTAGGTAAAACATAAAGTAATGACACAGTCTAGTCACTCTGCACTACACTTATGAAACTTCCATATATCATTAAATTTCTTTCAAAGGAGAAATTACTTCATCTCCAAATTCCTCATTTCAGTAAAATCATAGGTTCATTCCTCATCTCTATCTTCTGTTTTCACAGAAGATTTACACATATATGGTTATTTACCATTCTTGATATATTTCTCATTACCATTTGGACTTAAGTATCATTTGTTTCTCCTGACAGAGCTGTTGAATTTGTTCTTATCCTTCCAGAGTTTCTTGCCTGGCTTTCCTTATGACCAGTTATATACACTTCTAAGATGGCTTCCTGAATTTAAGATACTGAGTTTGGCAATAAAATACTTAAGCCAAAAAAGTGATGGAATTTCTGACTTCAAATTCAGGAGTACCTTTTTCTATCCAGGCAAGTTAATAGAAACAGATTAGGGAAGAAGCTGAGAATTTGACAACACCTCCTTGATTTTTTGATGTAATCTTTCTTTAGTCATTTCCAGGAATGTTTAAATTAAGTCTATTTCTCAAAATATTACATATTTTAAATAAAAAATTTTAATACATTTATATTCTTTACCTATATGATGTATATATGTATTTAAATATAAAATTTAAAGCAAAAATTTTATAACATAAAATTACCTTCTGCCTCAGAGTGTTAGAATATCTTCAAAATACATATCATTAAATTAACAAGATCTTAATTAATATCTACTCTTTTAACAATAGCTAGCATTTATGTAATTAAGACAGCTAATTTTTATACAGAACTTTCAGATTTGTATTGTGTTTTATATATATTATTTCCTTTGATTCTCTCTACAATTCTCAGATTTGTATTGTTTTATATATATTATTTCCTTTGATTCTCTCTACAATTCTCAGATTTGTATTGTTTTATATATACTATTTCCTTTGATTCTCTCTACA
>CM053773.1:36271452-36301271 GCA_028658325.1 Potorous gilbertii
GAAATTGAGGACTTTCAAGCATTCTTGATGAAAAGACCAGAGCTGAAAAGAAAATTTGACTTTCAAACACAAGAATGAGAAGAAGCATGAAAAAGTAAGCAGCAAGGAGAAGTCACAAAGTACTTACCAAAGTTGAACTGTTTACATTCCTATATGGAAAGACAATATTTGTAACACCTGAAATTTTTCAGTATCTGGGTAGTTGGTGGTATTACACACACACACACACACACACAAACACACACACACACACATGCACACATACGTACAGGCGTGCACGCACACACACACATAAGCATATGCATGCACACACAGAGACAGAGAGCACAGAGTGAATTGAATAGGATGGGATCATATCTTAAAAGAAATTAAGGTAAACAGTGAAAAAGAAATGTAGTGAGAGGAGAGAGGTTGAAATGGAATGGGATAATTTATCTCTCATGGAAGAGGCAGACAGGAGTCTTCTTAGTGGAGGGAAAAAGAGGAGAGCTGAGAAAAAACAACATGGTTTACCTTCATCACAATCGACTAAAGAAAGGAATAAAACGCACACTCATTTTGGTATGAAAACATTTCTTACAATACAGGAAAGTGGGGGAGAAGGATATAAGCAGCTTGGGGGGGGGGATGGTGGAAGGGAGGGCAATGGGAGGAGGGAGCATTTTGAAGTCAACACTCTTGGGGAGGGACATAGAGAATAGTAACAATGGGCGGCAGGATAAGATGGAGGGAAATATAGTTAGTCTTACACAACACGACTATTATGGAAGTCATTTGCAAAACTGCACAGATATGGCCTATATTGAATTGCCTGCCCTCTGATAGGGAATGGGTGGGGAGAGAGGGATGGGGAGAAGCTGGAACT
This sequence comes from Potorous gilbertii, assembly GCA_028658325.1. Taxonomy (NCBI): domain Eukaryota; kingdom Metazoa; phylum Chordata; class Mammalia; order Diprotodontia; family Potoroidae; genus Potorous; species Potorous gilbertii. The sequence continues at coordinate 36,272,318 of CM053773.1, forward strand.
CAAAGTTTTAGGAACATCTGTTGAATATTGTTCTTGCTACTAGGAAATATGAAATACAGGTAATGGGGAATAGAAAGTTATCTGGCCCTACAGGACAAAAGAGAAGATGGGGTAAGTGAAGGGAGGGATGAAAGAAGAGAGGGCAGATTGGTGATATGGTTGATTAAAATGTTTGGTGTGTTGGGGAAGGGGGAGGGAACAAATGGGGAGAAAATTTTGGAACCCAAAATCTTGTGAAAATGAATGTAAAAAGTTAAGTAAATAAATTTATTTAAAAAAATAAAAATTAAATAAAAATTTAAAAAATTATGCAAAAAGGAAAGGATGCATCCTCACATTAAGACATGCCATAGCTTTGTTGAACACATTTGGGAAACCTCCCTCTTTGGAGTGTTGGCGGTCAGGGAGCTCAGCAGACAATCACGACCCGATAGGACAGGGGGGTCAGAGATATGTAGTAAAGTCAGAAATTCTACCAGGAAATACATCTGGAGTTGGCCCAGGGCCTGGATCTGTGGTGCCGTTATAAATTCAGCAGCCAGAAAAGAAAAAAGATACAGGGTTGCTCAGTCGGCCCTTCTCAAAAAGGATGTTTGTTACACAGTGCTCGAAAGTAAGCTGAAGTTATATGACATTTTTTCTCAGTTTTTGGACTCCTTTTTCATTGTCTGTATATGTGTTCTTTCTTTACATGTTCTGTGTGCGTGTGTTTGTGAGTTATTATGGTCAACTCCATGGTAGCTCGACCTTGGAATGTTATCTCTTTTCCTCCCCCTCCTCCCTTCTCTCTGATGGCTGCAGCATCGGGGAGAAGCATGGTGGAGAAAAAGAGAGGAATTAATCTTATATTATTTGTTTATATGATTGCAAAATGCAGTTTTAGATTAAAAAAAAACATATTCAAGGAAATAAAGTATGTGCAGTTTTAAAGTGGCTTTGATCAAAGCCAGCTAGGAGAACAGCATGGATATGAAGTTTAAGGAAAGCATGAAAGTTTTGGAAATTATTGGAAAGTTATTGGTAAAATCCTTTCTCTTTCTACCTTCTAACCCTGGCCAGGTTGGGAAGGTGGAGAGAAAGACAAGAATAAATCCGGGAAGTTTTTTCCTCACATCAGAGGCAGGTTGGACTAGCATTTTAATTATCTCATGCCTCACCTGAAAGAGAAGTTTTTATATAATGGGAAATAACAAGAAAATATCTGGTCATATTTTAAGTGAAACATGTCACTCCTAATTGGATGTATAAAACAGGTCAGATTTTGTTATATTATTTGGCACTAAGGCAAATTGGAAAAATGCATAGATCTGAAAAAGATACCTCAGCAAAGATAAAACTTTTGTACTCTCCAGTAGAACGAAGGAGACTTGGTACCACTGGATAGTTGTCCAGAAATGTTCCTCACTTCAGCTGGTAGATTCAAAAGCCCTCTCTTTCAAAGAAGTTTTTAAGGAGTGGACACAGAAGTAAAATTTACTTGAGTAAAGGTTAGAATCATTAAGATTTTTTTGCCCTTCACTCCCAGCTCATCCAGCTAGGACTACAGTGAATTGTAAAGCTTATCATTTCAGATTAGATCAAGGGAAGAGAATGCTAAGGGAATAGTAGGGAATTTAATTTACCCTTCCCAAGTGTAGGGAATTTGGGCCACAGCAGTATGAGATCACAAGTCCCTACATTTAGTAAGCCCAGTCTTCTATTAATAATACTTATATGTGATGGTTTGGAAATGTAGTTAATGACACCTAAGTTTCACTATTTGTGTTACTGTTGTGCTTCTAAAGTGTTATAGTCTTGCATTGTAAAAATTGAGTAATCCCTGGAATTCAGAAAGTGTTAGAGAAACCAATTTCTAATCTGAATTTTGTTGAAACTAAAAGATGTTGGGAAAATTGTGTAAAATTAGTTATAATGTTTTGGTTTTTGTTATTGTCATTTAGAAAACCCGGTATTTTCACATCAGCCTATTAAAGAGGTTTCAGTTAAAACTATTTGGCTATCATTTTAAAAGTTGTAAGAAATAAGTTATTTGGAGTTACTGTTTTAATACTAAAACTAAAATTGTTAATTGATTACCATATGTAGAAAAGGAATTGAATTAAAACTTTTTAGATATACTTTTTAATGGCAGGCATGGGTGTGGTACCAATCTCCTTTATTTTATAAAATTGCTAAGGCCTCTAGGAAACCATGCCTCTATAGGTAGTCTTCAATCCTAAGAAAGAAACTTGATTGACTTATGCAAATTATAAACAGTGACTAGGACTTGCTCAGAAGTTGAAAGGATTTTTGGCAATTGGCTTTTAAGTCAGGACAAGTTTTAATCTTGAAAAGGAAAGATCTTAATGGGTATGAGTCCTGCTTACTGTAACTCCATGACAATAGGAATGACTATCTCGCTCTGAGCTGATGAGTGAATTTTGCTGTTTAAGGCAAAAGACATTTGAGACCACATATATTTTTGTTTTGAGTTTGAATTTGAGTATATTCCTTTTGTGCCTGTTTCGTCTTTGTCTAACCTCCATGCCAGCTTGGTCTTTTCTAGATTGCAAGCCAGCAACTTCCAGATAAATGCTCAAGCTATGTATCCCTTGAATGGGACCTGTCGAGGCAGGGACAGCTCTACATGCAATCTTAGCAGGAAGCAATTTCAGAAGTTGAGACCTTTATCCCTTACCCCAAAAGATCTTTGGTCCCATCTCATACACAACTGCTATGGCCTATAATAGAGGAAAATAGACAAGCAGACAGCTTGCTCACACTGACAGTTTTAGAAGCACAGCACTCCCACAATCAGTTTCATCAGTCAGCCTCCATGCTTCACGAGCAACTTCACATTACTAGAGAGCAAGCAAAAAGTATTGTAAAGTCTTGTCCACATTGTATTCCGTTTTTGCCAGCTCCATCCAACATATCCATCAATCCTCGAGGATGTAATCCTCTTGAAATATGGCAAATGGATGTCACACATGTCCCAGAATTTGGAAGGAATAAATATCTTCATGTGACACTATTGCCACCTCACTGACTCCTCCAAAAACAAAAGAAAGGGAGAGAAGAAGGCAAAAGGATAAGGAGAAAAGTTGACATGGTATTATATACCATTAATTTCCTGACACCAGATAGAGAGGGGCTTATGCCTGCTCAAAAACAATTTCAAAAAGGCAAAACATGCCTCACTGATAGGAAAAAAGTGAACGTGAAATGAAACAACACAAAGACAGGCCCTGTGTTAACATGGGGGCAAGGGTATGCTTGTATTTCCACAGGAAATGAAGAAATGACCTGGATACCAGAAAGAAACATCTGATCTCAGTTATACATTGGAGAAGATATGGATTGAGGAAAAAGAAGCCATGATCATTGGAATGACAGGACAATGAAGACACTCATTCTGCTTCTGCACCTTCCAGCTGACCACTGTGGCAGAAGGAACTGATTGCAAGGAAGATAGATGGACTTTTTGTACATAATCCACCTCGGGTTATGGGTGGTGATATGAGGAGGGAAAATAGAGGAGGTAATTATGGTAGCACATGGGTTTAAGGTTTTTGGGAAACAAATTGATATAGATAGAATTTTTGCCTTTGTGACTGGGAAATAACATGCTTTAATTGTACTATCACTGAATACATTGATTTTCATATAGCTAACAGTAGCATTATATCTGTAATTATGTGTCCTAGGTTTGCTGTAATGCCTATCAAAAGTGAAGGCTGATATCTATGTATCTGATCAAACTTTTAATCAGTTAATTTTGAAAGTAAGACAGAAAAAATGTTTAAGTGACATTATAAGCTTTGTGGAAGCATTGTCTTCCTCTGTCAATTGGTTTATCTAATAGATACTTTAAGGGAAACTCTTGTGGTGGTGGGAAACAAAATTGATGTTTATGAAACAAGATTGCTCATAAGATGTGATTGTAGGTTCATTTCCATTGGTGTTACTTCTGTCCATTATAATACCTCTATATATAATTTATAGACCAGGCCTCCAAGGGAAATCTTGACTCCAAGGAAGCTGCAAATGATTTGGGATTATGTTGCTAATACACATCCCTTTGCATCCCTGTTCCATTGGCGGATATCTATAGTACCTCTATCCCTTTGTTTCTCTGTATGGCCACCCATTCATAGGTTCCTTCTGTCATGGGTAAGCTTTTCAAACCTGAGTACCCTATCTCCAATCACAACAAAAGAAAGGGGGAGTTGTTGAGGGCCAGGGTGGAGTGAAGTTGATGAGATGAGGATAGACCTTTGGGGAAACTGATGTTTGAGACTGTGCTCATTATCATCTCTCCATGTCCCCCAGATGTTGTTGTCTCTGTGAGACAAGAAAATTAAAGTAAACAAGGCATATGTAAAATAGATGCTCCTGGTTCATGGTCTGATTTAATCAGAAGATTGGTTTAAACATCCTGATTGATTTAATCAATGGGACAGAGACAACAGAGCAAGATTAGAGGCATATCCGAACATGACAGGAATTTTCAATTTTACATGCCAGAATTGTTCTGTGTAAGCATGTATAGGATCAAAGACAGTAGGGAGAGTTTTATTCTAACAAAACCTTGAGATGCTATGACAGTAATTACGGCTATGGGTAGTACAGAACACCTAGTGATGAATTTTTACATAGTATAGAGAAGCATTTAACTCCTGTACCTACTAGGGTAGGTAGATGTGTTTCCTGTGTTGTGCTCGAAGTCACTTTATTAGTAGAAGCTATTTTAGCATCCACTGTGTTAGCTGTATCTGTCTCTAATACACAAAACACTGTAGTTCAAGCTTCTGAATTTCATGCTCTTGTGAAAAACGTGTCTGCAGGCTTTAAGCAACAAGCAAAAATAGATGACGAATTTTATGGAGCCATTCATACACTTCAAAAGGTAGCTGAAGTCATTGGTGAAGAAGTGTCTATGTTCGTTACAACAAAAATTGCAATGTGATTATAGATATAGTGCCTTTGATTTGATGAAGAAATTGTACAATGAGTCATAAGTCCGATGGGAAGAAATTAGAGCTCAATGGCATGGGCTAATTACAGATAATGTCACCTTGGAAATCCAGGGATTGATTGAATTGACAGAATAATTAGACGAGGAAGCAGATGCTGATTTTGCACCTGAAAAGACGGCTTCAAAAATAACAGCTAGCTGTCGGGAAGGGGGGGTGGGGGGGATGGGGGGGGAATGGAGCCAAGATGGCAGAGTAGAAAGATTCACATATGTTAGCTAGGAACCCACAGTGCATGGATTTCCTCTAAAAAGAACTCCTGACAAATTCTGGAACAGTGGAAGCCATGCAGCAACACAGGGAAGGAGATGTCCGTTCCAGAGAGCCCTAAAAAACCAATCCCAAAGGTCCATCGCGCATTGGACGGAGCAGAATCCTCTCCTGCCCTGGCCACGTGACACTGAGAGAAGCAAGCAGGTCTGAGCAGATTTCAGGGATGGAATCTCCAGTGGCCGCGAAGGTCCTTCCACTCACAGACGCACAGGTCAGTGAGAGAGACGGGATGAGAGGGGAGTGGGGTGTCTCCAGGACTCAGGCCCCCTCGGGAGGTAGCAGCAGTGGCAGCGGCAGAGGCAGTGGGCCTCGAGAGGCTCACGGAGCAGGCAGGAACTCAGGCAGCAGCTGCATTACAAAAGGACTCTGCGTAAACTCCCTGAGTGAACTGAGCCTGGAAGGCAGCCCTGCCTCCACCTGAGCACCAGGAATTAAGCTCACATTGAGTAAGCAGCCAGGCCTGCCACCAAAAGCCCTGAGGCTGGGGAACAGCATTTGAATCTCAGACCCCAAGCACTAGGTGGCCAGACCTAGGCCAGGGGTGGAGAGGACTCTCAGAAGTCAAGTAACTGGCTGGGAAAATGCCCAGAAAAGGGAAAAAATCTAAGACAATAGAAGGTTATTTTCTTGGTGAACAAATGATTCCAAGATTTCTCTCTGAAGAGGAAGAAAACTGCTTACCATCAGGTAAAGACATAAGAGTCAATGCCTCTGTATCTCAAACATCTGAAATAGATATTCAATGGGCTCAGGCCATGGAAGAGATCAAAAAGGATTTTGAAAATCAAGTTAGACAGGTGGAGGAAAAACTGGGAAAAGAAATGAGAGAGATGCAAGAAAAGCATGAAAAATGAATCAATACCTTAATAAAGGAGACCCAAAAAAATGCTGAAGAAAATAACACCTTGAAAAATAGGCTAGCTCAATTGGCAAAAGAGGTTCAAAAAGCCAATGAGGAGAAGAATACTTTCAAAAGCAGAATTAGCCAAGTGGAAAAAGAGGTGCAAAAGTTCACTGAAGAAAATGGTTCTCTCAAAATTAGAATGGAACAGATGGAGGCTAATGACTTTCTGAGAAACCAAGAAATCACAAAAGCAAACCAAAAGAATGGAAAAATGGAAGAGAATATGAAATATCTCATTGGAAAAACAAATGACCTGGAAAATAGGTCCAGGAAAGATAACTTAAAAATTATGGGACTACCTGAAAGCTATGATCAGGAAAAGAGCCTAGACATCATCTTTCATGAAATTATCAAGGAAAATTGTCCTAATATTCTAGAACCAAAAGGCAAAATAAGAATTCAAGGAATCCACCAATCACCGCCTGAAAGAGATCCCAAAAGAGAAACTCCTAGGAACATTGTGGCCAAATTCCAGAGTTCCCAGATCAAGGAGAAAATATTGCAAGCAGCTAGAAAGAAACAATTCCAGTGTTGTGGAAATACAATCATGATAACACAAGATCTAGCAGCTTCTACATTAAGGGATCGAAGGGCATTGAAGAGGATATTCCAGAAGTCAAAGGAACTAGGTCTAAAACCAAGAATCACCTACCCAGCAAAACTGAGCATAATACTTCAGGGGAAAATAAGATCTTTTTGTCCAGTGTATTGGGGAGGGGGACGGGACAAATGGGGAGAAAATTTTGGAACCCAAAACCTTGTGAAAATGAATGTAAAAAGTTAAATAAAATTTAAAAAAAAACCGAAACAAAAGACAGTTCAAATGTCAAAAAAAAATATGGTCTTTCAATGAAATTGAGGACTTTCAAGCATTCTTGATGAAAAGATCAGAGCTGAAAAGAAAATTTGACTTTCAAACACAAGAATGAGAAGACGCATGAAAAGTAAACAGCAAGGAGAAATCACAAGGGACTTACCAAAGTTGAACTGTTTACATTCCTATATGGAAAGACAATATTTGTAACACCTGAAATTTATCAGTATCTGGGTAGTTGGTGAGATTACACACGCACACATTCACACACATGTACAGGCGTGCACGCACACACACACATACACACATGCACGCACACACAAAGACAGAGAGCACAGAATGAATTGAATAGGAGGGGATCATATCTTAAAAGAAATCAAGGTAAACGGTGAGAGAGACATGTAGTGGGAGGAGAGAGGGTGAAATGGAATGGGGTAAATTATCTCTCATAGAAGAGGCAGGCAGGAGTCTTCTTAGTGGAGAGAAAAAGCAGAGAGCTGAGAAAAGAAACATGAAGTTTACTCTCATCACATTCGACTAAAGGAAGGAATGAAATGCACACTCATTTTGGTATGAAAACCTATCTTACAATAAGGGAAAGTGGGGGAGAAGGAGATAAGCAGGGTGGGGGGGGTATGATGGAAGGGAGGGCAATGGGAGGAGGGAGCAATTTGAAGTCAAAACTCTTGGGGAGGGACAGAATCAAAAGAGAGAATAGCAACAATGGGTGGCAGGATAGTGTGGAGGGAAATATAGTTAGTCTTACGCAACAATGCTATTATGGAAGTCACTTGCAAAACTACACAGATATGGCCTATATTGAATTGCTTGCCTTCCCAAAGGGAATGGGTGGGGAGGGAGGGATGAGGAGAAGTTGGAACTCAAAGTTTTAGGAACAATTTGATTATTTTTCTTGCTACTAGGAAAGAAGAAATATAGGTAATGGGGAATAGAAAGTTATCTGGCCCTATAGAACAAAAGAGAAGATGGGGTAAGGTAAGGGAGGGATGATAGAAGATAGGGCAGATTGGTGATATGGTTAATTAGAATGCTCAGTGTATTCAGGAGGAGGGAGGGGACAAATGGGGAGAGAATTTTGGAACCCAAAATCTTGTGCAAATGAATGTAAAAAGTTAAATAAACAAATTTGTAAAAAAAATAACCAGCTCTTTGATAGTTTAAGCCCATGGGGTCATATAAAGATATGGTTTTCACCTTTATTGTTATGTTTTGTAGTATTGCTAGGACTGCTGCTTGCGCCAATATGTATCAAATTTGCTTGGCGTGGTGTCTAGGACTCCCTGATATCCAGTAGACAGAACATCATCATCCTGAGGGAAAGATTGAGTCAAAACAAAAAGGGGGAATTGTCAGCCCCTAGCCTCCTGGACAGCATTCACTGGTCACAACTCAGCCAAACTGAGGGGTGACTGGTAAGGTATGAACAAGATGGCGCTGGGAGGAAGGTTTCCGCCCCTGTTTTGCTCAAGGCTATTTTCCCGGGCTTTTCTGAGATCAGTGAAGCCAAAAATGTTTTTCTTTCTTGGGGCTACGTGTCTGCCCTGTGCAGCCCTGGTTTAAGGTAGAATTGCAGCCTTTTTTATTCTTCTTTGCCTCCTTCTCCTGTGTTGCATTAGATGCCTTTGCGCAATGATAGAAAGGCAATATTAGAAAGTAAAGCAGATTTGCATACCCTCCTGTCCTCCCCCAAACTCCCGACCACTTATGATACTATTCCTGTTTAAACAAAAAGGGGGAGCTGTTAGGAGCCAAGCTTTGGGAGCTGGCTATGCCCTCTGGGAGGAACATGGGAGGGGCTCTGGCTGGGGATATAAGGAGCTGTCAGGGAGGGATCGGGGGAGTGATGTAAGCAATAAAGTAAAGTGCACTGGCCACCTCAGGTGTTCTGTGTAGTCATTTCCCCTCCATGGAAGAGTAGGATTCCCCTGCCATAGTTTCATGTGGTAGGGGACGGAGACATCTGAAGACCTGGGATAGGGTAAGTATCCAAGAGAGGGCTGGGGGTAGCCCAGAGGCGGGATGGTTTGGGGGGTTGCCTGACCAGGAGCCCAGATAGCAGCAGGCCCCAGCAGGCCAGGGGGCCTAACACCCAGAAAACATGAAAACAGGTTAAAGAGAAGACTCAAAAAAAATTTTTAATTTGTACCTAAAACGAGGAAGAATTCCTGGAATAGTTAAAGCGATAAGAATAGTAAAGGATAAAATGGGAAAGAAATCAAAATGCTGCAAAATTTTATGAAAAGAATCTTAACAGTTTGTTAAAAGAGACACCAAAAAAGCCTCAAGAAATAGTGATCTTAAAATACAGAATTGGTCTAAAAGTGAAAGAGGCAAAAAAATTCATTAAAAAAAAAAGAGCTCTAAAAGCAGAATATTCAACATGGAAGAAAAAGGTACAAATTTCACTGAAGAAAATAATTGCTTAAAATTCGAATTGGGTAAGGACTCCTCAAGACCTCAGAAAGCAATAAAAGAAATTGAAGAAAAAAATGAAGAAAATGTGAAAATCTCATTGTGGAAAATTTTTCTTAGAAAATAAAGGGAGAAAATTTTTAAAATTATTTTACTATTTGAAAAAATAATATGATAAAAAATCCTAGATATCATATTACAAGAAATAATAAAGGAAAACTAATGCAATGTCTTAGATCCAGTTGTAAATTAGAAAGTCAGAGAATTCATAGATCTCTTTGTGAAACAGCATCCAAAATGAAAAGTTCCAGGAATATTATACCCAAATTCAAACACTCCCAGGACAACTAAAAATACAAGCAACCAGAAATAGATTTTTCAAATATTATATATCTATAGCTAGGATTACACAAGATTGGGCAGGTACCATATTAAAGGAATAGACTGCAAGGAATGCAACCAAGAATTACCTACCCAGCAAATGAGCATAATCCTTCAAAGGAAAAATCAATATTTAATGAAAGAGAAAATTTTCCAAACTTTCCTCATGAAAAGAACTCAGCTGAATTGAAAATCTGACATTCAAATCAAAAATTAAAAATAAAATTAAATATGAAAAAGTAATCATAAAGGATTCAATGGAGTCAAATTGTTTACATTTCTATATGGGAAGATGAGTCCGGAAAGATGAGTCCTGTAATTCCCACAAACTTTATCACTATTAGAATAATTAAAAGTAGTCTGTATGGACAGAGGGCATGGGTTATATGAGACAATTATGTTGCAATGATATCCAAAAATTAATGTAGGGGTGAGAAAGAGGGCTACACTTGGAGGAGGAAGAAGAGGTAGAACGGGGCAAATTTTCTCATAAAAAGGAGCTGTTCTAGGAAGAACTTTCGTAACAGGGGGAAAATGAATTGGTTACAGGCTATAATATATGTGTACATATATATTATGCACATATGTGTATACATGCACACATACCTTTCTATGTATATATGTACGTATATGTATATATGTTTGTGTTACACACACACACTGAATTAGGTACAGAAATCTACCTTTCCTAGTAGGCAGATAGGTGGACAAAGACACAGCAGATATACAGATGGCTAGGATGAAAATAAGAAGGAAGGCAGTTTGCTGGAGTCAGTGGTCAAAAGAAAGACAAACCTTTGAAGAGGGGGGGGAGGGGGAGAGGGAGAGACAAGAAAATAGGCCCCAGTTAATAATCATAATTGTGAATGTTAGAGGATGACCTAACCCATAGAATATAAATGAAGGTCAGAACCAATTAAAAACTGAATCTGATAATATCTTTTGTACGGAAGACAGACTTCAAACAGAAAGACACAGAGAGAGTTAAAATGAAGGCCTGAACCAGTGGGAGAGAGTGGAGAGGTCCAGTCCTAGACCCAAGACAAAGGAGGGGAAGGGGGAAGAAGAATACACAACAGCCACGGCGGCAGCAAGGGCAGAGACAACGACTGTTTCTGGATCTCTAGGTCAACAGACTGTGAGAGAATCGAGCTGCTGACAATACAGCTCCCCCACACACCAAAAGCAGAGATCTACCTGGACAAAGAGCTCAAAAGCCAAGTAAAGGACTGGGAAAATGAACAAAAATAGGAAAAAAGAATCAGACTATAGAATCTTGCTTTGGTTAAGAGGAAGACCAAAATATGGAAACAAATAAAAACATGGTCAAAGCTCCTCCATCCAAAGCCTCCAAGAAAAATATGAATTGGTCTCACTCCATGGAAGAGCTCAAACAGTATTTTGAAAATAAAATAAGAGAATTAGAGCAAAAATTGGGAAGAGAAATGAGAGTGATGAAAAAAAAATAATATAAAACGAGTCAACTGCTTCCTTAAGGAGATGCAAAAAAACAAAAACTAAAGAAAATAGTACAGTAAAAAACAAACTAACTCGCATGACAAAAGACATGCAAAAAACCAATGAAGAGAAGAATGGCTGAAAAAGCGGAATAGGTCAAATGGAAAAGGAGGGCCAAAATCTCGGTGAAGAAAATATTTTCTTAAAAATTAGAATGGAGTAGATGGAAGCTAAGAACTTTATGAAAAATCAAGCAATTATAAAACAAAACCAAAAGAATAAAAACATAGGAGACAATGTGTAACATCTCATTGGAAAATCAATTGACCTAGAAAATAGGTCCAGGAGAGACTATTTAAAAATTGAGGGAATACCTGAAAGCCATGATCAACAGAAGAGCCTAGACATAATTTTTCAAGAAATTATCAAGAAAAACAGCCCTGATATTCCAGAAGTAGAGGGTAAATATATATTTTGAAAGAATCCACTGATCATCTCCAAATTGAGATTGCAAAAGGAAAACACCTAAGAATATTGTAGACAAATTCTTGAGTTCTCAGGTCAAGGAGAAAATATTGCAAGCAGCCAGAAAAAAAAAGAAAAGAAAACAATTTGAATACAATAGAAATATAGTCAGGATAACACAAAATCGAGCAACTTCGACATTAAGAAATCACAAGACTTGAAATATGATATTCCAAAAATTAAGGAACTATGATTGAAACCAAGAATCATCTACTCAGCAAAACTGAATATAATGCTTCTGGGGAACAAATGGTCATTCGATGAAATAGAGGACTTTCAAGAATTCTTGATGAAAAGACCAGAGCTGAATAGAACGTTTGACTTTCAATCAATAGAAGCATGTAAATGCAAACAGGAAAGAGAAACCATACGGAGCTTACTAAATTTGACCTCTTTATATTCCTAGATGAAAACATAATATTTATAACTCTTGAGACTTTTGTCAGTACTAGAGTAGTTGTAAGGACAATCTACACATAGACAGAGTATGCAGGGTAAGTTGAACAGAAAGGGATGATATTAAAAAAAATAAAATTAAAGGAAGAGAGAGGAATATATTGGGAGGAGAGAGGGGAAAAATGGAATGAGACAAATTATCTCACATAAAAGAGGCAAGAAAATGCTTTCTCTTTTTTTTCAAATTTTTTATTTATTTTAGTTTATAGCAGTCATTTCCACAAGACGTCAAGTTTCAAACTATCCTCCATTTTTCCCCACCTCCACCCCAAAATATTGTCCATTCTGATTACCCCTTCCATGACTCTACTCTCCCTTCTATAACACCCCTCCCTTCGATTTCTATATCCCATTACCTATATTTCTTATTTCCCAGTTACATTAAAACAATTCTCAAAATTCATTCCTAAAATTTTGAGTTCCAACTTCTCTCCCTTCCTCCCTCCCCACCCATCCCCACTGAGAAGGCAAGCAATTCAATATAGCCTGTACATGTTTAGTATTGCTAAAGGCTTCCATACTAGTAATGTAGTGAAAAACTAAGTATATCTCCCTCCATCCTACCGGTCCCCTGTTTATTCTATCCTATCTTTTGACTTTGTCCCTCCCCAAAAGTGTTTAGTTCTAATTTCCCACCTCCTCTAATTTACCCTCAATTTTATCATCACACCACACATGCCACCCTTCTCCCCTATTTTTCTGTTGTGTAATATCAACTTGAGTGTACACGTTATTCCTTCCTTAAACCAAATATGATGGGAGTAAGCTTCACTTTTTCCACTCTCAAATACCCCTTTTCTCCTCTTGAAAAATCTTTTTCTTGCCATTTATATGAGAGATAATTTGTCTGCTTCCATTTCTCCCTTTCTCCTCACAACATATTCCTCTCTCACCCTTCAATTTTATTTTTTGGATATCATCCTTGCCTATTCAACTCATAATGTGACCTCTGTCTATATGTGTGTGTGTGTGTGTGTGTGTGTGTGTGTGTGTGTAATCCCTCCAACTACCCAAATAATAAGAAAAATTTCATGAGATGCAAATGTTATCTTTCCATGTTGAAATGTAAATAGTTCAACTTTATCAAGTCCTTTATAATTTCTCTTGATTCTAGGGCTGGGGATAGACTACTGCATTCACTTCTGACCCACGTGAAAGAGCTTATTCACTGACCTTTGAAGCTGTCTTTGGTGTTTGTGAGTTGATGAATCTGTTGTCCACTGCTGCTGCTGGTGGCACCCTGAAGCCTGTTCTGGTCCTCTCCCTGCAGCACTCAAGGCCCATGCTAGGCTGCATTCTGCTCTGAGCCTAGTGTGATAGACCTTTCTTGTCAGCCTTTCAGGCTATCTTTGGCTGGAAATCTCTTTTACTCTGTCGTTTTTTGGCTTCTGCTGCTCTAGAATTTGTTTAGATTAATTTTTTACAGACAATTTATGGACTGTAGGAGGAGATCTTCTAGAGATGTATCATTCTACTCCACCATCTTGGCTCAGGCCACAAGAAAACACTTTTGCAATGGCAGTGAAGAGACAGGACATGAGAGGGAAAAAGTGAACTTTATTCTCATTACATTTACCTTAAGGAGGGAATAAAATGCATACACAGTTTGCGATGAAACTCTATCTTACAGTAAAGGAAATTGGGGAAAAGGGGATAAACAGGGATGGAGGATGATAGAAGGGAGGGCTAATGGGAGAATAGCATAAGTAGACGTAAGTAATTTTGAGGTGGGATAGAGTCAGAAGAGAGAATAGAATAAATGAGGAGCAGGATAAAATGCAGGGAAAAATTGTCTTCCACAACATGACTTTTATGGAAGTCTTTTACATAACTACACATATATAACATATATTGAATTGCTCACCTTCTCAGTGGGAATGGGGGGGGGGAGTGAGAGAAGTTGGAACTCAAAATTTTAAAGCAAATGTTAAAAATTGCTTTTACATGCAACTGGGAAATAAGATATACAGGCAATGAGGAATGGAAATCTATCTTGCCCTCCAAGAAAATAGAAGAAATGGGGATAAGAGAAGCGATGGATATGATAGAAGTGAGTGCAGATTGGAGGGAGCAGGGTAACCAGAATGCATACTTTCTTGGGATGGGTGGAGGGGAGAGACGAGGAAAAAATTTGGAACTTAACTTCTTGTGGAAATGAATGTTGAACACTGAAAGTAAATAAATATATTAGAATTGAAAAAATAATTCTGTTGCAAGAGATGATCAGGGAAATTTTAAATTACTATAATTATAAATTATAAAAAAGAAGAGTCATTCTCATTTCTCAATTGACAGTGAAAAGATGGCTGTTTTCAGAAGTCAAAGCTATCGATAATCGTATAAAAATTTTCTAAATAAATAATGAATAGAGAAAGTAAATTTAAACAATTAAGATGTATCACATTAAAATTATGAGTTACTTTTGAAGATGTTGCCATTAGATACTGCCTCAAGATATAATAAATGCTGGTGGGGATGAAGGAAATTAACCGCATTAATGAATTGTTGGTTTAATAGTTAACTGGTCAAAACATTCTGAAGAATAATTTGAAACTATGCTCCAAAGTCTCTAGAAGTTAGAATAACACTTCATTCAATAATACATTTTCTATGTCTATATCACAAAGAGAAGAAACACAAAGGAAAAATCTGTATGTGCAAAAATATTTGTAACAGCTCTTTTGTGACAGCAAGGAATTGAAAATAGAATGCATTCTTATTTATTGGTGAATGTCAGAACAAGTTGTGAGAGTATTATGATGGGGTACTATTATGCAATAAGAAATGGCAAAGGGTTGATTTAAATAGGAAAAGAAAATATGGCAAGACCTTTAACAATTTGTACAAAATGAAGTGAGAGGAATAGGAGATCATGGTGTAGTGTTATAGCAATTTTGTAATGATGATGTATTTGAAATACTTGAATACTCAATACAGTGATTCAAGGTGATTCCAATATACTGAAGATGAAAAATATGCTTTCCGCTGTCATAGAGAGAACTGCTAAACTCTAAGTTCAAATTAAAAAATCTTATTTTCTCTATTTTCCTGTTTTTGTCATATGGTTAATATGAAACTAAATCTTCATGATTTAATTGATACAGCGTTTGCTTTCTAAGTAAGTGGGAGAGGAGGTTTAGATGAGGCAGAAAATCTGGAACCAATTTAAAAATAATATTAAAAATGAATAAACATTTTAAAAGACCCATTAGCCACCCAAAATGCCTGATAAAGGAAAAAAATGAACTCTAAATATCATATTTTTAAGAAATCATCAAAAGAATTTGTTTGATGTTGTAACCTGAGAGGGAAGTACAGACTGATTAGTTCCCGAGGTCACAACCGTAGGAAGAGGTTAAATATAACATAAAGGGAGAAAAATTGACAAAATTTGATTTTCAAGGTCAAAGGAAAATAAAAGATCATGAACAGCTCTGAAGAGTCAGAAGACCTTCCAGAAAAGCTCAATCAAAATAATGTTGGAATATATATAAATTGCTGAAAATAAAATATAAAATAGCTAGAAATAATTAATCACTTATCTAGGGAAGGTGCACTTAGGAGTAAGGTAAAGGAATAACAGCAGTAACATTGGGGGATACAATATTTTCTCTGTTTTAATTATGCAATTTACTCAAGGGACAATAAGAATATAATACAATTCTTTATTTTTAAAGCCCATAATAGAATTTTGTTATTATATACTCCCACATATTCTAGACATTCTAGCCTCCAAATGAATTTTATTCTTGTTTTTCTCCCTTTTTATGTAGGTAAAATATGGCCTGAAATTGTCATTTCATTGATAAAAAGAAAATACAAAAGAGACTACTTATCTATATCTAAATCACTGAAGAGTTTATTAATGACAAAAGATCAGAATGTTCTTTAATTTTAGAAAGAAAGCAGAGGGATTATCCTCCACTATGTTCAGTGAAGAGAGAACAAAAGTGAGAAGAGAGAATTTTAAGTTTTCTGGGAAGTGGGGCAACAAAAGTTGTGATAAAATTAACAACAATATAGTGATATTAAAAGTTCTATTATATGTATATTATTTTGTTACTGCATAATTTCTTATGCTTTTGTTTCAGCTCATATTACAATTACAATTGAGTGATTTTCTGTTATAGCAGTAAAAAAAATTAAGTCATTGGGAAATCTCTGTCCATGCAGAAGGTCTATACAAGTTAGAGAGATGTGGTGCATGTGTACAGCACTGGGGATGACTTCTGTTCATAAGGAAAGTATAAGATGTTCACTTCCAGGAGACTAGAGAAAGTATTTAAGGGGATTTCCTTGGAGCATCTATATCTAACATATGTATATATATATACATATATATATATATATATATGTATATATTATATATGTATGTGTATGCATGTATGTTATAAGTAGTGTCAGTTGGCTAATCCTATGGTGAAAGGAAAGCTTTCAACTGGTTACAGAGGAGTTCAAAAAGTCCTTTTAGAGTCAGTCACCTTTGTTGTTCTCAGTTGATATATATGACTCTTTTGCACACATATTTTGGTAAGAGAGCATGCGGTAAGAAGAAAGACCTTTAAGTCTTCTTGTCTCATAGCATATGTCCCATTTCTGGACTTTATGCCTTAGCCTATGAACATCATTCCTCCTCCAGGATATAGACATAAGTTCTTCAGCGCAAATCTCATCACCATGCAAATACGTTCAGTTTTAGTTTGTTATTGCTTTTGTTTTCTTTTGTTTTGTTTATGCTCAAAACCTTCTTAACTACTTCAGTTGCTTCTCCTTTTCTAATTGGGTGGTGAAGCAATAAACTCCTTCCAAAATCTTCCTTTATGTAGTACTCAGAGCTTTCCAGGAAATTTTCTATTTTCTATCAACAGTTCTGCTTGCTTTCAACACAAGGAAATATCATGCCC
The DNA here is from genome assembly GCA_028658325.1 of Potorous gilbertii. Taxonomy (NCBI): domain Eukaryota; kingdom Metazoa; phylum Chordata; class Mammalia; order Diprotodontia; family Potoroidae; genus Potorous; species Potorous gilbertii. The sequence continues at coordinate 36,289,481 of CM053773.1, forward strand.
CCTCAAGGGATTCCCTTTGATTATGTCATTGCCAATTTTGAGCTTCCTTTTGTGTGTTTTCTTTTGCATTGGATTGGATACCCATTAAGGTCAGGTACTATATTTTTCTCATTTTTATTACCTAGCTTTTAGCACCATGCCTGGCACATATTAAGTGCTTAAGAAATGTTTATTAAAGTAAATTGAATTGAAAAATAGACAAATTGAGTTAGTGTACATTATTTGAGAAATGGTTGAATTGATCTGAGTTTCATGGAATATGATTTCACCATAATAAATCGCAAATATGAGGAATTTTGAAAAAAGATTTATGTGAATTAAGTGAAGAATGAAGAAGACAAAATGGACAATGCTTTTTGAAATGTAAAGAAAAATACCACTAAAATGCTGCTGAACTCAAGTGACTTAACATTACACAATCTTGTTCTCAGAGATTAGATTATGAAACACATCCTTCCTCTCAGGAGAGAATTGGACTACCAAATCAATCAACCAATAGCAAGTAGGCTACTTCTTTGAGCCATGGAACTATCCTCATTTTAGGATAAGATAATTAAAGGTAAAGCTATCACTAATCCACTTAAATATTTATTGGGTTAGACAATGTGTACCTTTAGAAATATGCTCAAGGTGTAGACAGAATTAACTGGCAACAACTGGAGTGTTGTGTATCTATCTGAAACCTCCTTAACTCACTAAATAAATAATTTTATACCCACACTGAGCCAGAAGATAAGATGTTAGCAGCTGTGTTTGGGAAGACATTCTGGCCCCATGAACAGAAATAGTGCCATGAAGATTTAGAATGAATCATGAAGGGAGATAATTAAGCTGTGTCTAGAGCAGAAGTTAATAAAATGATTTGACCTACTGCCCCCTTTCCAAAAAAAAATTACTCAGCATTTCCCTAGAAATAAACGTGCTTTAATATTTCAATGTTTTTAATTTTCATAACTTCAAAATACATGTATATATTCAAAGGACATATCTTAAATATAACAATTTATTGCACTTTTCCTATACTGAAATTTTGAAATGAAATATTGTGTCATGTAATTTCATAGTATCATATTGCAAGCAAGTCACTAGACACACATATTACAGCCAATGCATGCTGAACTTCCTAACAATGGGCAACATGCTTTCCTGCCAATACTTTTTTTGGTAAAATCTATTGGTGTACATGACTTATAATCCCTTGTGCGTTATAATTGATTTTGTGGGTTTGCTTGGAAAACAATGTAATCCTTACCACTTTGACTCTGCTTTATAACAAATGAAACATGCATGAACAATTTTTCATAATTTTCTCATCCTCTTTCCTTCTGCTTCAACCGCCCCTTTATTTTTATTCAATGTCCCTGAATTGTACCTGAGATTATTAAACCTCCCTCCCCAGATCATTCCAACCAATCAAAGGGGTGATATCATCCACCTTGGGAACCTATGGCTAGACTATAACTGGAGAATGAAATGTAGACTGCCAATATGGTCATTTTATTTATCAGTTCCGTTTAATATGTTTTCTTTGTTTCAGAGTAGGACTTGATGCATGTGTACCAGAGAATATGAAGATATCATAGAAAAGGTGGCAAGTAACCCTAAACATAATCAGAGCTACTTTTGAATTTCAAAATGTAATTAGAAAAAATAAATTAACCTAATCTACATTCTTGCAGAAAAAGGTTAAAACTGAACATGTGTAAATTCTTCCTCAATTTCAGTTCAAGGAGAATCCAAAAATTAGCACAAAAAGAAATAAAACACTAAAAACAACCTGAAATGCTTACCAGTCAATTAAATGCATATAGAATTCCTTTTGTCATAGATATAATACCACAAAAGATTAAGTTTTTTTTTTTCTTGCTAAAGGAAAGCCTTAGTCTTCACTGATAAAGTTTTGTGGAACAATAGAGTGTATTTCTCGGCAGCTAAGAGATGCAGCTGATAGATTGCCAAGTTTGGAATCAGAAATACTCACCTTCATGAATTCAAACTGACCTCAGATAATTACTATATGTGTGACTTTGAGCACTGAGTGACTCAGTTTCTCATTTGTAAAATGAACTGGAGAAGAAAATGATAAACTACACTATTATCTTTACCAAGAAAACCTCAAATGGGGCCAAAGAGTCAGACATGACTAAAACAACAATAATGTAATTTAGTAGGAATGATAAAATAGTGAATCATAGTCCTAGACTAAGTCTCTGAAATGCAAGTGTCTATTTCCTAAGGTTTATTTTTGTAAGCTTGAATGTAAAATATTAGTATAGAACAAGAATATAAAATATAATGAATATACAGTAAAATAGACTGTTCAATCTAGCAGTATAAATCTGGAACTAAAATATGTTGTAATATATGGATACATCTTTTTTTGTGTCAATAGTGATTTTGATCTCTTGACCAGAAGACGGGAACAGCAGAGGTGAACATAGGGTGAGTATATATCAATCAGCTAAATGACAGGGACCCTACATAGCCTTTGTCCTATCAGTTTATTGGATTCAATTTGGCACAAGTTATAACAATTATTTGCTCATGTTGCACCACACATACACACACACACACACATACACACACACCTATTAATAGACTCCAGTGCCTCCCTGTCACCTCTGGAACCAAATGCAAAATCTTTTGTTAATCACTCAAAGCCTTTCATTACATATCATTGCCACTACATACACACCCTCCACACACACACCTTGCCAGTCTTCTTATACCTTAACTCTTTTTTCTTCTTTTTAAATTAAATTGATTTATTTAAATTTTTCAATATTCACTTTTATAAGATTTTGAGTTGTAAACAATTTCCATTGTCTCCCTCTGAAAGACAACAGGCAATGTGATATAGGCTATACATGTACAATCATATTAAACATATCCCCATATTAGTAAGGTTGTGAAATAAGAATCAGAATCAAAGGGGAAAACCATAAGAAAGAAAAAAAACAAAAAGCAAAAAAGAGACAATTGTATGCTTTAACCTGCATTCACAATCCATAGTTTTTTCTCTGGATGGGACAGTATTTCCCTTCATGAGTCTTCTGGAATTGTCTTAGATCATTGCAGTACTGACAAGAGCTAAGTCTATCATAGTTGATCATCACACAATGTTGCTCTTACCCTGTACAGAGTTCTCCTGTTTCTGTTCATTTCACTTAGCATCAGTTTATGTAAGTCTTTCCAGGATTTTCTTAAATCTGCCTGCTCATCATTTCTTATGGAACAATAGTATTTCATTCATACTGCACAAATTGTTCAGTCATTCCTCAATTTAAGGACATCCTCTTGATTTCCAGTTCTTGGCTACTACCAAAAGAGCTTCTATAAATATTTTTGTAACTGTGATTCCTTTCCCCATTTTTTTATGATCTCTTCAGGATACAGACCTAGTAGTGGTATTACTGAATCAAAGCTTGTACAGCTATATAGTCCTTTGGACATAGTTCCAAATTGCTCTCCAGAATGGTTGGATCATCCACAAATCCACCAACAATGAATTAGTGTTCTATTTTCCCAAATCTTAACATTTATCATTTTGCTGTTTTGTCATGTCAGCCAATCTGATAGAGCTCTTTTAATTTGCATTTGTCTAATCAGTAGTGATTTAGAGGATTTTTCTTCATATTACTATAGATAGCCATAATTTCTTCATATGAAAACCACCTGTTCATATCCTTTGACTATTTATTAATTGGGGAATGATGTGTATTCTTATAAATTTGACTTGGTTTCTATATATTTGATAAATGAATCCTTTATGGGAGTCCCTCATTGTAAATTTTTCTTCCTGCTTTCTGCTATCCTTCTAATCTTGGTTACATTAGCTTTGTTCATGCAAAACCTTTTTAATTTAATGGAATCAAAAATCATCCACTTTACATTTCGTCATTATTTTCTATCTCGTTTTGTCATAAATGCTTCTGTTCTCCATAAATCTGACAGGTAATGACATCTTTGTTCTCATATTTTGTTCTTCTATTTGTATTACCCTTTATGTCTAAATTGTGTACCCCTTTAAACTTATCTTGGTATTCATTATTAACTATTGGTCTATGCCTATTTTCTGCCGTACTATTTTCCAATTTTCCAAGAAGTTTTTGTGTAATGGTGAGTTCTTATCTCAGAAGTTGGAGTCTTTAGATTTATCAAAGGGAGAATGCTGTAGTTTTTGACTACTGTATCTTTTTTCTTCCATCCTCTTTCATTCGCTGACATTGAACTGCTTACCAGACCATGAGGAAGACACTTCATTTCTCAGCTCTGGGCATTTTCTCTAAATTTCCTCCATACCTGAAACGATATTCTTCTCCTTATTTGCCCTTTCATTTCCCTGACTTCCTTCAAGTCCTACTCCAAATCCTATCTTTTACAAGTAGCTTTTCCTAACCTCACTTAAGGTTAGAGTCTTTTTTCTTTTTATTGTTTCCTATTTTTACTGTAATATATTTGTACATGTGTTTGCTTGTGGTCTCCATCATTAGATGGTGAGTTCCTGGAGTTCAGGGGTTGTCTTTTGCCCCCTTTTAATACAAAAACATATTCGCAACACTTAGCAAAGTTCTTAGCACAGTAGGTATGTGATAAATATTTATTTATTCACTGACTGTCCAGAGTGTAGCACAATCATTCATTCACAGTTGGTGTTTGTAAATGAAAGAATAAATGAAAAATATCTTTAAATGGAAATTAAACAAATCACAATAAATCAATAGTTAAAGCACAATAGTAAAAAAGAAGTTTCCTTGTGACTTTTTAATCAGTTCTAAAGATAAAGGAGATTCAGCAAAATCCTTGAGGAAGAAGCAATCTCATTTTCTCTACTTTTTTATTCTATGGTAAGAGAAAAAAGTTGTGCCTGGAGCTGCACTGGTCTTCATTTCAGGGCCTTCAAAGGAAATGTTTTTAAATGTACTTTTTTGTTGTTATTTGGGCAAAAGAGTGAGAACAACACAATATAACATGATCACATGGATTGACAGAAGTTTTATTTAAAAAAAGAAACAAGAAGTAAGAAAAGATATAAGTACATGTCAAGCCAGAGGGAACAAAACATTTTCTATTTTATTTCTCCATAAAATTGTACACTAGAGAATTCTTTTCCCTAGACAAAATATTTTTCCCCTAGGATATCCTTGTTGATGCTATGACTGAAGGGACACTTTTATTTGCCTATTTTTCTGTCTTTTTCTTTTATTTTCTTTTTTAAGAAAATACATCAAGTGAAAGAGTTTAAAAATAAGGGCTAGAAACTATGTGTTTTAATGCAAATTCCCACCTCTTACAAGAAACTTTTTCAGGCATTCTTCAGTCCTTCCTTCCTTTTGTGATTACCATCAACTCATCTTCTGTATAACTGCTAGGTGACACAATGGATAGAGGGTAAGAGGCAGAAAGAGAAGTTGAAATCCAGCCACAAACACTTACTTATTTTGTGACCATGGTGAAATCACTTAATCTCTGTCCACCTCATTTCCTTATCTGTAAAATATATTTAATGATATCCCCTATATTCATGGTTTCTCTGAATAACAGTCAAGAGAATATTTATAAGGCATTGGCAAACTTGAAATGCCATAAAAAGCTAGCTATTATTATTGTACAATTATACAATTGCATAATACACATAATAATATAAAATTGTTATCATACAATTACACAAGTGTCCTCTATTAGATTATAAGTTTCATGAAAAAAGGGACTATTTTTTCCTTTGTGTCCCTAGTGTTTTGCACAATGCCTGGCACATAGTAAGTGCTTCTTGACTGACTGATCCAAATAAATGTCCCAAGATCACAGCATTAAAAGAAATTGCTCTGGAATCAGGGCTAACCTCTGAAACTTACTTTCTGAGTTACTTTCAACAATTCATTAGCCCTCCTTCTTCCTCCCCTGCAACAAAGATGTTGGATTAGATCTATGAAAGGTTCTCTTTCACAGGTGAGATATGAACTGTGGTGTTCACGTTTCTGAGTTCGGGACTTTAATCACTATGCTCTGCTTCTTCTCATGAAAAAAAAAGAACATTACTGTTATTTTTAATATACATCTTTGCTCAGCCAGAACACCAACTTGTTAGAAGAAAGATAAAACCAGCATTTCATGTTTACTTTTGCTATGCAGGATGTCCAGTTCAAATTGAACAGAATTTTTCTATAGGTGAGTCATGTTTTTATTTATTCGTGATTTTGTACTGCTTGAATCACCCCTCCCACCAACTTAAGTACCGTTAAACTTAGATCCACAATCACATAAAAATACTGAACCTCATAATCCATACTGTATGAAAAATATTCACTTTCCAGAGTGTCATATTTATTTGAAGAGATATGCCATTATTCTCGTTGATCAATTAAATTCTATTTGAAAAAGTCATCATATGTCACATCAGTACACATAACTTAGAAAGAAAAGATATATGATAATAAGCAAGATCCAAAATTAGAAATAATAAAATAGTAGACTAGATTTACTTGAAAATTTGAGGAGAATTTTTAATAATCCCAAACAAATTAATCAAGAGATGGCAGGAAAGGTGTTAGCATGATAAATACGTATTAATGGAAGAAATATGACAAAAGAAGAGGAAGACAATGACTTTCACTCTTTTGCTTAGCTTTTGTCCTTCTTCATGTAGATTTGCATGGTAGACTCTTGAATAGGTGTGATAGAATCTGATATACAAATCGTTGTGGGGTTTCTTTGTCAGAAATTCTAAAACAGATTTAAGAGAATTGGACACTAATGTGAAAATTAAGTAGTGAGTTAAAGGGAATTCTAACCATAAGTCAGAAAAACTTTTGATGAAAGCTTATTGAACAAGAAATCAGTTTTTTTAAAGATTTAAATTTGTATGCAGTAGTTATCTGATATTGATCTATGTTCTGAACTGTCTAATGGAGTATAGTATGTCCTTTTAGAGAGAAAATGTTTATTCCAGAAAAAGTTATGAAAATTAACATTCTCTTCACAGGAGAAAAGGCTATTAGATACATTCCCCCATTTTGTTACAGAGAATGTCTTTTTGAAAGTGCTATGGAATAAAAAAAATAAGTATCTGAAGATCTAATCAAATAAGTCAATACACAAATAAATATATACTTACATAAATAAATAGAATTTCTAAGTCTTAAGTTATGGAGAAATGGCTGAAACATGCGTTCCTTATATGAGGAAAAGGTAGAAATGCAGCTAAGGATAGCAAGTGAAACCTTGAAAGCCTCCTTGGTAAAGAGAAATTTCACAGTCTTTAGTCCAATAAAATAATGCTTGTCTACTCTAGATTTATTAGGGAAATATTTTATCCCTACTTTTTTTCTATGACATTTTATTGAATGTCTTTTCCTTTGATACATTTGTGTCTTCTGGGTGAATAGTGAAACTAAACATATTGGCAGAGGTTCATATAAAATAGTTTTGAAAGAAGATGATACTGAAGAGTATTTTATCCTGAAGCAACTTGTTTTTTAGAAACATCTATGCCCTTGGTGAGGGGTGCTCTTCCCTAAAACCTCAACATACATACCACCACCCCACCAATATGTAAGCGCAAATGTATTGTACACATGTGTACATTCATGTATTCATGAAACAAATCTATAACCATACATATATACAATACATAAAATGCATGTACCAATATGTATGTGTATGTTTGTATGTTATGTGTATATGTGTATATATGTAATATTATTATTCTTCTACTTTTCATTTGTAGCCACAAAATTGCAGAAAATACAATAAGAAAAGAATCATAATTGCTAGGGGCATAAATAACAATGGAATGATGCATGGTATATAGAAGTCGGGTAGTTATGAAGATATATTACACAGTGGGATTGAGTCTCAGACATGAAGTTTTCAAATCTGATCTCAGATATTTACTAGCTCTGTGACCCTAGCAAGTCACTTAAGCTCGTTTGCCCCAGTTTCCTCATTTTAAAATAATCTGGAGAAAGAAATGGCAAACTACTCCAGTAACTTTATCAGGAAAACCTCAAGTGGAGTCATGAAGAGTTGGATACTACTGAAAAATGAGTGAACAACAGTAACAACACAAATGTTAGTTATAGCATATTATTAACAATGTCTCATTCCAAATACCTGAACAAAGGTATCACACAACAGATGTATCACTGGAAAAATAGGATATTTATTTAGTGAGAACTAGCAATAACAGATAACTACACCATGTACTATATTTGTACTATGTAATGTTAAAAGATATAGAGGGATATTCTCCACTTTGGTGCCCGGTAACACAACAGGAAATTATAAGAAAACATGGAAGAGTTGCACAGCATGAAAATATCTGCTTAGGTGGCAAATGTGTTATTATGATCTATGCCTGTTTGTGTATGTGTGTGTGTGTGTGTGTGTGTAATCCATAATATCACTGATTTTATATATAGTTACTCTTACACAAGACGACTACTATGGAAATCATTGGCAAAACTACGCAGATATTGGCTTAGATTGAATTGCTTGCCTTCCCAAAGAGGAAGGGTGGGGAGGGAGGGAGGAAGAGAAGTTGGAACTCACAGTTTTAGGAAGAACTGTTGAGTATTGTTCTTTCATACAACTAGGAAATGAGAAATACAGGTAATGGGGCATGGAAAGTTATCTTGCCCTACAAAACAAAAAGAAGATAGGGATAAGGGAAGGGAGGGATGTTAGAAGAAAGGGCAGATTGGTGATAGGGGTAATTAGAAAGCTTGACGTTTTGGGGTGGGGAGAGGGGAGAAATCTGGAGAAAATTTGGAACACAAAATTTTGTGGAAATGAATATTGAAAACTTAAATAAATGAATTTAAATTTAAAAAATAAGTCAATAACTACTGTGAGTTTTGTGAAGCTTTTTTCTTGAGAAAGACTCCTAATATTAAACTTTTTTATTTTTATTTTTTTGATCACTCTCCACAGAACAAACTGAACCAGGAGTTTCTATTGTTCAGGCAATGTTGCACCTAGGGCAGCTAAAATATGCCAACATAATTCTGATTCACAAAGTATATACTCTCCATATAGAAAGCAGAAGAAAAACATTTATTCCACCAGAAAGCCAAATCCCAACACCAGATAGCCAAATTCATCATAGTAAACAAGAAGTCAATACACATTAGCACTGCTTGGAACAAAGTCATTCCTAACCCTCCTCCCCGACTCTGCTAGGTTCTTCCCACAAAAAAACAAACCTTCAGGAACCTATCTGTCTGCTTGCCTGTGTCCTCTCTCCTCTATCCCTCAGCCACTCTCACCAACTTCCTCCCAGTTCTGCTCCACTCTTCATGTTCCACCAGTTCAGCAAGCTCCTCCCACCACATGTCACTCAGGTTTCCATGTGATTTAAAGAGGTCACATGAGTTTATTAATGAATGGGAAGATCTTCCAATTTAAATTACCATGACAAAGTCAAAGAGTGAAGGAAGATTTCACACTCTCTAATTCAATGTCTGTGGAGGCCCGGTTAGGCCCGGAGCCACCGCCCTACCCGAGAAAGGAGACTTAGCAATACAGAGCTAAGGAGATGTGGTAATGCAGAGCTAAGGAGACGTGGCAATACAGAGCTAAGGAGACGTGGCTGGGGAGGCAGGGCAAAGCTCAGGGTATATGAGAAAGCGGTGGCCGGGGGGATTTGGGATTTGCGTGCTGACCATTCTACAATAAACATCTGCTCTATCTACTCTGGGTCGCTGCCTGGTGATTCCCTCCTCCTGATCCCCGGAGGAGGGCCGGAGACGTCCGAAGCCCTGAGGGCAGGGGAGGAGGGTGTAGCGGTACTCCGCGGAGAGGGGTACTGGGGGTCAGACCGTCCGCGACAAATGTCACATATAAATACTCTTTTACAATGAGTCCTTAGTTGTTAATAGCATTCATCAGGGAAGATGACTAAAAAAGTCAAGTCACTTTTCAGATACTTGATAAAGTAACTAGAAAATTATGACAATGTCAAGAAAAACTTCTTGCTTTTATCAATTAACTTAGTTTAGTAACTCATAGAGCCTGTTCCATCCCTAGAACCATTTTCACAAACTTGGTCTATTCATTATCTCTATTTGTGCAAGTCTGAAATGTACTTTTTTATGAACACAAAACTCAATGGAAAAGTGAAATTTCTATTTCAATTTAAAATTATCGATTTTGTCTTTTTGTTTTAATTTTAAAGTATCTTTGTGACCATTAGGAAAATTTATAGGTTGATTTTTAGACCTGAATACTAGTTCAAGCTCTTTATGACTTTGGATAAATTTCTTCATAAATTTTCTCAGTTAAAAAATGAGGTGCTTCTCTGATGTCCCTCCTACTCTAATGTTATCTAATGGATAGTATAGTATAAAGATTACTGAGTTTGAAGGTGGAAGACCTGGATTGGAATTCCTGCTTAACCTTCAAATAACTGTGAAATATTACTAAACCATTCTGTGCCTCAGTTTCTTCATCTATATAATTAGGGCTGCCTACAAAATCATCAATATATGTCATTTATATATATATATATATATATATATATATATATATATATATTATATGTATATATGTATGTATGTGTGAGTGTTATGTATTTATGTTTTCGGTTTTCAACATTAATATCTACAAAATTTTGAATTTAAATTTTTCTCCCTACCCCCACCCCAGGACAACATGTACTCTGATTACCCTTTCCCCAAACCTGCCCTCCTATCGACACTCCCCCCACTTCCATTTCCTTCTATTTTCCTGTAGGAGAAGATAGATTTCTATACCTGATTACCTATATATCTTATTTCCTAGTTGCATGTAAAAACCAATTCATTTTTAAACCTTTGAGTTCCACATACTCTCCCATCCCCCATTCCCACCCACTCTCATTGAGAAGGAAAGCAATTCCATAAAGATTTGCATGGTGGTCATGCAAAACATCTCTATAACAGTGATTTTGTGAAAGACTAACTCTAAAGTTTAGTTGTATTTCACTTTGCCTGTCCAGTCCTCCATTCATTCATTTCTCTCCTTTGATCTATTCCTCCAGCAAAGTGTTTGCTTCTGATTACCCTTTTCCCCAATTTGCCATCCTTTCTCTTAACCCCCTTCTCTTAGGCCCTCCACCCCACCGTTTTCTGTAGGGTAAAATAAAGTGTAATACCTAATTGTGTGTGCATGCTATTTCCTCCTGAATTCAAATCTCAATGAAAGCAAGGTTCACTTATTCCTTCTCCCCTTCCCCTTCTTCTCCTTCATTGTAAAAGCTCTTTCTTGCCTCTTTTATGTAAGATGATTAGCTACATTCTGCTTCTCCCTTACTCTTTCTCCTAGTACATTCCTCTCAATGCTTGCTTTTCTTTTTAGATATCATCCCTTCATATTAAGCTCACCCTGTGAACTCCTCTCTTCTTCCCTCTCTCTGTGTGTGTATCTATCTATCTAGACATCGATATATGTATAAATTGATATAGATACATGTATAAATAGACATAGATTGTCAGATTTTTCTATTCAGCTCTGGTCTTTCCAAAGGGAATGCTTGGGAGTCCTCCATTTCATTGAAGTTCTGTTTTTCCCCTGAAGTATTACACTCAATTTGCTGTGTCAGTGATTCTTGGTTTTAATCCTATCTCCTTTGACCTCTACAATACCAAATTCTTTTTTTTTTGAAATAAATTTAACTTTTTACATTCATTTTCACAAGATTTTGGGTTCCAAAATTTTCTCCCCATTTGTCCCCTCCCCCCTCCCCGATACACTGAACATTCTAATTACCCATATCCCCAATCTGTCCTCTCTTCTATCATCCCTCCCTTCCCTT
>CM053773.1:36301771-36321099 GCA_028658325.1 Potorous gilbertii
CAAATGGGGAGAAAATTTTGGAACCCAAAATCTTGTGAAAATGAATGTAAAATGTTAAATAAATTTATTTAAAAAAAATACACTGAGTCTTTGAATGAGGAGCTAGTACACTCAGCAGGCACTAAATAGAGTGAAAGTTGCTCCCACCTCTGTCAACTCCATTCTCTGACCTGTTATACTAATTAGTTGTGTGATACTGAACAAGTTACTTAGCCTTTTTCCCTCATTTTCCCCATCTCTAAACTGAAAATAATAAGACCATCCACCTCCCAGGGTTGCTGTGAGGATTAAATGATATAATAAATAAATAACGTTTTAGCATATGCCTGGCACATAGTAAATGCTATATCAAAGTTATTTTTGCTATTATCATTAGAATTATTTTCTTATTGATATCATTTCTCTTGTCTTCCATGAGATCCATTTTTTCTTTTAATTTTTCAAGAAAAATATTTTAAAATGATGTGTTCCTTTCATCACACCATCCATTGATCAAATTTTAAAAATACCAAATGTCTTAACATATACCTACATAGTCCAGCAAACTGCATCTCCATGTTTTCTATGTTCAATAGTATGTTTTCTCTCCTTCTTTTTAAGTTCATCATCTCCTTGGGAAGAAAGTGTGTTACATATTTTATCTTCATTCTTTTGGACTTTTGATTTGTCATTGCAATTATCAGCGTTCTAAAGTTTATTTTTCTTTATATTGTTACTCATGTTAAAAAATGATCTCCAAGTTTTCATTACATCAGCTCTTGAAGATGTTTTGGAGACTCTCTGGTTTAGCAATGCCATTCTTAAACTGTAACTGCACACAATGGTATTGATGCTTGCGACCAGTTCATTTGCACTGTGACCACCAGAGCCTTTGACTTGGCCATTCCACATCTCTCCGTACATGCCAAGGTCACACAAACCTTCTGGCAGCCATTCTGCAATGTTGACTAATAATGAGCTTTATGGTCCATGAAAACACCAAGACTGTTTCAAGTGAATTACTATGAAGTCACACATCTGTATCTTATTTGATAAAGTTGACTTTTTGAATCCAAATATGAATCTTTATATTTATTCTTATTAAATACTATTTTATTATGTTTTTTAAAATTTATTAGCCTGTAAAGAAGAATTTGAATGCCCAAAATGACAATGGGTATTCTGACTACTCTCACTCTCCTTTGCATGATGTGAATATTTGATTACTATAAGTACTACACTTAAACATAATTAATTGATAGAATTATAAATGCCTTACCTAGGAACCTGAAACACTCTGTAAGGAATCTTCTCATGAGGGGACAAGGAGCTGTTAAAGACAGTCTTTTGATTAGGGAGCTATGAAATCTGAGTCTGAAGTCTGGCTTTGCCACTTAATGGTGTAATCCTGTGCAAATCATTTCAATTCTCCAGGTCTCATTGCCTATACTTTTAAAAGGATGCAGTTTGAATAAGTAGATTCTAAGGTTCATTCAAGTTCTACATTCTGTGATCTCAATTCACTAGGTTGTAGAAATGTTATAGGAATTTCTGAGAGTTGCTATAAATTAAAATTTATGTGATTAATTGCTCATATTTTTCATCTGTTCCTAGAAGTACTTGCAGTTTCATATAGTAAGAAAAAACCTTTAATAATATGACTCATATTGCAAATCAGATTTTCACTAACAAAATGATACCATTTTCTGAGTTGGAAATGATAGGAAACATCAGAGAAAGTTCCTATTCCATCCCAAAATCTACAATAAAGGAGGGAAACTGAACACATCCCACATTGGGGGGGGGGGGGGGTAACTCTGAAGTCTTCACTGAAAAACAATTGGCAAAATTGTAAGTTTCCTATAAAGTAAGTCAGTCCAGGAATGAAAGTGTACTCCCAGTAATAAAATAAAGAGGAAGAAACATTGGCTATATGCACTGGTTTAGAAATGTAGAGTACTAGTAAATTTTGATTTGAAAAAAAAAAGACATGTATGGAAGGGGAAGCCATGGAAAGCATTGGAAGATGAATAGAAACGTACAGCATGACCATGAAAACAATGTCAAGCTCCCAAAACTTAGAAATGAACTAGGTTGGCGAGGAAAATTAATTGCAATTAAGATGACATAAAGGAAGTTAAATTGAAGAAAGCAGGAACAAAGTTAGTTATTTTTTGGGATATGGATTTCATGATAAATAATAAATGACAAGAGGCATGAATGACATAAATTTGATGTTGTTTCTGTTTTTCTAACAAGGTGAAAGACAGATTTAATGAAAAGGGCAGAAAAGCAATGGCTAATAGAGTGTTGATGTCTGAGGTGAGAAGGTAGAAAATAAGCAAATTTACTTTTAGACTAAAATGTAACCTCAAAGATGTTTATTCTAAGCTGATATTTTCCATAGATATGTCAAGATTTCATAATTTTTCTTAGGTTTAAATTTGATATGGATTGTTTCAATAATTTTCAGATTAAAATATCACTCAAGGCAGGAAATAATGAAATATTATTTCCACAAATATTGCTAAATATAATGGATAATATTCTGTACATAGCTCAGCAAGAAAAAGAATTCATATGAAGCTCCAGAATATTATAGTCATTTAAAAGTGATTGACCTGATACTCTGCACTGGAAAAAAAAATGTTGATGAATAAAGACCATTTCACAGCTACATGTCTCCAAATGTTGGGCATTCTACTGAGTTGATCATTCTATAAATATAGCAAGCATTCTATTTTACTTGGTCAGGCTGTATTATAGGTTAGTCTACTAGCTAATAGTTGTTGAAATTCCAAAATGTAAAATATGAAAAAAAAGCTGAGTATTGGGAAATAAAATGATTAACTTTTGAAATAATCCCAGTTCTCAAGTTGTTCACAATCTCAGAAAACAAGAAAAAAGACATTACTATCAAAAATCATTACAGATAAATATCTGTATAAATCTGTATAAATACAGATAAATATCCAGGACTCATCAGTGAGTCCTGGAGAGGAACAATGAAGTAATGCCAAAATCACAGATTTGAAGTATCATTGGGGTGAATATGGGACAATCTCAAAAAAACAGGATCATATACACAGATATGTGTAACTCTTCCTGACTTCAGATGAAAAAAGAAGAGTGAAATGAAATAATTTTAAATGGAAGTCAATAAAAGAAGCCCCACAATAATGTTTCATTGTTTTCTGTGATGAGATATGCTATTTTTAAAAAGAGAAATTTTTAACACCTTTTCATTATAGCAGGTATTTTTATAAGAAAAAATTGATATGGAGAAAATAAATAAACATTTAAAGCAATCTAATACTTTCATATACTAAAAATGAAAAGAAAATCAGAAATTTATTTATCCACTAATGTCCTGTAAACTGAACACTATTATATATAACCACATTGAACAATACTGTTAATTTGCCTAACAAAAAGATCACTTTATAATATATGACCTAACAAAGTAATGTTTTAGAAAATATACAAAACACCAAAAAATGGCAGTCAATAAATTGTCAATGAAAATATAAAATTCTTCCAATTTCAAAAATGGATGAAAAGTAGGCCATCCCAGATACTTTAAAACTCTTAGTTAACATCCAAAAAGATTTACTATAAAGCATAGAGATCACTACATTAACTGAATAAAGCTAATGATTTTGGAATACAATACAAACAGATATGTGTGCAGCATGTAATTTTCTTATATAAGAATGAAAAATATTACTTATTCTGATTGAAATTGTCATCAATATTTAAGAAAGTTTAATTACTCAGATTTTATTTTGAGAGGAATATTCAGTAAAATGGTGTCTATTAGCACCTCTCATGATTATCTAAGGTAATTACTGTAGTGTTGTGTCCTATTTGAAGGACAGTAACTGTTAGAAGTAGATTTCCTAATCCATCCTGATAGCATTGGTCACAGGGCAATGATGGAATGACCCTCAATGCCTATATATTTTGAATTTCCAAACATATTTCATTCTTTTCAGATCAATATTAATGTGTGATTGATAAAACACTTTTGATATATGCAAAATAAGAATAAAAAATCTTCTAATATGTCAAAATAATACAGTGTAAACCACAATAGATCGTTAAAATTACCTTGAAAAATATTTGAAATCATGTGAGAAATACTTTGACCTTCAGAATGAAATAAAATGACATCCAGTGTTCCTCAGAATTCATAATAGCCTAATTTGAGGCCAAATACACTTTCTTTATGATCATCCTAATAGAAAAACCCACTATTGTCTTTTGTTATTGTTGTTCATTGATGTTGACACTAAAAAAATGCATTGAAATATGATGCATATAAAGTTACTTTGCTATAAAGTCACATTTGTGAAAGTGCACATGAAGTATCTTAGTGGGGGAGGTAAGAGAAAGCAGCTTTGTTCATAGCACTGAGCCCCAGGGTAATTAATCAGCATCTCATCCACTTAGAGAGGAGTTCCAGACTCTGCTGCTACTGTCTTCCTGAAGGTATGAAATTAGCTTTTCTCAAGTGACACTGTGGCCTGTTTCCAAATTATATATCCTGTGGCAAATGCACCATGGGAGAGGGGTGATAATGACCACAGACGAGGTGGAAATCAGAAATTTGGTCAGCCTAGGAAAGCTCATCCATTGAATTGAAGAAAAGAAAGAACTGGAACAGAGTGTCAGTATGTGGAATGCTACACCAGGCCAGAAGAGACTAGAACGTAGCTTGGGAACATTTCTGTACTCACTGACATGGCTGGATGTAGAGAATGAGAGTACTAGAAAGTGAATTCCCCAGTATCATGTGTGAAGAGGCAAAGACAACTTTGAGTTCCAAACTTTAGGAGATCTGCCATGAAAAAAAGAAGAAAGAAGAAGAAGAAATGATAAGGCAATAAAAGACAAAAAAAATGAATTTACCAAGGATCTCAGAGGAAAATTTTGTTTAAAAAAGTTGTGTATGCAGATAAACCAATTGGCTAGCTATAATAATGAAAGAATGGAAGATAGCATCTAAACAAATCCAGAAATCTCTGAGTAAATATAACAAGACAAAGAAAAATGATGCAACTTGTGATGCAGCAGCAAAACTTGGTATTTTCAAGGAAGCATGGAATCACAGCAAGATGTTTGCAAATGATACAAGAGAGAAATAAGCATCTTCCAAAAGAATATATAACCTATACAAGACAAGTAATTGACACAACTGAAAAACTTGAATCTGCCTTAGCAAATCTCCCCAAATAAACAAAGGAGAAAAATGCTTTAGTTTTATGAAGAACACAGACTAAAGAAAAAATAAAGATTTATAAGGATCATGAATGAAGAATAAAAGTTTAGAATAGATAGAAAAATGAATTAATGAAGATAATAAAGTAAATAATTTTTTTTACAAAAAGGTACAAAATATTTAAAAACTGATTAATGAAATTAATATAATAAAATAATAAATTAATGAAATAAATTAAAGGAGAGAAGAGGAAGGGAAGATGTAATCAACTAATTTAGAAAGAGAAAAGATGAGTAGCTCACATCCAGAGATTTGATCCACTTCTAGTCATATATTTATTCAGTTTTCCATACTGCTGCATGGCCACTTTTTTTCTTTCAAAAATTTTCTTGCTATAATTTGTTGTCATATTGCATAATTTCTTCTAATACACTCCTAGTCTCTTATGGTTCATCTCTTCTTTATTCTTAATTTGATTTTCTTGCTCATGACATCTAATGAGAAACAATAAATGACAATACATAGTGCTGTAATGGGAAAAAAGACTTGTCTTTTCTCCCCAGTGCTATCATGTGAACCTGTTGATAGAGGACTGAGTTTTAAGTGACTAAACCTTTGTTCTTTTAGATTAAGGTAGAACAGAGTTTCAGCATTTCAGCATCCACATTTTGCATCCTGTTCCAAATATTCTCAGGGGCAAGAAGGGATCTTCAAGAATGATTTTAGTGGTAGCTGAAATAAAATTTATTCAGCAGTGATGCCACTTGCTGGCTCCTCAAGGGCAAGGACTGTCTTGGCTTTTCTTTTTGCCCTCAGTCTTTATCATAGTACATGGCAAATAGAAGTTTTTAAAAGCTTTTTAACCGGCTGGCATGAATGGAGACCAATGCTATGTAGGAATTGAGTTAAGTTTGAATCTCCTATGCAGAGCCTAAGATGGGATAGAGGAGAATGTGTACCTAATTTATTGGAGAAAACATGAATGCTTTTCCTCTTATTATATCCTAAAGTATTTTTTTTGCTAACACTCAATTAATGTTACATAGTTCAATGGAAAGAGATACTAATAACTGACATAGACTAGTTGGAGAGCATATCTTATTGACACTCCAGCTCACAACAGTAAAGATGGCCCCAACTACTCAGGGAGCCCTGGAACCCTAAAGGGAAAGCAAAACAGGTCTGGCTCTGAAAAATTAGCCAAAGTATGTTACATTAAGTTTTGAGGGGTTAATTATTAGAGAGTAGGTCACCAAATGATGACCTTGTGGGGCAGTAGCAATTCAGAGTACCTACTCTAGATAATGGCAGCATTCCAGTCAGCACTGAGGATTGGATGAGCCACAGATATGAAATTACAATATTGAGTTACTGATATAAAATATAACAAAGTAGCAATAAAAATTTATTCTCTCAGCATCCACATTTCATTTATATTCTTTATACATTTACCTCTCAAATATGTAGTTTAATTTGTAACATTATGCTTTTTTTACCCTTTTAGTACTGATGCTTATAAAACTTATATATGATCATTTATGTTTTAATTTTCAGTTTGACTGGAGTTGAGTCAAAACAACAAAGAAGGAGAAAGTAGCCTCACCTAGCTGTCCCCTAGAACTACTCCAGCAAAGACATAGTAATGTCAAAACACGAATAATTGAGACATCCATTATAAAATCATTTCTTTTTCAGTACAAATCTGTAGAGGGACAAAAACATGAAGAAAGTGGGGAAAGGATCTAATGCAAAAAATATCAGCTTATGGATACTTGCAAATGAGGAACTTCATTGCAGCCTTCAGTTACACACTAGGTGAAGAAAAGGTCCTGAGTCTCTCAGGTGAACACCATTTTTTTCTTTATATAAAGTGACAATAGAGCAACCTGGCATGTTTATTGACCATTCTCCAGAGGTGGGTTACAGATCTTGTAAAGACTGAGGAGAAGACCTGAACCTAAGATATGAAGATGAGAGATAAGAACAATATCTAATCTGATGCTGTGTTCTGGTTAAGGAACAAGAACAACATTTAAGAGGGGGAAGTCAAGGTGGTGAAGTAAGGCAGTAACTCATATTAAGTCTCTGAAATTCCTTCCAAACAATTTTAAATAATAATTATTACTTTTTTTTATTTATGGAGAGAACCTGCAGAAGGAATGGTTGAAACAAGTTTACAGCCCAAGACAACTTAGAAGGCATACAGGAAATGTCTATCTCACAAAAAGGAGAGTGGAGTGAAGCCCAGCAAAAGTACCCCAGGCAAGTCAAAAATAGACTGATACTCAGCAAGGTGGCAGTGAGACCTTGCACCTCTATGCTAGACACAAGGACATCCCAACTCAGCATTTCTGAAGAGGTTTTGGAGGCAACAAAATTAACAGTAGAAATTTCAAGATCTCTCAGAACACAAATGATAAATGGGATTGACAACTGGTCAGAAAATTACAGGGCATACTTTGCTGGCACTCGGTGCAGAACTCTGTTTCATTCACCGTACCTGGAAACAAAAGTGGGTCACAGGTAAGGAGAAGCACTAGTAATGCTAACTCATGCAGCTGTGGTTAAACAGGAATCCTATTCACAGGTGCAGAGTGGAAAGTGTCTTTTTGACTGCTCACAGATGAGAGCACAAAAGTGGAGAACAGTGACCACAACTCCCTTTACATCAGAGCATCTTGAAAGTACCAAAAACATATAAGCTCAAATAGCAGCAGAAAAATCCCAACCTTGGAGCACCATTCTCTCTACTCCAGGAGAAGTAGACCAGAAAATAACACTGGACAAAAAACAAAAATAAAAAGACCTCACTATAGAAAGGTATTATTGGTATTATGCTGACAGGTAATATCTAAACACAAATTCAAAAGAGGACAACAATATCAAAATGACTATATGTGAAGCCTTAAGGAAAAAAAAATGAATTGGTTTCAGGACCAGAAAGAACTCCTGGAAGAATTAAAAAGGATTTTTAAAATGAATAATAGAAGTAGAGGAAAAGTGGGAAAAATAAATAAGAGTCATTCAAGAGAATCATTTTAAAAGAATCAATCCCTTAAAAAAAGAACAAAAAATAGTGGAAAAGTCATGCAAAAATTCACTAAAGGAAACAACTCTTTAAATCATAAAATTAGCCAAATAGATAAGGAGTTACAAAATTCATTAAAGAAAATAATTTGTTAATTATTAGAATTAGGCATGTGGAATCCAAAGACTCCACGAAATATCAAGAGAATCAAAATCAAAAGAATAAAAAGATAGAAGAAAATGTGAAATATGTCATTAGTAAAATAAGAAACATTGAAAATAGATCAAGAGGACATAATTTAAGAATTATTGGACTACCTGAGAGTCATGATGAAAAAAAAAGAGCGGCGTTATTGTATTTCAATAAATTATCAAATAAAACTTCCCTGATATCCTAGTTAAAATAAAAATTGAAAGAATCCACCAATCATCTCCTTAAAGAGGTCACAAAATGAAAACTACAAGGATTGTTATTCTTAAATTTCACAACTCCCTGGTTAAGGAGAAAATGCTACAATCAGAAACAAACAAACAAAGAAACAAACAACTAATTCCATCATTGTGGAGCCACAGCCATTATTAATCACTATTAAATACAGAACCTAATGGCTTCTACATTAAAGGATAGGATGGCTTGGGATATGCTATTCCAGAAGGCAGGGAAACTAGGATTATAAACTAGAATCATGTACTCAATAAAATTGAGTATAATCCATAGGGAGAAAAATTAACATTCAATGAATATAGAATTTCCAAGCTTTTCTGATGAAAAAAATAGAGCTAAACAGAAAATTTGTTTTCTAATTCAAGACTTAAGAGAAGCAGCAAAAAGTAAACAGTTAACATAAAACATAAGGGATTCAACAATATTAAATTGTTTACATTGCTACATGTAAAGATGATATCATTTTTAGGGCAGTTAGAAAGACTATACATAGAACATGTGGATTGTGAGTTAATTATGATGGGATGATATCCAAACAAATGGATGATTAAGGAGGGAGTAAGAGGGATAGGGGAAGGGGAAATGGAGAAGTTGCATGGGGTAAATAATCTCCAATAAAAGAGGCACAAAAGAGCTCATAAAGTGAAGAAGAAGATGGGTGGTAGCAACAACTCTTGAACTTTTATTGGAATTGGCTCAGGGGAAATAGCATACAAACTCAGATGGGTAAAAAAAAAAATCTATCTCACTCTCTAAGGAAGTACAATGTAAGGGGGACAATAAAAGGGGGAACTGATAGAAAGTAGGGAAGATTTGGGGAAATGGTAGTTAGCGGCAAAATACTCATTAGGAGAGATATCCCTGTATTTCTAAGACTACCACCTATGGCAATGTCTATGGCTCTTGACATGCCTGTGTAACTGTGGAGAGAAGACTCAGGGAGATTCTGCAGTTTTGGCTGAAGCAACCAGGGGAATTATGTTCTCTGTGCCCCAGAACAAGGATGGAAACTGCCTAGTTGTGGGCAGCAACACTGCAAAGCTTCAGTTCCGGGATGCCTGACAACAAAAGCAACTTTGAAATATCAACAACAGTACAGCCCACATGGATGCCCTTTCCTGGAACAGCTACATTCTGTCTGGTCACCTCATCCTCATGAAATCTGTGTGGCATGAACACCACAGGATATACACAGCCAGGATGTATGAGGTCTATGCTGTGCCCCAATAGCTGATACTTGGCAACAAATACAAATTGGTGAACCTGTGGCCCAGTGCCCCTATTGAGGGAGTTTTGAACCCCTGTAGACGTTCACTCAGTATATTGGGGCACTCAAGTCAATGGCCTGGTGTTCCTGTCAGCTCAACATACTGATTATTGGAGTCTGCACTCATGACTGGCAGATTCACTTCTGGAATGTTTGCTCAGTAATATGTCTCAGTATAATGGATCCATAGTCCTAGGTGTGCACCATCCCCTGGTCCTCACACAACAAAGAACTCATCTGTGGTCATGGCTTTGCCCACAACTAGAGAGTAATCTGAAAGGGCCAAAACATAGCCAATGTGCTTGAACTCAAAGGTCACACAGCCTAAGTGCTGAGTCTGACCTTGAACCCCAATAAATGCACTATGACCCTCCCTACCACTGATAAGACCCCCCACCTGTGGTACTTGTTGCAGGGGAAGAAGGCAAATGAAACCAAGAACAGATCCATCTACCTGGCATCCACTGAGACTTGCCACAGCTCCCTTTCCTGCATACTGGGCTATTTTTTTTTAAATTAAGACATCTGTCCCCCTGGAAAAATCAATGAATAGTAATAAAAGAGAAAAAAGACAGAGCTGAGTAAATGGAAATCATCAAAGATAGGGTATTTATAGATATCTAAAATGTTTTTTCTAAAGAAAAAGTTTGTGCTCCCAAAGTACCCCTATGGAGTCATGTGACCCAATGGAATGAGCAAAGGCATAGTCACAGAGATGGCAGTGGCAGAGTTGGAGAGGACTTCATGGATAGGTAGAAGAATCTTAGGTAGAAGACTGTTAAAAAAAGAACTCTTGCCAAAGCCTGATGGTTACAAAACATTCAGTTACCGAGTATGTGCTAGACTCATGGTAATGCTAAATTTTGCCTTTTATTAATATTGTGAGTTCTATGAACTAAAATCTGGGAAGAATAAAATCTATATCATGAGTATTCCTATATACTTTCCCCCTTTTGAGAAGGCCTCAACCATAGAGAAACTAACTACTGTATGATGCTTATTGTTCACTTTACCTCACAGCCTAAGAAAGGGAGTTCTGAGGAAGTTTCCACATCTATCATCTCTTTCTAACTGACCCCTTCTTTTTCTTCCTACTGTTAAGTCCCATAATATGTAGTTATGCCCATGCCATTGGATTATTAATCTTTCTAATCTTCATGATTTCATACTAAGCCCCTCCATCCTACACTGAATATCTCTTCCAGATTAATCTTGGTACCTTTTGAGAAAAGTAAAATCTTTTGGTGATGCATATCTTGAAACTAAACTACTTTAAAAAATATATATATCATATTTCTCTATATACCTAAATTTCATGCTCTAGCCCAAACTGAAATAATATCTATTCTTAAATAAGTATTGCACAAACAATGATTGCAAAAATGATAGAGTGCTGTACATGTAGTCAAGAAAACCTGAATTAATATCTTTCCCCTGACAATGTACAACCTCTGTGAACATGGGAAAGAGATTTAATTTCTCTGAACCTTAATATTCTCATCTTTAAAAAGGGTATAATAATACCTATAATACTTATCACATAGAGTTTTCATGAAGTTCAGATGATATCGAAACTGAAAAGCCCATGAGACAGAGTTCCTGGGTAATTAATAATTAATTTATTAATTAAGTTAGCTGAATATCAATAAATTGATGGTCAGTGACTTCTCTTATTAACCAAAGATAAAACCATGGAGATCCTTGAATGGTTAAATACCTTTGGAAAAGGAAGTGTGTATGCAGGTGAAAATCAACCCTGATTAAAGAACAATAAACAAGGGAATGGGTATGTTAATGAGGACATGGCCTGAAAGTCTTTAGCTGTACCACTGAGAATAGGACCTGATCCTAAGATTCAACTGCCTCTAGCAATCTGAACAAAGGAATTCACCTCTCTCCAGACCACTCTGGTTGATTTGAGAGGGGTGTGTAGGATCTTACGGACTTATTTTCTAAGAGCAAGAATTCACCTAGATTAGATTATGTGTAAACAGAAGTAATATCTTCTAGTTGGGTGAGGTCCTGCCCAAGATTTGTGCAATCTCATCTAACAGCAATGTTCCTCAGAGACTGACTGACTGACCTATAGGGACTTATATCCTGAATGAGGATATAGAAATGAAAACGTCTCTCCTAATTTAATAATTGGTTATTGGTTGGTTCTTGTCCTTAGTTTTTGAAGAGGATCAAAATGACACCACCATGGTAAAGTGAAGTTTCAGTGTGTATGACTGGGCTGATCCAGAACAGTATGAGCTTGGAATGCTCTACCACAGGCTGGACACAGATAGGCCATATGAACATTTAGAGTGGATACTCTAAATTTGAGCATCCTACATTTATTTTGTGCTGTCTCAATTCTGTTTTGCTCATAGAGCACAACACCCTTACTGATGGGGGCATGCCATGCTGAGCAGTAGTGTGCCAGTGTCTCCCATGTTGCCCTGTTAAATCCAAAGTTCTTGAGAGAGACCTTGAGAGTGTCCTTGTATCACTTCTGCCAATCACCTGTGATCGCCTGCCCCATGTGAGTGCTCCATAAAATAGTGTTTTTGGCAAGCATATATTTTGCATTCAGACAACATGGCCAGCTACATCCAACATGTCAGGTATAAAAGGCAATATCTTTAAGGTTCCTTCAGGAACAATATTAGGAATCCTTTAAAAATCAGCACCATAAAGTGATTCAGGACAGCTGTGAAACAGAGACAGGTAACAATGTGATCAGAATGCATTGTCAAAATGTCATCAGTGTGGAAAGAAAGGCTGCAGCTCTCTAAAAAGCTTTGAAGGGTTGTGCAGATTAGAATATGAAAGTGAATATTTAAAACATGTGCATTCTGTTAATAGATATTTTTATTCAAATAGCAAAGCCTTGGATAATCATTCTAAGAAGTTATTTCTCATTTTACTAATAATAATTTATATGTGCTTAAATTCAAAATGGAGTATAGTAGAAGATCTTTTTGTAGTGAGATTGTAAATTTAGCAGTGTAAATAGTATACATAATTAGGAATCTGAGTCACAGTGAAGAAATTGTATTATAGTAATCATGGTTAACTGGGTAAATGAATTTTATTTGTGTCTGAATATTCTGTGGAGTTACCTACACTATCAAAGGAAGGTTATATAGGATAATATTGTGTATGTGTCTGTGTGTGTATGTGTGTCTGTATGTGTGTTCTGCTGCCCAACAGGCACTTCTACAAAATGAACCTCAACTCTGCCAAGGAAACAAATCTCCTATGACTTCATGGTCAAGATTGAATGGAAAATACACATCTGAGGAAATAATCAGAAATTTGGCTCTTCGTTCTCTCATCCCGGCCCATTTCATAATGGCATGATGGACTGGATTTGAACACTGACAACTATTATAGGAGCAGCACTTGATGTTGATAAGGATTCAAATGCCATTTTACTTTCTCAGTACTGAAAAGATGTCACTCATTGCACTTTGAGAGAATAGTCTATGTGGTATCTCTATCACTATTAAGAATTTGAGGATCAGGGATATAGCCTTAAAAAGTATTAAATTCTGTTGTTTTTACTATTCCTTGTGCTTGGATATTTGGGCAAGACACTTTCTGAAGATAAGAAAGCATAATATATATATATATCTATATATATATATATAGATATATATATATATATCACTTCTTTCTCCCAGGGTTTCTATTAACGGACAGCTAAAATTCATTTCAAGTAGATAAAATACTAAATTAGTTGTCTAATAACTAGATTGGCTCTAGATAGGTGATACCAGAGGAGCACAATGACTTTTAGGGCCTACTATTCTGGGATTTGAATATAGTTATGGCAAGAGAATGAATGCTATTTAACCAAAGGCAGTCTGCCTAATTCAGGAAAGTTTGTCATGGATAAGCATGCCAATATTTTTCTTTAAATTTTTACTAAAGATCTTCATGAAAGTCTCTATTATCTTAGTGGATTTATTAAATGGTGGAGGAGTGTGTGGGATTTGAAATCACTTATCAGTTGAAGAATTACAATATTACTAAAAACAACAAAATCAAATGGAGCAACAAAATTAAATGCTGACCTCAGAATCTGAAGCTACTCGTTCTTCCATTTTTTCCTACCCTGAAGTCAGATGAAATTTTCCCAATCCCCAGAGTACTATAATACTTGTCTCACAATCCCCTTTTCCTTGATTTACTCTACATAGTGAAAAGGAATGAAGTTCTCTGTTTCCATAAGGAAAATTCATCATCTTTTATTCCTAGTTTCTTTGTTCTTTGTCTACATTGATACTGTTGGCTTCCCCTTTTCTTCTTCCCACTTCTGAAAAGAAGCTGAATTTCTCTTTTGAAGTTTTCCCTTTCTTAGAAGTCAATAGCTCCTCCAAAAAAAAAATTAATCTGAAATTATGGGACAGTTGGGATATAATCATAAAGCTGGTACTGTCATAGGATAACTGGTCCTTTCAGCAACTATAGAACATAAAATATTCTATGCCTGATGGGATTTCATTTTTTTAATTCAATTTTGTTGTTTTCACTTCTGACTTCTCTCACTTTCACATTCCCCTCGACAGATTTTAAAAAGGCAAGAAAGAAAACTTATTGCAAAATATCTTTATTTGAGTCAAATAAATTTCTATATTAGTCATGGATAAAATGAAAAATGAAGCAAATAAAAAAATGTGTCATTCTGTGCTTTTAATCCATGTTTCATAGTAAATCCTTTATATTCTTGGTTTGTCATTGTGTTCATCAGATTTCCTAAGTCTTTCCATCTTTTTATCTTCACAATATTGTTAATGAATAAATTAGTCTGCTGCTTCTGTTCATTTTATTTTGTATCAGCTCGTACATGTCTTCCAGTTGTTGTTTTTTTTTTCTGAAACCATTTCTTCATCTTTTCTTACAGCAAAATATACCATAACCTTTGCTTCTCTTCATCAATTTATGAGTACCCTTCACTTTCCCATTTTTTATCACCCATTACTTTGAGTGCTTGTATAGAATCTTAGAACTCCTTTTGCCCAAATTTGTGGAAACCTAGATAGAAGTTACATCTATGACTTTTACTATTAAATGTTTACTCTTAGATTCAAAAAGAGTCAGCAATCAAATAAACATTTGTTAATTCATGACCCAGGACACTCATAGAAAATCTCCAGTCTCACACAGATCGTACCCAATTCTAGGAAGTGAACTAAGAAGATAATATTCTTTTGGAGGCATTGCCCCCACCTCAAGTGCACTACAGGAAAATTTTCACATAGATTAGTTATAGCTTGTATCTAGGTTTCCATAGATGTGAGAGAAAGAAGTTCTAACATTCCATACAGGCACTGAAAATTACAGATGCATATTATGTATGACAGCCTTAATTGTGACCTACAGAAATACAACTGTAAAGAAATCACAAAACCCATTTACCATATGAAATGACATAAAAGATTCAAAATAATCCATAAACAGCTACTGGAAATACACAAAAGCTGCCTTAGAAGCAAATCAACTTTTGGTTGCCACCAGGGTAACCTTCTGATGTGCTGGATTTTTTTTTCCCACAAGGAGTCCTGTATAATACCTTACTGAGTCATAGTATCACTCAGAGGTTGGGACTGTCTTGAAAACAGACACATTTAGAGGTTGTTGAACCAGGAAATCATTTTCATTAGACTAACAGTGCTTAGATAATCTTATTATAATAACTGGAAATGATTGTGTTTCAATCTCTCCCCTCTATATTATTTGTCTTTAATTTCTACTATTTCTTACTTTACTATCCTTTTTTCTCCCTCTGAATGTACAGTTCATATCTATTTCTCTATCTTGAAAATACAGTCTTTGAAACCTTAACCTTGGGGTTTCTTTTAGGGAAATTCATCACTAGTATGAGCCAAGAAATTCCCTTTTCTTAAAAGAAGGCCATGTTTTTGTGCTTCCAAATTTGGGATTATCCTCAAAATAACCTCCAGAGTTGGTACTGTACATTTTTGCCTATAAGATTGTATCCAGGTATGATATTTCCTATGAAACACAAATTCACCCTCCTTTATACAAGGTTGGGACCAAAAAATTTTTGGTCTGAGTGGGAAAGCACATGTTTACTTTTCTGTGCTGGAATATGCAGAAATCCCTGATGTTTCATTTATCTGAAAGTTCATTTGTGGGTTTTCATTTTATAACCTGTGTTTAGGATACTGTAGGCAAGCATATATAACTTCCAGGTACTTTTATTCCAAGGCACTCATTACCAATTCCTATGTATACATAGCTTACCCTTCCCAAACCTACCTAAAATGAAGATTTGCTTTTTTGACTTTTCTTTTGTTTTCTGAATATGTGAATAAAACAAAGAAACAAAAAATTACTGAAAATGCCTGGTTGCCAACAATGTCCTGACTTCTCCCCTCACAATTAATGGTTTAGATATAAGTTCTACAACACTGATTACTGGTTTCCAGTGCAAGAATTTTGTTAGTTATATGAGTACTATAGATGTTTGCTTTCTCTGCATTTCCCCAGTCCAAAATATGGTGTTTGTGCACAATAAATTTTCTTGGAGAGTATAGTAAGGGAAGAATTGTGGACTTTCAATTTTGCTCAAATACAAATAGCAGACTACCAGCAGTTACTAATTGATAAGATCTTCAAAGGAAATTTTGTTATACAAAAATAGTCTTTAGAAACTAAATAGAAAGCAATCACATTTAGAAGTTATCCAGTAGTATATGTGAGGCCTGTCATACTGTTCTGAAAATGTTTTAACACTTCCCTTCTGATTACTATGCTATTTTTTTTTTCTAAAGGCACCTACATAGATAAAGCAGCGGTCTTTGAATCAAGAAGATCTAAGTTCAAATTTGGTTCAGACACTTATTAGCTCTGTGACTTGGGTAAATAACCTGACTCAATTTTCTCAATTGTAATGTATTATTTTAACAACACCTACGATAAAATATTGTTCTTAGAATTAAATCATTAAATATTTTTAAAGCACCTTGAACAGTGCCTGGCATATAGCAGTTGATTAACAAATGTTCATAAGGCTTGATATGACAATTGAAGAAATACATATAACATAGGAAATCAATCATTTTTAGGTTTCCAATTAATTCTGGGGGGAAAGGTTTGGTATGATTTTGGATTGTTTTGGAAAATTGCTTCATGTTTCACAAGTTATATGAATAGAAAAAGAAGAATGTAGGTGCTTCTCCTACTCTTAGGTATTCTATGTGCAGTCAAGAAAAGAGAAAAAGGAGGGGGCAGAACAAAGATGGCAGAGTAGAAAGACACATATAAACTAGTTCTTCCCCCACAGCCCATAAAATACATGTAAAGAAAGACTCTCAACAAATTCAAGAGCAGCAGAAGCCAAAGAACAACGGAGTGGAGGGGATTTCTAGCTCAGGGTAACCTGAAAGGCTGATGAGAAAGGTCCGTCTCACTGGACATGGAGAAGAGCCCAGCCCAGCCTTGAACACACAGTACTGGGAGGAGTAGGACCAAGCAGGCTTCAGAGAGAGAAACCCCAGCAGCAGTGCAGATCCTTACAAGTATCGAAAAAAAAACAATGCAAGTATTGCATTAGCAGTTTCTACACTGAGGGATCAGAGGGTGTGTAATATGATATTCCAGAGGTCAAAGGAGATAGTATTAAAACCAAGAATTACCTACCCAGCAAAATTGAGAATAACACCAAAGGTGAATATAAAATTTGACTTTCAAATACAACAATCAAGAGAAAAACGATCGTACATAATGGACTGCTAATATATGGGGGGAAAATGTAGACCCATTTGCTGTTCAGTAGTGTGTGATGCTTCATGGTCCAATTTGGGAGTATTTTGGCAAACAGCCTAAAGTGGTTTGCCATTTCGTTTACCTTCCCATTTTACAGATGAAGAACTGTGACAAAAAGGATTAAAGGGAAAGCCCCATGTCACACAGCTAGTAAATAAGGTCAGACTTCATCTAAGAAAGATAAGTTTTCAGGGGGGTGGAGCCAAGATGGTGGAGTAGAAAGACTCACATATTCTAGCTCCGAAACCACAGCCCATGGATCTCCTGTAAAAAGAACTCCCAACAAATTCTGGAGAAGGGGAAGTCTGGCAGAAACAGAGTGAAGGAGATTTCCGTTCCAGAGAGCCCTGAAAAACCCTTACCAAAGGTCAATCACGCACCGGACAGGAGCAGAGCCCAGCCCTGCCCTGGCCATGGCATGGAGAGGAGTGAGCAGATCCAAGCAAGCTTCAAGGACGGAATCTTCAGCAGTCTCGAAGGTTGTTCCACCCACAGATGCACAGGTGAGTGAGAGAGATGTCTGGATAGGTTGAGAGGGGAGCGGGATATCTCCATGACTTGGGCCCCCTCAGGAGGAAGCAGCAGAGGAAGTGGGTGGCCAGAGGCTCCCAGAGCAGGCAGGAGCTCCAGGAGCTCCATTACTGAAGGTCGCTACATAAATACCTAGAGGGAACTGAGCCTGGGAGGCAGCCCTGCCCCCACCTGAGAACCTGATTTAATCTTACCCTGAACAGCAGTCAGACAGCCGCCAAAAGCCCTGAGGCTGGGGAGAAGCATTTGAATGTCAGACTCCAAGGACTAGCTGGGCAGATCTAGGTGGGGGTGGAGAGGAATCTCAGCAGTCAAGTAACTGGCTGGGAAAATGCCCAGAAAAGGGGAAAAAAAAAGACCATAGAAGGGTACTTTCTTGGGGACCAGATGATTCTGCCCTTCCTCTCGGATGAGCAAGAAAACTGCTTACCATCAGGTAAAGACATAAGAGTCAAGACTTCTGTTTCCCAAACAGCTTAAATAGATATACAATGGGCTCAGATCATGGAAGAGCTCAAAAAGGATTTTGAAAATCAACTTAGACAGTTAGAGGAAAAAGTGGGAAGAGAAATGAGAGAGATGCAAGAAAAGCATGAAAAACGGGTCAATACTTTGATAAAGGAGACCCCAAAAAATGCTGAAAAAAATAACAACTTGAACAATAGGCTAACTCAACTGGCAAAAGAGGTTCAAAAAGCCACTGAGGAGAAGAATGGTTTCAAAAGCAGAATTAGTCAAGTGGAAAAAGAAGCACAAAAGCTCATTGAAGAAAATAGTTCTCTCAAAATTAGAATGGAACAGATGGAGGCTGATGACTTTCTGAGAAACCAAGAAATCACAAAACAAAACCAAAAGAATGAAAAAATGGAAGACAATGTGAAATATCTCATTGGAAAAACAGCTGACCTGGAAAATAGATCCAGGAGAGACAATTTAAAAATTATGGGACTGCCTGAAAGCCATGATCCAAAAAAGAGCCTAGACATCATCTTTCATGAAATTATCAAGGAAAACTGCCCTGATATTCTAGAACCAGAGGGCAAAATAAGTATTCAAGGAATTCACAGATCACCACT
>CM053773.1:36321599-36338989 GCA_028658325.1 Potorous gilbertii
AATGGGAGCTTATCTGCTGGTTCTCAGGTGGGAGCAGGGTCGCCTCTCAGGCTCAGTTCCCTCAGGGGGTTTATGCAGAGATCTTTTGTAGTGGAGCTGGGGTGGAGCTCCTGCCTGCTCTGGGAGTCTCTGGCGGAGCGGCCTCTGCCTCTGCCGTGGCCACAGCCTCCCGAGGGGGTCCGAGTCCCGGAGATACCCCGCTCCCCTCTCATCCTGTCTCTCTCACTGACCTGTGCGTCTGTGGGTGGAGGGACCTTCAGGGCCGCCCGGAGATTCAGGTCCCTGACGCCTGCTGGGCTCTGCTCGCTCCTCTCAGTGTGGTGTGGCCGGGGCGGGGAAGGGGAGGACTCTGCAGGGCAGGGCTCCGCTTCTGTCCGGGGTACCTTTACGGTTGGTTTTTCAGGGCTCTCTGCAACGGAAATCTCCTGCACTGTGTTGCTGCACGGCTTCCACTGTTCCAGAATTTGTCAGGAGTTCTTTTTACAGGAAATCTATGGTCTGTGGATTCGGAGCTAGCAAATGTGAGTCTCTACTCCGCCATCTTGGCTCCGCCCCCCCTACACCTTTTCTTTAAAGAGCCAGAGACACCGGTTCTTTAGGGTTATGACGCCTTATAGACTCTGAACTTAAGGGCTTAGTTTTTGGAAGAAGGTATACATGCCAGATGAGACCCTGGAAAGCTGCTAAACAGCACCCCTCAGCTTTAAAAACACAGATATGGGTGCTTCTCTCTTTGATAACTATGTTTGACTATACATACATAGTTATAGACATATGTATATTCAAACCGTTATCTGTCTCTTGATTTGTGATGTATGTATTACTTACTGTCAGGCATTTGGAAGCCCTGTCTGTTGATTTTAATTTCTCTGTATTTCCTCTGAAGTTCAGGTTGCTGACTTTTCCCCCTGAATTAAATGAATGATACATGTGATTGATTAAAATGATTGTTGACCTCTCAAAAGTTGCTTTCCTTTTAGAAAAGATCTAAGGACTTGTGATATCAGGTTGAGGTGCTTGCTATTACAGGCTCCCAGGCCAACTCTCGATGTCCAGAAAGAAAACAGTATATAAAATGGTTCTATAGTGGTGACATTTTTGTAGGTATCCACTACCATCAATGGAGACAGCATCATCTTTACACTCTACCACCTCAGTACCATTGATATTTTATGAATCAGTCACTCAGTCAACAAGCATTTATTAAGAGACTACTAGGCAGGAACTGTGCTAAAAACATTGGGAAATCAAATACAAATTCAAAACAAAAATCATTTCCTCCTTCAAGGATCTTATATTCTAATGAAGAATACCATGCATAAGTAGCTGACAATAGTACTCAGAAACAAGAATCAGAGAACAATGACTGGAGAAAGTCAAATATTGAATAAAAGAAATTGTTCAGTAGTTGTGTAACTCTTCACATCTTCATGAAACGTACTGTCCATGTTTTTTTTTTTTTTGTTATTGAGAGGAAAGATATTAGAGTGATTTGCCTTGTTCAATCTCCAGCAGAAAACAGTAGTTAAGTGACTTGTGCAAGGTCACAAAGCTAGTAAGCATCTGAGACCAGATTTGAACTTCTGATTTCCTGACTCTAGTTCTCTACCCACTAAAGCTTTTGACTGCCTCTTTGTTTCTTTGTATAAAAGAAGTACAAAATGTTAATGACACAGAAAAATGCTCCAAAAAGAAACTCATAGGCAGTATATCTATCAGAAAAAAAAGGGAAGGGAAGTAAAGGGAAAGGAAGGGGAGAAAAAGGGAGGGGAGAGGAAGAAAACAAAGTAAAGGTAAAGAGAGAGAAAAATGACTGAAATGAAATTAGTAACTACTAACCACTAAACCTAATTTTCTGAATATTTTATATTTTGATGAATGTGTGATTTCAACCTCTCCATACTTTATGATCTATAACATTCCTACTTATGCATCAATAGAAATGTTGGATAAAATAGCCCACACTGAAGATCTTTCTTTGGTTCTCTTTGTTTCTTTTGTGACTTTGTGACTTATGAGGCAACAATCAGTATGTCAATTTGTTATCTTTCATTCGTACTATAGGTACTGACTTATTATTTTATTAATAATACATCTCATACAACTTCTCATTCACAAGTCATGGAAAGCAATGTGCTACAGCCTAATGCCACATATTATACCAATTTCTATTGCCTTCTGCATCATCAACAATTTGAAAAGTGATCTCTGAACATGTTTAAAATTATGTCAACTTCAATCAATTAATCATTAAAAATTATTAAGCATCTACTATGTGCCAGGCACTGTGCTAAGTTCTAAGGATACAAAGAATGAAGTACAAGATAGTGCCTACCCTAAGGATCTTATTATCTAATGGTGGAGGTAGTAGGCAAGCAACTACATAGAAATAAATCTATATTCAACATAAATATGGGTAATTAAGATAAAGAAGTTACTTAAATTAAAAGGGATTGAGGGAAGTTTCCTCTAAAAGGGCAAACTTCATTTGGGACTTAAAGGGCTCACAGAGCATGGAGAAAGAGTGTGACCTCACTCTCTAGTATAGACTATTTTCTCATGTCTACAAAATCTTTATAAGAATGATTTATTTTTAGGGATGAGCACCATCAAGGAAAATGTGCAACAGGAATAGGTAGACCATTTTCCGTAGACCAACAGGAATAGGTAGACTTTTGCATATGATTTTTTTACAGTAGAACCTATCCTCATAGACACACAATGGAAAAAGATTTGTAGGAAATCTCATAGCCATCCATATCTCTCTCCCCATCTTTCTCCAAGGCAGATTTTCATTCCCCACAGGAGGGGAAGCAAGAGGTTGGGTCCAGAGTTCACTACTCTGCTTGCCTCAGAGAGTATGATACTAGGCTATAAGTATATCTATCCGATTTCTTAAATATTTTTAATACTCAATATCTGACAAAAATACTTGGAATATTGGAAAGCAATAAAGCAGCATTTAGGTGTAGAGCAACATTTCACACATATATCAAGGTCAAAATGGAAACATAATTTAGAACTAAAGACTGATAACATAAGCAAATTAGGGAAATTTTACCTGTCAGATTTATGGATAAGGAAAAAATTTTATGACCAAACAAGAAATAAATAGGATCATGATAAATATATTGGATAAATTTGATTACAAAAAATCAATATCTTATTGCACCAAAAAAGAAAAACAACCCAAATGCAGCCAATACTAAAAGGAAGGCAGGAAACAGAGAGGAAAAAATTTACAGCAAGTTTCTCTGATAAAGATGCCATTTCTTAGATATTTGGGAACTGAGTCAAATTTCTAAAAAAAAAAAATTGAGCGCCATTCCCAAATGATAAGCAGTTAAAAAATATGAAAGCACTTTTCAGAGGAAGAAATCAAAGCTATTTATAGTCATAAGAAAACATGCTCTATATCACTATTTTTTTTCCTCAGGAAAAGCGAATTCTGATATTTTCAGAGTAATAAATGAAATGACATTGGAAACATTGCTTACTTCCAAAGATGAAGAATTAATAGTTTCCCCATTTAAAAAAAAAGGGATACACAATATAGCATATCACATAATGTGAAAACAAAGAGATTTAAAAAAGAGGATATTGGCGTCTATATGACACATTAAATACATGCAGAATATAATCTTAAAGCTAAGACTAAATGGTCTAATTAGTGCCTTGAGTCCACATTTGGCCTTCTAGGCCTTTGGGTATAACCTCTTGACTGAGTCCAACTTTTACAAAATAAATATTTTTATTAAGGGGGTTTTCTCTGTAAAGTTTGGATTCAAAGGGTCACACGAGAATCTAGAGGGGCACATGTGGCCTTGAGGCTGAAGGTTCCCTGACTCTACAAGGTAATGATCATTTTCCACATAAATTTTGATCACTTTATCATTTCTATGGGGAAAATAACTTCAAGTTTTTATCCACACATTGACTCTTTTCCCACCTAATATCAGTTCTGCAATGAACACACACAGAACAAATCACTGGAAAGCAGAAATTTCAGAAGGAATACATATGAGAATATAGAGTGAAGGAGCTTTTCTCATTGAGACAGAGATAGCTAATCTCCAGTAAGAGATCCTAGGGAAAACTGCCTGAAGTCTCTAGAAGGGCAAACTGGGAATAGAGACATGAGGAAGACTGCTTCTCCTATCTTCCCAGAGTCTTTTCCTTCAGCCTGGAATGGGATTTGTCTCTTTCATCTTCTCTCTCAAAGCTAAGCTAGAAGTTGACTTGATGTTATGTTTAATGCAGCTTCGTGCTTAGAGATTACAGAAGTGGATTTCCTGCTTTAAGATTCCCCTAAGGGCAAACTGGATGAGAACCTCTCATTAACTTCATTCCTCTTGCAGGATAGCGCCTTCACCTTCACCTTCACCAATAATAAGAGACAATAAAATACCAATGGGATTTGGGGCAGAGGTGATATCTATTTAATTCAGTCAATCTACCTACTCAAATTGAATATAAGCATACCACACATGTGTTAAGTATGCCACATTGGCAATACTGTTCAGCAATTCAGAGTATAAGTATTAAGAGAGACATAAACACACATACTCACTTTAAGTCTTGCTAGTGTCATAATTTCCAAGTGGTGGCAAAATTTGTCTGTGTTGCTATTTACATATCAATTTACACTAATTGCAACAAATCCTAGAAACTACCAGTCATCTTTAGTGACATCCATCTTACTTCACCTGTTTAAATGATGAAAGGAATTATTCAAATCAATGGAATCAAACAATTCATTTTATCAAAAGGACCTATACATATGTAATGCCTAGTCCAAGGTCATATAGGTAGCAGAGGAGAGCATTAAAACTCCAATCCTTTGATTCTAACTCCAATCTCTCCCTTTCTGCTGGGCAGCAGCATATCTACTAAGTTAGCAACAAAGGAAAAAGCAATGTGTATACAAAATAAACCCCGTCCTAATCATGAAATTCGGTTGACATGCAGTGTGTTATAATTGAGAGAAGGCTTGACATTGTTCAGGAAGATCTGGGTTCAACTTGCCCCAGACACTGATATTTGACCACACTTCACATGATCTTTCTGAAACCAGATAACACACACATGCACACACATATAAATACATATGTGCATATAAGTATATGTCTGTGTATAAAATCTATCTATTTAGGTTTAAATAGGCATACTCTGAATCAAAATGATCACATTGATGAAATCACCAATCCTTGATATATCTCAGTGTAAATATGTAAATATCATGAGGAGGTATTGTTTATGGAAACACAATTAGGTACCAAATTTAATATCAGGGGAAAATCAAATTGGACTGCATTTTGAAACATATACAGGGTGCCCATGACCACAAACAGTCACCTTTTTAACATCAGTATTTTTCTAGAAATGCTGGGAGAAAATCAGGATCTTAAAAAAAAAATAGAAAATTATGCATGATTCAATGGGCAAGAGTAAGGTTCATGGCACCAACCACTAAAGGAAGTAATATTTTACCAATCACTAATTGTGTACAAGAAACCGTGTTAAAGGCATCACCAAAATTTGCATATCTGAAAGAAATTATGAAATACATGAACATGTATCACCATATTATAATGAAAGAAAGGCACAGACTCAGCTTGCTCAGAATGAGAAAATGGGAAGGAATTAGTATATGACCTAGCCAAAGAAGAGGCTACACCAACAAAATCATACATAGTGAAGAATGGAAGCTTTTTATATGCTAATACATTTTTAAAAATTTTTGCCACAACCCAAAACCCACACTATATGGTATGTTTGTGGGGATAATAAAGCCTCACACACAGAATCCACTTTTGATACTAGGGACTGTAAGACACATGCAAATGGATAGAAAAGTTGTAACAAAAATACAATCTGCAGTCCTTGAGACAAATCATCAGTACCCATAAATAAAAAAAAAAAACTCCTAGGTAAAACCAGGAAGAAAAGTTGGTCTTCACTGCATACCCAGAATATCATCAGGTAGCCTTTAACCTTAACATTGACTCCCTTGATTTATAATCTTTGTTATGATCAGTCATCTTGTTGCTGCTCAATTCTGAAACGACCAATATTTACCTGAGATCTCTTTTATCCCTTCGTTTCTCATGATATCAACTGGCTGCTAATTTGAAAACAAAGTAAAAGCAAAACAATTTGTGCTCTAATTTGTACTTGTGGAATTGGACTTAGGAACTGGTTAATTAGATAACATTTTATTGACAGCTCCAAAATAGAACATCAATAACCCATTAGTAACTCTAAGGGAGACTATTTCAGACCTTGGAAGATTGGTTGACATGCATTAAACTTTTACTACTTCCTTTATTGTGCCTAGAGATTGGTGTAGCTTTGGATATGATCTTTACATGACAGGTATATAACTGATGTTTAATTAATATTTTAAACTTTTCAAACATTTGACACACATCTAATTTAATCTTCACAAACTTTCAATAGCTAAAACATTATCACCATCTGTTTTTTACAGATCAGGTAAATGAAGATTAGAAGAGTGTAGTGACTCAAAGTGTCAGAATAAGTGTGAAAGAAAGATTTGGTATTTAAATTGTTTCCTTCTGATTGCTTACAGTGTTTTCTCCTTGGATTGATAGTTTTGAAATTCGGCTGGAATATTGTTGCAGTTTTCATTTTAGAATCTCTTTTAAGAGGTGACCTCAGCAAACTTTCAATGACTATTTTACTCTATACCTAGGATATCAGGACACTTTCCTTGATTATTATTTGAAAAATGCTGTCCAGTCAGTTTCGTTTTTCATCATGACTTTCAGGTAGTTCAATAATTCTTAAGTTATCCCTTCTTGATCTATTTTAAAGTCAGTTCTTCCATTAAGGTATTTTACATTTTCTTCTATTTTTAAAAAAATATTTTGAGTTTTTTTTTGTTTTTAACTTACTATTGATGTATCATAGAATCATTATCTTCCACTTGCCCAATTCTATATTTTGAGGAATTATTTTCTTCAGTTAACTTTTCCATTCAGCTATTTCTATTTTTAAAGAAGTTATTTTCTTCAGTGATTTTTTTTCCCATTGGACCAATCTACCTTTAAAGGTGGTGTTTTTATTTGAATATATATTTTTTTAATTTTAATTTTTACCATTTGGCCAATGATATTAAGGACTTGCTTACTCTAGGCAGTTTTGTAAGCTATTTCTTTCCAGCAGTTGATTTTTTTTTCATAATTCCCTTGCATAACTCTCATTCATTTTCCCAGTTTTTCTTCCATCCCTCTTCTTTGATTTTTAAAACATTTTTTGAGCTCTTGTAAAAGGCTTTTTGAGCTTGAGATCAATTCATACCCTCATCTGAAGCATTGCAAGTAGGTACTTTGAAATTGTTTTCGCCTGTGTTTGTGTTTTAATCTTCCCTGTCATCATAGTAACTTTTTACAGTCAAATTATTTTGTTTGTTTTGTTTTTTGTTCATTTTTAGAAATTGAGTTCTGTTTCTGTAGTACAGAAGGCACTATCCCAAACTTCTTGTGCTGGAGAGCAGAGGCTTGATCTCTGGCTTTTTTCACTGGGCCTTCTAGGCCTGGAAGTTTGCCCACTGTGCTGACTTGGGCTGGCCTAGTAGTAGCTCTTGTGCTCTGGTTTACTGGACTGGCAGTTTTCCTGTTGCTATGGTATTGATAACCTCACTGCTGGTCTGCTATGTCACCTATTTATTGAACTAGAAATACATGCCCTTGGTTGCTAATCTGTGCTGTGGCTAACAGCCTCCCACTGGCTTGCCCAGATCTTACCTGTGCTGGACTGTGCTCCCTCTTTATCCAAGTAAGAAAGACTTTTACTGAAGCTCTTATAAGTTACCTTTGGCTAGAAAATTGTTTGATTCCAATTTTTTGTCTATTATGCCACTCAAGAATTATTATAGGGACTTGATTCAGTGTTACTTCAGAGGGAAACTCCAGAAAGCTCAAGTAACTTCCTGGCTTCTCTCCACCATCTTCTTCACTTTGTCCTAAAAACTAAAACATTTTAAAAGCACTCAGAAACACCAGAGGCAATATGATCGCCTGTACCAAGAAAGAACGTTGGAGCTAAAATACAGAAAGCTAGTGAGGAACCTAGAAATTTCTTGGAACATTTCCAAAGTCTGTTTATCATCAAATCTTAATGAAGGTATTTCAGAAATACCTGTTAAGTAGTGATATATGTTAAAATAATGGTAAGTTAAAATATTCATAATTTGTACTCTTTAAGCTCCAAAAAAAGATTTTCAAAGGATATGCATACTGAACTAATGTTACTTGTTTTATTTGTTACACAAATAAATTAAAATTCTGTTAGATACATCAATGAAGTGATTCCTACACAAAATGGGATGGACTACAAGAAGCAAATCTCAGATTTTGTGATTAAAAAACCACTTAAATCTTTCTAAACAAAAATGGAGCTATAATTACAAGGCTTATATTTATGTCTGAAAATCCTTTAGGAATGAAATTCTAGTCTGTTACAGTTTATACATACAAGGGGAAGTACCATATAACATAGAATGGAAAAATGGACTTGTAAAAAGATAATCATTAGAAGATGACAAAGTCTTTTAAAGCTATACATATATATGTATATATACACATACATACATAGATACATATATCTATGTGCACATATACACATAGATACATATATGTATGTACACACACATATATATACATATGTATGTATGTATATATTCCTACTTGATGGAAGAAAGGAAAGTATGTCCAAAGATGGAGACATTTGCAGAATGGAGAATCAAGAAAAAAAATTTCATTGCTTTGCTCTAGGAACTCAATCAGAATCTAAGTTTACAAATGATAGCAACAATGATTTTTGAAGATTTACAACATAAAAAACGAAAAGTATATACATATACCATATAATATCTATGAAAGTATGAAACAAATGCAAAGGGAAATCTAGGTGAAGAATTATGAAAAACAAAATAACAGCTAAAATGTTTGTTATATATGTACATATAAATACATATACACACTGAATGTGCATATATTTTGTTTATAGATATTACATGTAACACAGAGGTAGACATTTATTATTTGCAAATTCCATGCTGACAAATTCACCTATTCAATAAAATACATGTGTAACCCTAACATCAATACTTGTGACCCTTTGATCATCATTCACAGTCACAGGAAGAGTGGTACAAGTTCAAAGCTGAGTTCAAACAAGATGATGCTCTGCCTTCTTCTTTCGGCTCTAATACGGTAATAAGTTCTCTTTGTGTAGTCTATTCACTGTCACATTTTTCTAATTTTGGTGCTATTCATTGATTATTTTCCTGTTTATATTAGCCTATAAGTTAATGCTGATGTAATTTCTAGTATACCAAAGCACAAGAAGCCTGTAATTTGCCTCACAAGAGTAAACATCGCATAAGTTACAGTGCTCGTGACCATGACTTCTATGGTAATGAGTTTTAAAATGCTGTAAATCCAGAAAAAAAGAAGAGGAAATTCATAAATTTGGGTGTGTATATCTAGATGTTCCCATAAAATTCCTTCACATTTATTATCTTTTTCACAACCTAGTCTAATAGGTGGTATTACTGTCATTTTATAGATGGAGAAACTGAGGTTCAGAATGGCTTGTCAAATGTTAATGCTCATAGAGGCTGTAAATTTCTAAGGCAGAATAGGAGGTCATAAGCCAGAGCATAGGAAGAATGGTAAGAGCACCAGGTATGGATCTTGGAGGCAGCCATGATTTCAAGATCTTTCAGGCCAAAGATAGTTAGGAGTTGGACAACTAGTCAGAAGGAAATAAGAGGAGAACCGTTGCTGGAATTGAGTACACCAGGCACCAATTTTCAACTGTACTGCCTATATGTTTTTCTAGGCTGTAGCACCAGGTCAGAGAGGAGCACTGGTGCCAAGGAGAAAATATAGCAAGCAGCTGGAAACAACTCAAGTATTATAGAACCCTACTCTGGATAATACAAGATTTAGCAGCTTCTACATTAAAGGTTCTGGAGGGCAAAAACCTGGGCTTACAATCAAGAATTACCCACTCATTAAAACTGAGTATAATCCATTGAAGAAAAAATGGACATTCAATAAGACAGAACTTTCAAATTATCTTGATAAAAGGACCAGATCTGAAGAGAAAAATTTACTTTCAGACACAAGAGACAAGGGAAGCATAAAAAGATAATCAGGAAAGGAAAATCACAAGGGACTTAATAATGTTAAACTGTTTACATTCCTATATGAAAACACACACACAAATATATATGAGTGTGTGTGTATATATATATGTACACATATATACATATACATAAATATACACAGAGGCAAAGTGGTAAGTTGAATATGAAGGGATGATATCTAAAAAAATAAAATTAATCATTGAGAGAGGAATGTACTGGAAGAAAGAGAAAGTGAGGCATAGAATGGGGTTGTCTCATACAAAAGATAAGAAAAAGTCTTTCTTAGGCTTTCTTAGGGGGAGGTGAAGGGAAGTGAGTGAACCTTACTCTCATCACAACTGACAAAAACGGGGATAATGTGTAGAGAATGAAGAACTGATAAATTAAGAAGGGAAGAATGGTTAAAGAGATTCCTTATATATTATAACATATTAGAATTTTAATGAAATATGAACAAAAATTCCAGCAATACATAAAGTAAATTTTACATCCTATAATTAGTGGACCATAAATAATAAATTATAAGAAAAATAAATTCTACATCAATCTAACATAGAATAGTTTTGTTTTTCTCTTAAAATTCAATGAAACCACTCTGAGACTTGATTAGTCCAAAGAACAAAGTCTAGAATAAATGATAGAGTTTCCTGATCACATAAATACAAAATCCAAATGCAAGAAAAATCACTTCATTACATGATCACATGCTCTGAACATCATACCACCATGGAAAAAGTAGAGACAGTGAAACTATGGGAAAATGAATAAATATTGCAAGCTTGACAAGTATCTTTTCCACTCTGTTAAGTAAACTTCTTTTCAGATGCTAGATGGTCAATAATGTAGGGCTATTCTAAATCATATCTGGTCCAGAACTACAGTCATTGAAAGAAAATGTGTACTTTCCCCCAGATAACTGAATTAACAAAACCCTTAGAAAGCTACTATGGTGACAGGGAAAATGAAAATAAAAACCTAGAGGGGAAAAAAGTCAAAATGTCTACATGTGAAGCCTCAAAAGGGAATATGAATTTGTCTCAAGTCCAAAAACTCCTCTTAGAAGAGTTCAAAAAGGATCTTAAAAATCAAGAAAGAGAGGTAGAAGAAAAACTGAGAAAAGAAATGAGAATAATTTATGACAATTTTTAAATAAGGTTCAATGACTTAGAAAAGGAAGGACAAAAATTAAAGAAAACAACTCCTTAAAATTGGGAAAGATCCACTAAAAAAAACACTTAGTCAAGATTAGAATTGGCCAAATGTAAAAGAAGGTACAAAAACTCACTTAAGAAAATAATTCCTTAAACACTAGAATTGGGCAAGTGGAAGCTAATGATTGTATGAGGCATCAACAATCATGCAAACAATACCAAAGGAATGAAAAAAGTAGAAGAAAATACAAAATACCTTATTGTGAAAACAATAGAGCTGGAAAATATATCCAAGAGGAGATAATTTAATAATTATTGCACTAACTGAAGACTATGATCCGAAAAGAGCCTGGGTGGTATCTCTCAAGAAATTATCAAGGAAAACTTTCCTGATATCCTAGAAACAGAGGACAAAATGGTCATTAGAAGAATCCCTTGCTCACCATCTATAAGAGATCCCAAAATAAAAACCCCAAGAAATATCATAGCCAAATTCCAGAATTATCCAGTGAAAGAGAAATACTGCAAGCAGACAAAAAGGAAAAAAAAAACTCAAATATTAATGAGTCACACAGTAGGGATTATACAGGATTTACAACCTTCTACATTAAAGTATTAGAGAACTTGGAATGTGATTTTCCAGAAGGCAAAGTAACTTGGATTGCAAGCAAGAATAAACTACCCAGCAAAATTTCGCATAATCTAAAATGAATATTTAATGAAACAAGGGACTCTCAAACTTTCCTGATGAAAAAATAAACAGAATTAGACAGGAAATGATGTCTTCAAATACAATACTCATGAGAAGCATTAAAAGGTAAATAGGGAAGAAAAGGGGGAAAAAAGCAACATGGTATTCAATATGATCAAACTGCATCAATAGATGGAAAAATGATGTTTGTAATTCTTGAAATCTGTACCTCTATGAAGGCAATTAGAAGTATATACAGACAGAGGATATGGGAATAACTTAACTTTGATGTGATGATTTAAAAGATTATGTAAGGAATGAGAAAAAATGATTTGAATGGTAGGAGAAAGGGGAAACAGAATCAGGTAAATTATTCCACAGTAAGAGGAACAAAAGACCAATGAGAGAAGAAGGAAGGAAAGGAGTAATTGAGCACTGTTTGAACATTAATCTTATCAGATTTGACTCAAAGAGGAAATAACAGGTACATTCAATTGTGTAGAAAAATCTATCTTAGCCTACAGGGAAGTAGGAGGGGAAACAGGAAAGAGATGGTAGGGTAGTAATAGAAGGGAGTAGATCAGGAGAGGCAGAGGTCAGAAACAAAACTCTAGTAAGGAGGGACAGGGAAAAAGTAGAGAGAAAAGTATAAATCAGGGGAAAATAGAATACAGAGAAATACACAGTTAGTAACCATGATTAGGAAGGTGAATGTGATGAAGTCTCTAATAAAATGGAAGTGGATACCAAAGTGAATTTAAACTATAGTCCTACAATTCGTTATTTGCAAGAAATATATTTGAAGTAGAGAGAGATATACACAGAGTAAAGATAAAAGGCTAGGGCAGATTTTTTTTTTCTCCAGCTACAGTGAAAAAAGTAAGAGTAGCAATCCTGATCTCAGGCAAGGCAAAAGCAGAAATTGATCTCATTAAAATAGACAAGGAAGGAAACTGCATCTTGTTAAAATTTATCCTAGACAATGAAATAATATCAATATTAAACATATATGAACCAAGTTGTA
Organism: Potorous gilbertii; assembly: GCA_028658325.1. NCBI lineage: Eukaryota > Metazoa > Chordata > Mammalia > Diprotodontia > Potoroidae > Potorous > Potorous gilbertii. The sequence goes on from CM053773.1 coordinate 36,334,646, forward strand.
TAACATTCACCTCCTTAGAGGAGAAGTTAAGTGAAAACAAACCTAAACTCATGGAGGAATTCAACCTCCCCATCTCAGAATTAGACAAATCTCATCACAAAATTTAAAAAAGAAAGAAGATAAGGAAGTGAATAGAATTTTAGAAAAGTTAAATATGAAAGATCTCTGGTGAAAATTGAAAGAGGATAGAAAGGAACATACAATTTTCTCAGCAGTACATGACTCCTACACAAAAATTGACTATACATTAGGACAAAAACCTCTCAGTCCAATGCAGAAAGACAGATCGAGAAAATGTATAATAAAGGGCCAGGGAAATATAGGCCAAAATCTAACTGGAAGCTAAATAACATAATCCTAAAGAACGAATGGGTCAAAGAACAAAACACATAAACAATAAATTCACCAAAGAGCATGATAATATTGATACAACCAACTAGAATTATGAGATGCAGCCAAAGCAATTCTTATGGGAAATTTTATATCTCTAAATGGTTACATATATAAAATAGAGAAAAAGGAAATGAATGGAGTATGCAACTAAAAAATGTAGAAAAAGGAGAAATTAAAAATTTCCAATTAAAAATGAAATCACAAATTCTGAAACTCAAAGAAGAGATTGATAATATAGAGAGTAAGAAAACTCTTGAATTAATAAATAAAAACTGGTTTTATAAAAAAAAAGTAACTTTGATGAACATTTGCTTAATTTGATTTAAAAAAATAGAAAAATGACAAATTATCATTATCAAAAATGAGGACAGTGAATTCATGGTCAATCAAAGTGAAATGAAAGCAATAATTAACATCTATTTTGCCCAATTGTATGCCAATAAATCTGGCAATTTAAGTGAAATGGATCAATATTTACAAAAAATACACATAATTCATTAAACAAATGAGAAAACAACATATTTGAATAACCTTATTTTAGAAAAAATAATTCAACAAGCCATTGATGAACTTTCTAGGAAAAAATCTCTAGGAACAGATGGATTTACAAGTGAATTCTACCTATCATTTAAAGAAAAAAGTAAACTATTTGGAAAAATAGACCAAGAAGGAGTACTACACAAATATTGTGCTGATACCTAAATTGAAAAGAGCTAAAACAGAGAAATAAAATAATAGACTAATTTCCCTAAGGAATATTGATGCAAACATTGCAAATAAAATATTAGCAGCAATTTATCAAAAGGATAATTCACTATGACCAGGAAGAGGTTCTAAGGAATGCAGAAGTGGTTCAATCCTAGGAAAACAATCATCTACTTAACGAAATCAATAACAAAATTAGTGGAAATCATATAACAATTCCAATAGACGCAGACAAAACTTTTAACAAAATGTAGAACCTCTTCTATTAAAAACATTAGATAATAGAGGAATAAATGGAATTTTCCTTAAAATAACTATCCATATCTATCTAAAATCCTGAGCAAGCAATATATGTAATTGGAATAAGTTAGAACCATTCCCAATAAGATCATGGTAAAAGAAGGATGCCTATTATCACCACTATTATTCAATGTTGTAATCGAAATAATAGTGTTAACAATACGAGAAGGAAACAGAATTTAAGTAATTAGAGTAGGTAATAAGGAAACAAAACTATCAGTTTTTGCAGATGATATGATAGTGTACTTAGAGAATTATAGGGAATCAACTAAAAACTACTTAAAATAATTAACAACTTTAGAAAATATTCAGAATGTAAAATAAACCCATATAAATCATTAGCATTTCTATATATTACCACCTAAGCCCAGGAACAAGATATAGTAGGAGAAATTCCATTTTAAAGAACTGTAGACAATATAAAACCCAAGAATTATATGAAACAAAATGCAAAACATTTTTCATGCTAATAAAGAGAGATAGAAACAGTAGGAAAAATATCGATTATTCATGGACTGGCTGACCTGATATAATAAAAAAGACAGTTCTATCTAAACTAATTTATTTATTCAGTTCCTTAGTGAACTACCAAAAATATTTTATAGAGCTGGAAAAAGTAATAAAATTCATCTGAAAGAAAAAGAAAGTTCCAAAATATCAAGGGAATTAGTAGAAAAAAAACTTCAGAAGAAGTTGACCTAGTTTTACCAGATCTAAAGCTAAATCGTAAAGTGGAAATCATTGAAGCTATTTGGTACTGGATAAAAAAAGAGCAGTGGATCAGTGGAATAGGTTAGGTATATAAGACACAGTAGTAAGTGATGACACTAATCTACAGTTTTATAAACTCAAAGACTCCTGGGATAAGAACTCACTACTTGAAAAAACAACTTCTGGGAAAACAATAAAATAGGATGACAGAAACTAGGCATGGTCCAGCATCTCACATCCTATATCAATATAAATTTGAGATCATATAACAAGCAAATTAGAAGAGCAAGGAATAATTTACTGCAAGATCTACATGGAAGGGAAGAATTTATGACCACACAAGTGATGGACAACACTGTGAAATGAAAAATGGATTACTTTGATTGCATGATATTTTTGCACAAACCCAATGCAACCAAGTTTAGAAGCAAAGAAGAAAACTGTGATTATTTTTTTTACAGATAGTGTTTCTTATGAATATCTTGCTTCTAAAATATATAGACCATGAATTAATTCACAAGAATGAAAGTCATTCCCCAATTGGTAGATGATCAAAAGATATGAACAGACTTCTTTAAGATAAAGAAATTATAGCTATCTAGAGTCATATAAAAATGCTCTAAATCGCTATTGAATAGAAAAATTCAAATTCAAATAACTCTGAAGTACCACCTCACATATATGAGATTGGCTAACATGACAAAACAGGGAAATTATAAATGTTAGAAATGGCATAGGAAAATTGAAACATTAATGCATTGTTTATGGAGTTGTGAACTGATTCACTCATTCTGGAGAGCATTTTGGAACTAGGCCCAAATTGCTCTGAAATTATGTATATACTTTAATCTAGCAATATAACTACTAGTCTGTATCCCAAAGAAATTTTTATAAAGGGAAAATATCCCACAAGTACAAAAATATTTGTAACATCTCTTTTTGTGGTGGCAAAGAATTGGAAATAGAGGAGATGCCCAATCATTGGGGAATGACTGAATACATTGTAATATATGAATGTAATATAATATTGTTGCTCTATAAGAAATGATGAGCAGGCATATTTCAGAAAAACTTGGAAAGATTTGCATGAACTGATGTTGAATGAAGTGAGCAGAATCATGAGAGCATTACACACAGCAACAAGAACATCATGTGATAAATAAGTATGATAAATTTAGCTTTTCTCAGCAATACAATGATCCAAGACAATTCTAGACAACTCATAATGGAAAATGTTAACCATATCCAGAGAAAGAATTCTAGTATCTGAATGCAGATCAAAGCATGTATTTTCACTTTTTTGTTTTTCTTTTCTTTCTTGTGGTTTTCTATTGTTGTTTCGATTCTTCTTTCACAATGTGACTAATATAGAATTATGTTTAACATGACGTTTAACCTCTATCAGATTGCTCACTCTCTTGGGGAGGGTTGCAGGAAGGGAGAGAAATTTGAAACTCAAAATTTTACCAAAGTGAAGTTCAAAACTATTTTTCCATGCAATTAAAAAAAAACTATGATACCATTATGAAAAGAAAAGAAAAACCCCAGTGATAGGGAACTGCTACCTCCTGATGTAGCCCACTTCAATTTTCTGATAGCTCTCATTGAGATATTCCTTAAATCAAGAATTACTCTCTTTGAAACTTTCATTATGAGTCCATTGTAACGTGTTGAGGTCTGAGTATGTGTCTCATTCTTCTCTGGTATGACTACCTTTCAAAAAACTTTAAACAATAATCATGATGCTTTAAGTTTCATTTTACAAGATTAAAATGACACCAATTCTTTTCAATCATTTTTTTTGTATGATCTTACATCCCTTCACTATCCCTATTACTTCTGAGTGCCTAGAAACACTTTTCCTTGAATATGACCCTTAGACTTGAATTACTTTTTTTTTAAAATAAATTTATTTAACTTTTTACATTCATTTTCACAAGATTTTGGATTCCAAAATTTTCTCCCCATTTCTCCCCTCCCCCCTCCCCGATACACTGGACATTCTAATTACCCATATCACCAATCTGCCCTCTCTTCTATCATCCCTCCCTTCCCTTACCCCATCTTCTCTTTTGTCCTGTGGGGCCAGATAACTTTCTATTCCCCATTACCTGTATTTCTTATTTCCTAGTAGCAAGAACAATACTCAACAGTTGATCCTAAAACTTTAAGTTCCAGTTTCTCCCCATCCCTCCTTCCCCACCCATTCCCTTTGGGAAGGCAGGCAATTCAATG
>CM053773.1:36339489-36365553 GCA_028658325.1 Potorous gilbertii
CTAGCATATGTAAGTCTTTCTACTCCGCCATCTTGGCTCCACCCCCACTTTCAGCTAAATTTAAACAGCTCTAACTTTCCTCTTAAGTTTTAGACATATATATCCTACTACTAACTGTTGATCATTTTCAATTTATCATATATTTATTTATAAATATATATGTATACACACATATATACGCACACATACATGCACAAATACATACTTATGTATGCATGTGTATATGTATATATACATACACACAAATATGCATATAAAACTATGTGTATGTTGTTTAAACATAGTTGTTTTTCTATTGTTCTATGTCATAAGTCCCCTGCTATTCAAAATAAGTTTTTGTATCTTCTAAATAGAACAAAATACTTTCAAATATCATTTATTTCACTTATCTTATCCTTTTAATGATGTGTTACATACATGATTTATGTGTATAATATATTTTAATATGTGAATCAACATATATTTCAGTATGTACTTAAAATTATTTACTGATAGGGACGTAGCATGTAATAATTTGGATGTCACTGGTCTAGCAGACAAAATATGGGAGAGGGAGGCAGGAGAACTTTTTTTACATCCCTACATCTTTTGGTGATGTGCTGTGTGATTTTGACAAGTCTCTTACCTCTGTTGGGCTTCATTCTCTCCACGTAAAATTGAAAATGATTAAAGAGTGAAGATGAATGAGAATGAGCTTTGAGGTTCTCAGGAAGGAGCACTATATAAATAAAGGTTTCACATGGCAGGAGCCTAAGGGATCAAATGACCTTTCTATTCTCATTTTTCCCCTGTCTTCCCATGTGACTTCAAACAAGTCATTACATTTTCTTATGCTACAATTTTTCTATCTGGCAGAACAAAATTAACAGGACTGACCTTCCTCACAAAGACTTTGGGAGGATTTTTCATTTAAAGTTTATAAAACACTAGCAAATATATGGCAATTTTGTTATTAAGTTCATTATGAATTAGGCACATGTAAAGGCTGCAGGATCAGGTCTGCAAGCACTGGTCCTTTTCATCTTACATTAAAAGATTATGAGAAAAAGAATCTGAGGGTACTCCTGTGAGTTAAATACATCATGGTCCATCCTCATATCAGGGAGAAATATTTAAGCCAACAGTTTTGTTATCTTGAGAAAATGACAGTTACAAGGAGCATGAGACAAGGAGCAGGAGCAGAGAGTTGCCTGTGTGTTAACCCAGGTAAGAGCTAGGAGCCCACAGAGGAGGAGTCCTGGGTTTCAGAAGTCAGTCTTGAGTCAAGGTGAGAGAGAATTTTACTGAGACACTGTGTATTGATTAAGAAGATTGTTCTTACTGTGATATAGGGGGATATTTAGAAAAAAAGGACTTTATCTTGATATGTGGTATTGACTAAGGATGTTCCTATTGTTACAATGATACATACATGCAAATACACACATGTGTACTCTTTTCATTGCAGGGAACTTCAACAGAAATTTTGTATTATATGTGTGTATGTGTATGTTTTACTTACGAATGTTGTGATGTTATGTTTTACTTTATTAAACAATGTTTAATTTACTACTGAATAGAGAATTCATTATATTATGCGATTAGAGTCTGCAATCATTCACAGCAGCAGTGCTTAAGTGTGTTGTTGTGATTGGTTTCACACATATTACAGAGAATGGAAAAAAAATGAAATAGCTCATGCATTCTAGAAAGTTAGGTACTATTATTAGTTTAATATAGATTGTATAAAATTGGATAGAATATAACCATATCCAAAGTGATGAAAAAGAGAGAGGGGAGAGAGAGAGAGAGAGAGGGACAGACAGACAGACAAGTAGAGATAGAGAGAGAGTGCTGATAATGAAAAGACCTTATGCAGGAGAAGGTATCAGAGCTGTTTGAAATGAATATATGCATTCTAAGATATACAGGTAAGAAAGTATTACAGACAGTTTTTCCAAGAGCATGGTGGTGGGAATTGAATTATGTGTATGACAAACAGCAAGCAGTCCAGTGAAAGAGGAATTTAGCATGTATGAAGGTGAATAACATAAAATAAGATTGGAAAGATGAGAAGCTGGTTTCAGAGGGCTTTAAAAGTGATGCTGAAGAGATGACTTTTGGGGGGGTTAGTAGTAAAGATTTATTCTCAAATCCTAGGAGGTTCATCACTTTTGTGGGCTCATTTAAATAGGTACATTAGAGCTGTTTGGCTCAGCTTCCAAATTCAAACTTGATAGAAAAAAATAACCATCTTCTGAATTTTTTATCAAAGTTGGTCATAAAAAAGAATCAAGAATACAAAGTTCTACCTAAATACAACTAGGGGCAAAGGATTCACTGAGGAATGGATTATTTCTCTATCCATTCTCCCTCCCCACCCAGGGCCAATGAAATCCTCCAAGATTCTCCAAGCTGGAGTCTGGGGCCTCCATACTTGGCAAGAGGAAGGAGCAGAGGGAGAGTCATTACCATCAGGGAGCCAGGACTAGAGATGTCCTCCCCAATTCTTCTAGCTTTCAATGACTTGTTGAGGGGAAGACAAGGATTAAGTAAACATGGTTTTCACATAAGTTGTCCTGTATTTGTGCCAAAGCAAGATGAGAGAATTATTTTACAAGATGTCCTTTATACAATATCACTTCTGAAACAAGCAACTTTTAATAACTAGAAAAATCAATTTTTAAAAAAATATTACATGTTCAAATTCTTCCTGCTTTGTTTTACTCCTCAACCCTTATCTGGGTGCCAATTGCCCCCATCTGATCAAATTCATCCAGGAGGGGACTGGCTGCATGATTGTAAGCCAACTTAGGTAGCAGGAACTTCCAATCTTTTTAATAATGAAATGCCTCAACTGGATGGGGAAAGGGTGGAGAGGGAAGATGAGAGCATCCCCTCATGCCCACCAACATCGAGGAGGTGATATTTTGTATGCTCTAAATCACACTGGTGAGATAAATGCAAAGTACAACTCTGAAGTACCACCTCATTAACTCATTGTCATTATGTCATATGTCAAAAAAGGAAAATATAAATTTTGGAAAAGCTGTGGGAAAATTGGAACACTAATACATTGTTGGTAGAGATGTGAACCAATTCAACCATTCTGGAAGTAATTTGCAACTATGTCCAGAGGAATATCAAACTCTGCACATTCTTTGATCTAGCAATACAATACTAAGTCTGTATCCCCCCGAAATCATAAAAAATGGAAAAGGACCCAAATGTATAAAAATATTTATGGTTTCTCTTTTTATGGTGATAAAAAATTTAAAACTGAGAGGCTGCCCATCGTATGGGAGCTGAACAAGTTGTGGTGTATGAATATAGTAGAATATTGTTGTTCTGTAATAAATCATGATTAGACAGATTAGAAAAACCTGGAAAGACTTCCATGAACTGATGCTGAATGAAATGAGCAGAACTAGGAGAACATTGTGCACAGTATTAGCAACATGGTGAGATGAACAAGTTTGATATAATTAGCTCTTCTCAGCAATACTATGATCTAAGATAATTTCAAAAGACTCATGATGAAAATGTTGCACACATCCAGAGAAAGAAGTATGGAGTCTGAATTCAGATCAAAGCATAGCCTTTTTTTTCTTTTATTTTGCTGTTGTTTCTTTACCATTTTTTGTTTGTTTGTTTTTTCCCTTGTGTACTGATTCTTCTTTCACAACATGACTAAGGTGGAAATATGCTTTATATGCTTGTATGTGTATAGCTTATATCAGATTGCTTGCTATCTTGGGAAAAGGAGAGGGCAAAGATGGAGGGAGAAAAAAACATTTGAAACTCAAAATCTTATGAAAAGGAACGTTGAAAATTACCTTTACATGTAATGTAAAAAAACACCAAAATACTACTAAATGAAAAAAAATTACTATAACTAACAAACACAAAAATGAATTTTATGTGTGTGCGTGTTTGTGTCATGTGGGAGTTCAGGATGGGAATGTATATACATATAGACACTCATTTTCTGTATATACATACATATGTATATGTGCATATGTGTGTGTGTGTGTGTGCGCGTGCTTGTGACACACACACATACACATACACCATGGTTTGATGACATTCATGGATGTTTCCAGTTATTTAAATCAATAAGTATCACTGAAATAGTTTTGAAATTTTCAATGTAGTCACTCTGCAAGCATCTATTAATCCTTTTCCATATTCATGTCACTGTGCAATTTCTAAAGATAAAATGGTCACATTTTGATAAATGAATTAATTTTATTTTTGGTAGAATGCATACACCACACACACCTTTTGGGAAAGTATAAAGAAAGGAGCACTGCCAAAACCTTCTGAAAGATTCGAAATTATTTACTTAGAGCAATGAAAAAATACACACACACACATACCTATATGAGTGTATCTTACTTTCAATGTGTCTTCTATCAAGATTATCTCTCTGGATCTTAAGATTAACTGATCACCATGCTTTCATCAAAGCTCCTGGATGGTATCCTTGAATTTCTTTTGAAGTCCAGGAAGTCCCTTCTTTTATCAAGAGGTTGTTTGTTACTATGTGACAGAACCCCAGATTCCTATTTTCTGTGTATGGAGTGGCATACTACTAGATGTACTAAGTAAATCTAACCTGACTCAGTCTATTATAGGCATTTTGAATTGGGCAGACCAATGATATTATATGCTATGATCTGATGGTAGTGTTTTATTTAGGAGGTGCATGTCATTCTTTAGGAATTCATTGCTTCTAAAGCAAAAAATTTACTCATTGGTACAATAATTGTCTGAAGGCATGGTTGTACTCCCCAAAGCACAGGCAATGTGATTTTGACTGATACATGGAATCAAGACTAATTTGTATAAAGAATTTTATGCTTTCCAGAAAGAACATAAGACAAAATAGTGAATATTTATTGCCTTTTTTTTTTTACCAACATAAGGTGATATTTCAAATTAGAAGGACCGTGAATATTCTTCTCTTTAAAAAAGCTTCATAAACTTCAGGTCTAATAATCCATTTGTTCTCATTTGTTTCCATAAAACAGGATTTTTAACTCAATTTAATAAATAGGGAAACTAAGACACAGAGGAGGTAATGTAGAACAGCATTAATTCCATACAAATTCATTTGACACTATGGTCCAGTTTGAATGTTTGACTTCTGTTTTACCTCCAACTTGGAAAGTTCAGAAGTGCAGAATATTCAGTGAAGTCCTAGAATATATGATAGATTGCCATGTTGGGGAAAATTGAACCCCAGTTTTTGTGCAAAACCACAGTTGAAAAACTCAGAAGTCAAGTGATTCATAACTTAATACTTTCTGCTAGAATCACAGCTATAGAAGGTTATGGCTATTAGGGATCAAGAGGCCATCAGGTCCAGTTTCTTGATTTGCTTTGTCAGAGAGTGGTAATAACAGTCACAAAATAAATGAGTATTTTCCAGGACTTAACACAGTTCCTGGGACATAGCAGATACTTAATAAATGTTAATTAATTGACTGAGTGAGGGCAAGAACCCAACTATCCTAATTCTAAGCCACATTCCTCTTGAACATCTTTACAGTCCTAACTCCCTACATAGAATTATCAAATTGGATAATATCTGTAAAGGATTTAGCACAGTTCCTGGCACATTGGTATTCCTTAATAATTGTTTTTTTTTCCCTTCCCTGAACATTACAACTGCAAAGCATATCCTATCTACAACCCCAAACTGAAAACTGAAGGAGTTTTGAGCTATCAAAATAGCTGCCTTTAAAATTGAGTCGCTAATTATATACTAATGTAGATTCAAAAATAATTAAAAAGACTGTGCTGGAAAGTTGATCAAGGACCATAGACAAAATTAATAAAACACAGTGAGGATGATAGCAAACTATCGCATAACCCTTGTAGAAAAAGACAAGTTCAGAGTTTAACATCTGCTCCCCAACATGGACTTTTAAGTTTGGCTAGTATTTAATCTAAATTAAACCTGAATTCTATACATGGATCTCTCATAATTATGTTTTCTGAGTTAGTACTTCATTCCACGTAATTCATTAGTAATGCACTGCCTCAGAGTCACCAGAATGAGGACGCAGCCTCATTTTAGTGTTATTGCTGGATTAGCTGGATTCACTCCTCCAGACACTATATCAAGTAACCATAGTGGGTGTTTGTCCATGCTTTGAGAACATTTGCTGTAATAAATTGATGCCCTTCAGATATGACAGATGGTGTAACTGACAGAAATTGTTATCTGTGGGGGCATAACTGAAATGGATGATTTGGGCTCGCCACTTCTCTTCCTATCATGTAGGTTTGAAGATTGATCTTTGATTTGCAGTCCCCACATCTTTGCAGAGTGTTTAGTTATTTGTGATTTTGCCTCTTAGATTGACAATTGGCTGAGAGCCTTTATTCAGAGAGCTCCTTCTGAAGACTTAGCTCTGCTCTATCCATTCCGGATGGTTGTATGCCAGGTTGGTCCTGCTGTTCTGAGAGATATAATGATGTTTGATTCTTCCTCCCGTGCATGCTCCACTTTAGCTTTTCATAAAAATAAAATTCTGTTTGATTCTCTTAATCTCAGCTTCCCTATATGTAAACCTAGGAGGGCAAACTAGACAATCTCTAAGGTTAATGCTTAGTCTTTTAGGGTCCTGAGATACTATATGTGTTATCTGCATCTATCTGGTTTGGCAAAGATAAACTGCAAAGAGTATCATTTTCATAATAAGGGGTTTGCCATATTCTGGTATTCATTGTAGCTCATTTTTAATCATCCTCAAGGCTAGAGCTTATGACGTTGGATTGAGTAGGGCTATGTCTGACAATCATAATAGAGGGTGGATAGGAATCATAGCATTATATAATTAATGAACAGGAATAAACACATTATGAATAAAATAATTTTCAAGAAACCATTATCGTCAAAGACTCTTGATACATCAGAAGGAAAAATTATCTTAAGTGCAACTTTTCACTTATTGTCATTTGGAAAATATATGTATTCCTGGAATCTGGGCTTTGCTATTCTTATGTTGTTTGCAAGGTTCAAAATTATGATGAATAGGTAGTCAGTGTTCCCAAAATTTCAGAATATATTAACCCAAGAAGAACTTTTTAAAAAAAATCATCTATTCATTTTACAGTTGACCTAGAAGAATGAGGTGAAGGATTCCTAATTATTATGTTACCTCTAAAATATCATAAATATGAGTTTTTTTAAACTCTTAAATTGATTTGTGATCTTTACAATTCATAAATTCTCTCTGAACTTTCATATGCCAAGCCATCCATGCTTTTCCATTATGAGAGACACTTTTCCCTGTCATCCTGTATATTTGCCACAGAAGGTTCACCCAATAGGTTAGAGATCTTTCTCATTTTTTTTAACTGAAAATTTCAAGGATACCAGTGAAGCATTCTGGCTGTCCATCAGTCCTCACTTGCTTTTGTTATAAGACCAGCCCATCTTCATTTCCTATCAGTACAGTAGTCAAACTTTAAGCTGAGTGAGTAGAAAGTGAAGAAATGGATATATGAAACTGTAGCTTGAGAGAATAATACCTCTTAAGAGAAGAGATGCTGTTTGTTTGCTTTCTACTTTTAGTATGAAGTGAAATTATTTTTTGAAGGAAAAAGGATAGAATGGAAAGATTAATCATAGAATCACAGAGCGAGAAGGGACTTCAACCCCAACTAGTCAAACATATAACAAGAGAATAAACCCTATCCTTGACAAGTGGTCATGGCAACTTCACTGTAATAACCTCTATTGACAGGAAGTCCAACACCCCCTCTGACAGCCTATTGGATTTTTCACTTTGCTAATAGTTAAAAATGGTTTATCCATTCTTTCTTATATTGTCTTCTTTTACTTCTCTCTTTAACTTCTACCAATGTTCCTAATTCCCTTTTCCTAATGAAAGATCTACAAATCCTTGAAGGTGACTCAGTTGCCCAAGTAATTTTTTCCACCATACACTTCAATTGCCCTCAGTCAGTCTTCAAATGGCAAGATAGTGATCTCCTTCAACAACTCAGTTACCATATTTTCAAGTTCATTCTAGTTCATTCTCAGTAGTGAAGGTGATTTTTCAAAATTTCCATGTATAACCATGTCACCCCTTAACACTAATTTCTAATATTTGTCTAATATTTTCTGGATCATATTTTTAATCTTCTTTTAAAACCCCTCACAACATGGTCTCTTGTTACTTAGTTAGTTTTCTTCCTCTATCTCCATCAGTACTTTGTGACCTGGTGTTACTTAAGGTGTATGAAGTCTTCTGGGAATTTCTCAAGCACACCACTCCATTACTTGACTGTCCCTTTTTATTAGCTATATCTCATGCTTGAAATCTTTGCTCACCTCTTGTCCCTAGTTATTTAGGGCTCTTCAAACAGCTCAAATCCCACCTTCCTTTGGAGTCCTTCCCGATGTTTTCCCCTCCTATACTTCCCAGTACTAATAGCTTCCCTCAGAAATCTCTTTTAATATACCATTTTAAGTGTTCATAGATTTTTTAAAATATATTTTTTTCACCCATTATAATGAGTGTTTCTTGAGGGCAGGTGCTGTGTTTTTATTTTTCTTTGTATCCCTAACATTTGTCAGATTGTTTGGGATATAATACATAATTAATACTATTCCACTGATTGGTTCTGGACGTTTTGACTCTCCTGATGCATTTGAATTGGCTGTTTAAGTTACTTTATCATACCCCTGAATTTTATTGATCTTGTAGTCCACTAAGACCTATTGATTATTTTCAGATTATTGTATAGACACATTCTTGGACTTTGCGTTTTTTTTAAACTTAATTTACAGGAACTCTTATGTGTTATTGTTATTCAGTCATTTCAGTCATGCTTCACTCTTTGTCACCCCATATGGGAATTTCTTGGCAAAAACACTAGAGTGATTTGCCATTTTCTATTCCAGTTCCTTTTACAAATAAGGAAATTGATATAAATAAATTTAAGTGACTTGTCCATGATCACACAGCTAGTAAGTATCCTGGGTCAGATTTGAATGCATGAGTATGAATCTTCCTGAATCCAGGATTGGTGTTTTATGCACTGTGCCACCTAGCTGTCTAATTACATTTTATCATTTTAAATTTATTTTCAAAATCATCTCCAGATGCTTTTTGATTATGTCTGTAATTCAATAAATTAGCTGTGGAGCAGCAGAGTCAAGATTATGGAGAGAAACCAGGAAGTCACTTGAGCTCTCCACAGTGTCCCCTGGAAACAATGTCAAATCAAGCCTGGGTTCTGTAACAATAGAAGTTACAAAAAGAGAGAGTCAAACAATTTTTCCAGCATGATATGGTTTAGAACTTCATGAAAGGTATATCTCACTTGGATAAAAGGGGAGTCAATTTCAGCCAAGGAAGAATACAGGCAAACTAGAGGGAGGCTCTTAACCACAGTAGAGATAAGGAACCCATAGCCCTGGGTGCTGGCTCAGCAGCCTAGTGATACAGCAGGACAGCTGTGAGGCCACCAGCTTCACCTCACAAGTAAAACTGTCAGCCCTGAACATCTGGTACAATAGGCATGATTAGGCAAGGCCACCAGACTAAGCCACAAGCACCAAGCCCCAGGCAGGGAAGCATGTGAGCAGGCCCCTGGTCCACAGTACAAAATCCTTTGGAGAGGACCTCCTGTGCTACAGGAGAAGGGCTCAATTTAAAAAAAATGAGTAAAATTCTCAAAAGAGCTCTGATCATAGAAATCTACTATGGTAAAAGGGAAGATCAAAACAAAAATTCAGAAGAGTACTACAGTGTCAAAATGACTATATAAGTGAAGTGTTAAAGCTTGAGGATGGTGTTATCCTCTGCATATTGTGTATAGATTTTTGTTGCTGTGATGGATTTGACTTTGTAGTGTCTAAATAAATGTTTTAGTTCTGTCTTCCATGTGGAGTCTTGTATTTCTTGATTCAGAATTGTTCTGGGATATTCACGGCCACCACAGGTGCTTTCAAAGTTGCACTGTCGCTACAGGGACTTTCAAAATTTCCTGATAAAAATACCAGAACTGAAGAGAAAATTCTGTCTTGAAATACATGATTCAGGTGAAGCATAGAAAGGCAAACAGGAAAGAAAAAAATACTCAAAAAGATTAAACAGGAACATGAAACTTGTAAACCTTGAGGACCCAGTCTCTATTAGGACTGTTAAAAGGAGTATACATAGATAGAATGTGTAGGTGTAAGTTGACATTGATGTGATGATCAAAAAAAAAATAAAGAGAGAAAAATGGATTATACTGGGAAAAGAGGAAAGGGGGAGGTAGAACAAGATAAATTATGTCACATGAAGAAGCAAGAAAACACATATTTTCAGTAGATTGAAAGATGGGAGGGGGAAAAAGATTTTGAATTTTAGTCTCATCAGATTTTTCACAGAGTAGGAATAATACACACAATCAGTTGGGAGAATTACTCTATAGAGAACTAGGAAGACAAAGGGGGAAGAAAAGGAAGGTGTTGATAGAAAAGAGGACAGATTGGGGGAGGTGGTGGTCAGAAGGAAAACAGTGTCCAGGGGTAGAGGTTTAAAAGGGAGAGAAAAGTGTAAGCAAGGGGTGGGGACTGGATAGAAGGAAATTTCCAATTAGTACTCTTATCTGTGAATGTAAAAGGGTTGAATCATCCCACAAAACAAAAGTGAATAACAGAGTGGATTAAAAATCAGAATGCTACAATGAGTTGTTAACAAGAAACAAATCTGAAGCAGATACACACAGAGATAGTATACTATGCTTCAGCTGTAAAAAAAAAACAAACTCAGAAATAGCAACCTCAATCCTCATCTTAGATAAAGCAAAAGCAAAAATAGATCTATTTAAGTGAGATAAAGAAGGAAGCTACATCTTGTCAAAAGTTAACATAGACAATGAAGCAATAGCAATACTAAACATATATGCAGCCAGAATATAGCATCTAAATTCTTAGAAAAGAAGAAAGTGAGTTACAGGAAGAAATAGACAGCAGAATTATATTAGTGGGGGAACTCAACCTCCCACTCTCAGAACTAGCAAACCTAATCACAAAACCCAAATAAGTTAAGGATGTGAATTGAATTTTAGAAAAGTTAGGTGTGAGAGACTTCTAGAGAAAATTATGTGGGGCAGTTCATGGTCTGTAAACAAAAATTAACTATAAATTAGAGCATAAAGACTTTACAATCAAATGCAGAAAGGCAGAAATATCAAGTGCATCATTTGCATGTCAAACTCCAAGAACAAAATATGTGAAAAAAAGGGCCATGACAAGATTTACTAAAAATTATTAAAAAATAAGTAGGTCAAGCAACAAATCAGAGAAACAATCAATAATTTCATCAAAGAGAATGACAATGAGACAATATACCAAAACTTAATTGGATATAGGCAAAGCAGCTCATGTGGAAAATTTTACGTATCTAAATGCTTGCATTAATAACATAAGGGAGGACATCAATGAATTGAGCATACAAATAAAATATCTAAGAAAAGAAAAAATTTAATTACCCAATTAAATAAAAAAATTAGAAAGTCTTAAAGTCAAAGGAGAGATCAATAAAATTGAAAATAAATATTGAACTAATAAATAAAGCCAAGAAAGGTTTTTATAAAAAAAAAAACAATAAAATAGAGAAGAAAGTACCACAATTTATCATGAAGATAATACACTATGACTAGACAGGATTCATACCAGGAATGCAGGACTGGTTCAATATTAGCATAATTGACCACAACAATAACAAAACTAACATAAATGATAGAATTATATCAATAAATGTTGAAAAATATTTTGACAAAACACAGCACACAGTCCTATTAAAAACAATAGAGGGCATAGTAAAAAAACAGAATTTTCCTTAAAATGATAAGCAATATCCATCTAAAACTAACAGCAAGCATTTTGAAATTGAAATAAGGTAGAAGAATTACCAGTACCATGAGAAATGAAACAAAGATGCCCATCACTGATGCTATTGTTCAAAATTGTACTAGAAAACTTTAGCTTTAACAATAAGAGAAAAAAAGAAATTAAAGGAATGAGAATAGGCAATGAGAAAACAAAACTATCAGTATTTGCAGACTATATGGTGGAATATTTAGAGAATTCAAGAGTCAGGTACCAAAAAAAAAAAACTTCTTATAAAATTAACTTTAGTAAAGTTGCAGGATAGAAAATAGAAAATAAAAGCACAAAAATCACTAGCATTTCTATATATGACCAATAAATCCCAGCAGCAAGAGAAAGAGAACTTCTATTAAAATAATCATAGAAAACATAAAATTTGTAAAAACTGAAAAATAGTATGGCAGAATTAGGCATAGTTCAACATTTTTTACCCTGCACCAAGGTATGTTGAAATGAATACATGGCAGATATGAAGGGTGATACTATAAGCAGCTTAGGACAGCAATGAATAATTTACCTTTCAGATCTATGGTGAAGGAAAGAACTTATGACCAAACAAGAGATAGAGAACATTATGAAATGAAAAATAGATGATTTTGATTACATTAAGTTGGAAAGCTTTTGCACAAACAGAACCTGTGCTAGCAACATTCGAAGGAAGCAAAATGTTGGAAAACATTTTTAAAACAACTAGTGTCTCTGATAAATGCCTCATTTCTAAAATGTATAGAGAACTGAGTCGAATTTATGAGAATACAAGTCACACCCCAACTGATAAACTGTCAAAGCATACGAACAGGCAAATTGTCAGATGAAGAAATTGAAGCTATCTCTAGTCATGTGAAAAAATGCTCTAAATCTCTATTGGTTAGAGAAATGCAAATAAAACAGCTCTGAGACACCATCACAAACCTATAAGATTCACTAATATGATAGAAAAGGAAAATGACAAATTTTGGAGGAAAAGTGGAAAATTGGAACACTAATCCATTGTTGGTGGAACTGTGAACATATTCAACAATTCTGGAAAACAATTTGGAACTATGCCCAAGAGACAATCAAACTGTGAATACTTTTTTTTTTTTTACAGCAATACAACTAATAGTTCTGTATCCCAAAGAGAACACAAAAAATTGAAAAGGACCCATCTACACAAAAATGTTTATTTCAACTATTTTGAAGTTCAAAGAATTGGAAGTTGAGGGAATGCTCATCAATTGAGGAATAGCTAAAAAAGCTGTGGCATATGAATGTAATGGGATACTATTCCATAAAAAAATGATGATCAGGTATACTTCAAAAAAACATCTAGAAGATCGACATGAACTTATGCTGAGTGAAGTGAGCAGAACCTGGAGAACTTTGTACACAGTAACAGTCAATTTGTGCGTTGATCAGTGATAACAGACAGCTCTTTTCAGCAATACAGTGATTCAAGACAATTCTAAAAGTCTCATGATGGAAAATGCTATGCACATACAAATTACTATGGAGCCCGAAAGCACATCAAAGCATACTATCTTCACTTCTTTTTCTTTCTCATGTTGTTTCCCTCTTCTGGTTCTTCTTTCACACACAAATAAGTGAAAAATTTTTAAATGATTGTACATCTATTACATATGTCGGATTGCTTGCTATCTTGGGATGAGGGGAGTGAAGCGAGGGAAGGGGACAAATTTGAAAATCAAAATTCCAAAACAGAATATTTTTATGTGTAAAATATAGAACAAAAAGAGAAAATAAATACTTTCATGAAGAATAAGATTGTTAAGTCAAATAAAGACAGTCCAATGAAACAGTAAATGCATGCACACACACACATACACACCAAATTAGCTCTCAAACCTAGATTTGTATCATCTCAAAATCTGATAAGAACGTTGTATCTATCTTTATTGAAGTCATTGCTTGTTTTTATCCAAAACTCTGATTTCAATATATCTGGGTGTTGCCATTTAAGCACATGTCTATCAATCCAAATTGACACTTTCTTTATGATTTAGATTCTTAAAGAGTTGATTGGGATACTGGGAGGTTATGTGAAATGCCCAGCATTGAACTCATAATTTGTGGAAGAGGCAGGTCTCAAACCCAGGGATTCTTGACTCCAAAGTTGCTTTTCTGTTACCTGTGTCATGGCACATTTGTCACTGATAATAGAGTTAAATAAGACAGGGCTAATTACACATGCCCTAAAACACTTTTGAAGAACTCTTTCCAATTTGTCATAGAACTTTTCATGATCACTTACTTTGTGCAGCCATTCAACCATTTCTGAATGGTTTTACCCAACAATTCTTTAGCTCATATTTCCTCTTCTTGTTCACAAGCATATCATAAAAGACACTGTCTAATTATTTTTATAAAATCTTGGTAAGTAGCTGTTCATTATTTCTGTGACCTCCCATTCTTGTAAGCCTGAGCAACAAGGAAACAGCCATTACAATTATTCTCTCATGACTTGCTTTAGTTTAGTTTTAGAATCTATGTATAATCTGGGATTTCTGCTTTCTAAATGCTCACTAAACACTGCTTTAACAATGTGATCTATAATTTTGTTAGTAATTAAAATCAAGGGTGTTCTGTTTTAATTATAAGACTCCACTAATTTTTTTTGTTGAAAATGATAACTGCCCACTTTGCTGTCTTGCAGCAACTCTCCTTTTCTCCCTGTTCTTTAACAATTACTGGTAAGACTTTTTTGGAGTCCTTAGAATTTATCTCCTGCCTCTTCATTCTATACTTGATAACTGACATTTAATTGAGGTTATTTGGTAGTATCCCTTCTCTTCTTTCCTTTTTAAAATCAGATGTGATTTTGAAGTACTAGTTTTTAAGTGTTTGAAGGCATAATTTTTTTTATTGACTTGTCCCCAAGTACCTGAAGGTCAGGGATGCCACATTTCATTCACCTCAGGATTTTCCCATATTCTTAAGGGATTTTTGGTGTCTAGACTCAACAACAATAGTGTTATCTCAGAAATAAAGTGGGGTGTTACATTTAGCCACTAATAAAGTAAATTTTTACAACAGAATATTTACTTGGGAAGTATTTATAAAAAGGTTGCATGTAAAAATATACAACAATATTATGAAATATGTGGGAGGAATAATCTGCCCTGCCTTTGTCTCTAATTAATACCTCTAATCTGGGGAGAAAAGGGGACCTAGGTTTATATCTTTACTCAATTCCTACATGGAACAGTCCTATTTCCACATCTAAAACCCTGCTTAGATTCAAGTCCAAAACACCCTGACTTTTCAGGTTTCCCATGTCAGCCTGTTTGGCTACAACATCCTACTTAGAATCCTAGATTCAAAGTTCTTGTGACTTGGATTCCCTATCCAGTAAGGATTACTAACTACTCCAGAACTGAGAAAAGCAAATGAAACAGAACAAGGGGAGAGAGATAGCAATTACCAATCCCTCTGCCATCTTTTCTCCCAGATCCAGAAATCCTTCTACTTTTCTTTAGTAAAACATTTTGGTTATTTATGTTCAAGTTTGAAATTTTCTCTTTTTTGACTTACGATTTTAAGTATTTGATTTTGTGAAATGTATTGCCTTTCTAGGATTTTTGCATGTTTAATTTTCAGGTGGATTTCTTTAATGTCTTTCTGATGGAAATCTTAAAAACACTTTGCTTTTCCCCCTCTAAGAATGGCAAAATCCGCATCCCCAAATCCTTGGTGTATTCTCTCATTACTGTCATTACATTTAATTAAAGTATCTTTTCTTCCTTCTGTAAATCAATTTTAGGATTATTCTTTAGACTGTGATTGTTTAATCATTTTCAGTATTAATTTCCTGAATGTAATTTTGTTTATTCAAGCTAATAGTTAAAAACAAGTTTAATATTGTGCTTTTCTGTATATTTTAAAACTCAAAATTCATCTGGAAGAACAAAAGTTCCAGAAAATCAAGGGAACTAAAGAAAAAAAATGGTAGGGAAGTTTTCTTAATCCTACCAGATCTCAAATTGTATTATAAAGCAGAAATCATTAAAACCACTTGGTACTAGTTACTCTAGATGCAGTAGTCAAAAAATACAGCAATCTCCTGTTTGATATACCCAAGAACCTCAGTTTGTGTTATAAAAATTCATCCTTAGACAAAAAATAAGCTGCGGAAAGTGAATAACACTGTGGCAAAAACTGGGCATAGACCAATGCCTGACACCATACACAAGAATAAAGTGCAAATGGATATATGATCTAGGTACAAAGATTGATACTCTAAACAAATTAGGTGAGCAGGGAATAGTTTATTTGCCAGATTAATGGAGAATGGCGCAATTTTTGGTGAAACAACAGAGAGAGAACGTTACAAGGTGCAAAATGGATAATTTTGATAACATTAAATTGAAAAGGTTTAGCACAAATAAATCCATGCAACCAAAATTAGGAGGGAAACAAAAAACTGGGAAAGAATTTGAGCAACTCGAGTCAGTGATAAAGTTCTCATTTCTAAAATACATAGAGAAGGGACCCAAATGTACAAAAATACAAGCCATTCTCCAACTGATAATTGGTCAAAAGATATGAACAGTCAGTTTTCAGAGGAAGAAATTAAACCTATCTACAGTCTTATGAAAAAATGCTCTATATCACTAATGATTTGAGAGGAGCAAATCAAAACAACTCTGGGGTACTACATCACACCTATCAGACTGGCTAACATGACACAACTGGAAGGTAATAAATGTTGGAGAATAACTGAGAGAGTTGGAACATTAATTCATTTTTGATGGAGCTGTGATCAGATCCAACCATTATGGAGAGCAATTTGAAACTATGCCTAAAGGGCTACAAAAATGTGCATACCCTTTCAACTGGCAATATCGCGTTAATGACTGTATCTCAAAGAGATCATAGAAATGGGAAAGGGTCCCACATGTACCAAAAATTATTTAAAACAACTTTCTTTGTTGTGGCCAAGAACTCAAAATCAGGGGGATGCATATCAATTGGGAAATGGCTGAACAAGATGTGGTATATGAACATAATGGAATATTATTTTGTTATAAGGAATGATGAACTGGAAGAATTCAGACACACCTGGAAAGACTTATGTGAACTGATGCTGAGTGAAAGGAGCAGAACCAGGAGAACTATGTATACAGCAACAACCACAGTGTATGACGAATTTTTGTTGTAGACATAGTACTTCATTGCAGTGCAGTGACTTAAAAAATTCCCAGTGGATTCTTGAGTCAAAATGCCTTCCACATCCAGAGAATTAGAGAACTGCATCGCAGAATGAAACAGACCATTTTCTTTTGAATTATGCTTTGTTTTGCGTTGTTTTGTGGTTTCTTCAATTCATTTTAATTCTTTTATGCGACATGACTAAGGTGAAAATGTATTTAATGGGAATGTTTATGTGGAACCTATATAAGATTATGCGCTGTCTCAGCGCACAGGGAGTGGGGAGGGAGCAGGGAAGGAGAGGGAGGGTGAGAAAAAATCTAAGATATGTGGAAGTGATTGTAGAACATTGTAAACAAATAAAATAATTTAATTAAAAAGGATTTAATGCCCCCCAAAATCATCAACTTTTCTAAAACTATCACACACATGTGATAAATATATATTCTCTTTTAATAATTTTCAGGATTTAAAAAAAATCAAGTCATCACTATTGTCTCTTTTTTTATATTTAGATAGATGTAAAAGCATTTCATTTAAATATTGCACTACTGTAGTTTTAATATTAGTCACTGCCACTTATTGTGTGCATATATGTTTAGAGTTGATACTGATTTTCTTTTTTTTAGAATCTATTGGTTTTTATTTTTTAGTGTTTTATTTCCACAGTTACCTGTAAAAGCAGTTTTTTACCATTCATTATAAAAAATTTCATGTTTCAAATTGTCTCCCTTCTTCCCTCCTCAATTCTCCCTCTTCATTGTGAAGGCATACAAATTGCTAGAGTTTGTACCTGTGTTGTTGTAAAAATATTTCATTATTAATCTAATTGTGAAAGAAAATAGACACTAAAATAAAAACTTTGAGAATAATAAAAGTAAAAAGTGTGGTTCAGTTTTTCTTCAGGCACAATAAGTTCTTTCTTGGGGGATGGATAGCATTTTTCAACATAAGCCCTTCAGAGTTTTCTTAGATCATTGAATTGCTGAAAATAGCTGTCATTCACAGCTGATAATCTTGCAATATTACTCTGAGCACCATAAATTTCACTTTGCATCAGCTCATATAAGTCTTTCCAGCTTTTTCTGAGAGCATCTTCCTTATCAGTATCCCATCACAATCATATATGACAGTTTATTCTGTCATTCCACAATTGATGGGCATCCCCAGAATTTCTAAATTTTTTGCCACCAAAAATATCTGCTATAAAATTTTCTGTTGACATGGTGCTTTTGCTTTTTCTAAAATCTCTTTTGAAATACAGACCTAGTATTGTTATTGCTAGATCAAAGAATGTACATAGCTTTTTGGGCATGGTTCCAAATTGCTTCACAGAATGACTGAATCACTTCACATTTCCACCACCTGTATATAATGTCTCATTTTTCCCACATTCTCTCCAACTTTTGTCATTTTTATTTTCTGTAATATTTTTCAGTATTTTAATTTGCATTTCTCCAATCAGTAGTGAATTAGAGAATTTTTAAAATGTGGAAATAGCTTTGATTCCTTCTGAAAACTGTTCATATCTGTTGACCACTTATCAGTTGGGGAATGACTCTAACTTTTATACATTTGACTCAGTTCTCAATGTACATGAGAAAATTAAGGGAGTATGAGATAAAGTTACTTCAGTATTTTTTTTTCAAATTTACTGCTGACAGCTGTATTTCCCTCCATTTTCTTACATTTGATGATTACTATTCTATTTATTGTCTCTCTCCTTTCACCGGGTACATCCTCAAAAGTATTTTGCTTCTGATTACCCTCTCTCCCAATCTGCCTCTTTTCTATCAATCACCCTTATTTTTTGCCTTCTCCTCATACTTTTTCTGTAACATAAAATAGAATTCTATAACTCATTGAATACGAATGTTCTTCCTTCTTTAAGCTAATTTTGATGAGAGTATGGTTCACTCTTCCCCCCTTCATATATCCCCTTATCCCTTCCACTGTAAAAGCTTTTTTCTTGCCTCTTTTATGTGCAAAGATTCACTCCATTAAATCTCTTTTCCCCTTTCTCAAAGTACATTCCATGATCATCCCTTAATTTAATTATTTCAGATATTATTCTTTCATATTTAAATCACACCTGTACCCTCTGTCAGTATATAGCCCTTTGAAGTGACCTAATAATGAGAAAGTTCTTATGAGTTACAAGAATTATCTTTCCATGTAGGAATGTAAACAATTTAATATTGATAAGTCTCTTACATACTGCATTTCTTCATCTTTATATGCCCCTCCACAGTCTTGTATTTGAAAGACAAGTTTCCAATTCAGTTGCGGTCCTTTCAAGAAGGTTTTGAAGTATTCTATTTCACTGAATATTTGTTCTCTCCCCACCAAAAAAAAAACGTACTCAAGTTTTGCAGGGTAGGTGATTCTTTTATTTATTTATTTACTCAGTTATTTATCTATCTATCTATCTAATTATTTGCTTGCAATTGCTTTTTATTACATCGTAGATTCTCTATGAATTGTCACCCTGCAACACAGGCTTATTTAAGTCACTTCTCTTTTTTAGATTATTTTATATGTTTTCAATTTTCTAGAATCACTTCCATACATCTTGGATATTTTCTCCTCCCTCCCCTTCTTTTCTCCCTCTCTCCCGACTCCCTCTCTGAGAAGGCGTGCAATCTTATGTAGGTTCTACATATACATTGTTGTTAAATACATTTTCACCTTAATCATGTTGTGTAGAAGAATTTAAATGAAAGGGAGAAACCATAAAACAAAATAAAACCAAACATAACACAAAAAGATATTGTCTGCTTCATTCTGCGATCCAGTTCTATGGTTCTTTCTCTGGGTGTGGACGGCGTTTTGCCTCAAGAATCCATTGGAGGTTTTTTAGATTCTTTCATTGCTGTGAAGGACTAAGTCTACCAGAAAAATTCCTCACACACTGAGGTTGTTACTGTGTACGAATTTCTCCTGGTTCAGTTCACTTCACTCAGCCATCAGTTCATATAAATCCTCCTAGGCTTCTCTAAAGTCTTCCTGTTCATCATTTCTCATAGCACAATAGTTTTCAATAACCTTCATATACCACAACTTGCTCAGCCACTCCCCAATTGATGAGTATCCCCTTGATTTCCAGTTTTTGGCTTATATTGCTATAACTATTTTTGTACAGCTGGTACTCTTTCCTATTTTTATGATCTCTTGAGTATGTAGACCTAGAAGTGCTAGCCCTTTGGGCATAGTTCCAAATTGCTCTACAGAATAGTTGGATCAGCTCACAGCTCCCCCAACAAGAAATTAGTGTACTAAATTTCTCACATCTTCTCCAACATTTATTGTGCTCCTGTTTGGTCATGTTTGCTAGTGTCATAGGTGTCATGTTGTTTCTAAGAGTTGTTTTGATTTGCATATCTCTAATCATTAGTGATTTAGAGTATTTTTTTTTCCACAGGAGTACAGATAATTTTAATTTCTTCTGTGAAAAATGCCTGTTCATAACACTTGACCATTTATCAGTTGAAGAGTGACTTGTATTCTTGCAGATTTGACTCAGTTCTATTTATATTTTAGAATTATATTTTTGACATATTTGATATATATATATATATATATATATAAACATCTATATATTTAAAATATTAGATATATTTTAAATACATTTAGGAATATATATATATATATATATATATATATATATATATATATATGTTTTAGAAATGACACCTTTATTAGAGACACTAGTTTTAAAAAATCTTTGTGTTTTCTACTTCTTAATGTTGGTTTCATTGCGTTTATTTGTGTTAAAGCTTTTCAATTTAATGTTATCAAAATTATCCATTTTGCTCTTCATAATGTTCTCTATCACATGTTTAGTCTACAAATTCTCCATTCTCTATAAATCTGACAAATACACTATGCCTTATTCCCCTAATTTGTATTGTATACCTAGATCATGTATCCATTTAGACTTTATTCTGGTGTACAGTGTCAGGCATTGGCCTATGCCCAATTTCCACTACACTGTTATCCTGTTTCCCCAGGAATTTTTATCAGTGATTTTTTGTCTGAGAATCTGTGGCCCTTGGCTATATCAAACATTAGATTGCTATAATCATTGGCTACTCTGTCTAGAGTAGCCAGTAGCAAGTAGTTTTGATGATTGTTGCTTTACAATACAATTTGAGATCTGGCAGGGCTTGGTCACCTTTCCTGTCATTTCCTTTCAACAGTTTCTTTGATATTCCAGAAATTTTGTACTTCCAGATGAATGTTGATATTTTTGTAGTTCTAGAAACTAATTATCTGGTAATTTGATCGGTATTTGAATAAATAAATTTAGGTAGAATGGTCATTGTTCCTGTGGTTCAGTTCACTCATGAGCAACTGAAATTTTTCCCCTTACTAAGATCTGACTTTATTTGTGCGACATGTGTTCTGTAATTGTGTTTATATGGTCTCTGAGTTTGTTTTGACAGGTAGACGCCAAGATACTTTAAAGTGTTTACTGTACCTTTAAATAGGATTTCTCTCTCTATCTCTTGCTATTGGGCTTTTTTAGTAATAGATAGAAATGCAGATGATTTATCTAGGTTTATTCCATAATCTGCAGCTTTGTCAAAGATGCTTATTATTTCAAGTAGTTTTTTACTTGAATATCTGGAATTCTCAAAGTATATCATCATGTCATCTGAAAGGAGTGAAAACTTAGTTTCTTTTTGCTTCTCCTAATTCCTTCAATTTCTTTTTTTCTCTTATTGCTGAAGCTAACATTTCTAATATTGTGTTGAATAACAGTGGTGATAATGCACATTCTTGTTTCACCCCTGATCTTACTGGAAATGCATCTAGCTTATCCCTATTGCATATATGATTGCTAATGGGTTTTCTTAGATAGAGCTTATTATTTTATGGAAGGATCCATTTCTTTCTATGCTCTCCAGTGTTTCCTATAGGAATGAGTGTTATATTTCATCAAAAAGCTTTTCCTGCGTATATTGAGAAAATCCTGTAGTTTCTGTTAGTTTTCTTGTTGATACAATCAATAATGGTGATTTTTATATATTTTTTAAATACCAAACCAACCTTTCATTCCTGGTATAAATTCTACCTATTACTAATGTATAATTCTCATGATATGTTGCTATATTCTCTTTGCTAATATCTTATTTAAATTTTTTGCATCTTCATTCATTAGAGAAATTGGTCTATATTGTTCCGTCTCGGTTTTGACTTTTCCTGTTTTAGGTATCAGAACCATATTTGTATCATAGAAAGAGTAGCAGTCTTTCACCAATTTTCCCGAATAGTCTATATAGTATTGGAATTAACTGTTCTTCAAATATTGGATAGCATTCACTTTTAAATGCATCCAAACTTGGAGATACTTTCCTAGAGATTTCATTGATGTCTTGTTCAATTTCTTTCTCTGAGAAGAGATAATTTGCGTATTCAACATCCTCTTAATCTGGGCAATTCATATTAAAAAAGATTCACCCATCTAATTTAGATAGCTGAAATCATGGGCATAGAGTTGGACAAAATAATTTCTAAGTATTATTTTATTTTTTTGCTTGTTGGAGGTGAATTCACCCTTCTCATTTTCTGTTTCCTGCCTAACTCTGTTTCAATAAACCCAATGCAAGCAAGATCAGGCAGGAAATCTTGTTCTGTTTCAATTAGAACAAGATTAGGCAGAAAATTGATAAATCTATTGATAAATCGTTGAAGGTTATGAACAGGCAGTTTTCAGAGAATGAAATTAAAGATATCTACAGTTATATAAAAAAATTCTCTAAATCACTATTGATTAGAGAGATGCAAATCAAAACAACTCTAAATATCACATTACACCTATCAGATTGGTTAACATGACAAAACAGGATCGTGATAAATGTTCAAGAAGATTTTGGAGAGTTGGAACAGGAATTCATTGTTGATGGAGTTGTGAGGAGATCCAACCATTCTGTAGAGCAATTTGAAACTATGCCCAAGGGGCTACAAAAATGTGCATGCCCTTTGATACAGCAATCTGATTTTAGGACTTTATCCCCAGGAGGTCAGCAACATGGGAACTTTGTACACAGCAACAACCACATGTGTGAGGAGTTTTTCAGTTAGACTTGGAATTTCATTGCAATGCAGTCTTCCACACCCAGAGAAAGAACTATGAAATTCAATCACAGAACTGAGTAGATCATTTTCTTTTGTATTACGTTTTGGTTTGTTTTAATGATTAAATGTAATCAAAATTATCCATTTTGCACTTCATAATGGTGTTGATGAATTTGAGGCTGGCATCTCAAAGAATGGGCAGACCCATGAGCATGCCCTTCCGACCTATACACTAGTTATAAAACAATTGATTGTTGGTGTAAACAAAATGGATTCCAAAGAGCAACCCCCCCCCCGGCCCCTACAGTCAGAAGAGATTCGAGGAAATTATCAAGGAAGTCAGTACCTATATTAAGAAAATTGCCTACAACCCTGATACAGTAGTTTTTGTGCCAAATTCAGGTTGGAATGGTGATAATATGCTGGAGCCTAGCTCTAATATGCCCTGGTTCAAGGGATGGAAAGTCAGTTGTAAGGATGGAAATGCTAATGGAACTACACTGCTTGAAGCTTTGGATTGCATTCTGCCACCAACTCGTCCAACTGCCAAACCCCTTCATCTACTCCTCCAAGATATCTACAAGATTGATGGTACTGGTACTCTACCTGTTGGCCAAGTGGAAACTGGTGTTCTAAAACCAGGTATGGTGGTCACCTTTGCCCTAGTCAATGTTACAACTGAAGTAAAGTCTGTCAAAATGCACCATGAAGTTTTGAGTGAGGCTCTGCCAGGGAATAATGTTCGTTTCAATGTCAAGAATGTGTCTGTCAAAGATGTCAATCTTGGTAATGTGGCTGGTGATAGCAAGAATGACCCACCTATGGAAGCAACTGGTTTCACTGCACAAGTTATTATCCTGAACCATCCAGGCCAAATTAGTGCTGGCTAAGCATCTGTTCTGGATTGTCACATTGCTTGCAAGTTTGCTGAACTGAAGGAGAGGATTGATCGTAGTTCTGGTAAGAAGCTGGAAGATGGCTCTAAATTCCTGAAATCTGGCAATGCTGCCACCATTGACATGGTTCCAGATAAGCCCATGTGTGTGGAGAGTTTCTCAGATTATCCTCCTTTGGGTCTTTTCTCTGTTTTTAATATGAGGCAAAGTGTTGCAGTTGGTGCCATCAAGGAAGTTGATAAAAAGGCTGCTGGAACTGGCAAGGTCATAAAATCTGCTCAAAAGGGCCAGAAGGATAAATGAATATTCTGTACAACACCTGCCACCCCAGTCTTAATCAGTGGTGGAAGAACGGTCTCAGAATTGTTTGTCTCAATTGGTCATTTTAGTTTAGTAGTAAAAGACTGGTTAATGATTACAATGCATCGTAAAAACTTCATGAGGAAAGGAATGTTTTTGTGGACAATTTGTTTTGTGGGAGTTTAAGTTATTAGTTTTTAAAATCAGTAATTTTTAAATGGAAACAACTTGACCAAAAATCTGTCACAGAATTTTGATTAAAGCAGTTTAATGTGAAAAAAAAACAAAATAAAACGCACAAACAAAACAACAACAGCATATTGTTCGATTATGGTTTTTGGTGTATTCTGCTATCCATCTCCGTTTTATGGGAGAATTTACCCCATTTACATTCACAGTTATTATTACTATCTTCATGTTTCCCTCATACCTTTTCCTCCCTTTTATGCTTTTAGTTCTCCATTCTGCCTTCTTTTCAATAGAGTTTTAATTTTTGACTACTGTCTCTCAGTTTCCCTTCCTTCTTTCAGCCCCCTTCCTTTTAATCCTCTTTCCATTTACTACTTCCATACTCCCCTTTATCCCCCTTTGCTTTTGTTTCACCTTTTCCCTCCTGCTGCCTACAGCTTGTTATATTTCTACACTTAATTGAGTTTGTTGTTCCCTCCTTGAACCAAATCAGATGAGAACAAATCTCAAACAATGCTCATCTATCTCTCCTCTTTCCCTCTATGGTAATATATTTTTATTTCTCTTTCTGTGATGCAGTTTACTTTTTTATGCCTCCTCCTTTACACATCTTCTGCTACACTCCCTTAGAACCCACAAATTACATTTTCATCATCACATCATTTACTGAAACTACTCCCTCTATCTGCATATATACCTTTTATGAATTATAATAAATATAAAATTTCAAGATTAACGAGCATCATTTTCCCTTGTAGTGATTTAAACAGTTTGTCCATATTGAATACCAAGCTTATTTTTTCCCTGTTTACCTTTTTATGCCTCTCTTGTGACATGTGTTTGAGGATCAAATTTTCTACTGGGTTCTGGTCTTTTCATCAAGAAAGTCTTGAAATCTCTTATTTCCTTGAAGTCCATCTCCTTTCCTGAAGTATTATGCTCCATTTTACTGGGTAGTTGATCCATGGTTGCAGTCTCAGCTCCTTTATGTTACAGAATACCATATTACAATCCCTCTAATCTTTTTAAGTAGAAGCTGTAAGACCCTGTGTGACCCTGAGTGAAAGTTCTCCATATTTGAATTGCTTCTTTCTGGCTGCCTACAGTATTTTCTCCTTTACTTGAAAAATCTGAAATTTGGCTGTGATAGTCCTTTGTGTTTCCAGGTTGGGATCACTTTCAGGAGGTGAACAGTGGATTCTTTCTATGACTATTCTACTCTCTGAATCTTGGACTTCTAGAAAGTTTTCCTTGATGACTTCATGGCAGATATTGTTCAGGCACTTTCTTCATCATGACCTTCTGTTAGGACAAAAATTCTTAGTTTTTCTTTCCTGGATATATTTTCCAGGTCAGTTATTTATCCAATTAGATATTTTACGTTTTCTTCTATCTTTTTTTCTTTCTCTTTTTTAATCAATTTATTTAACTTTTTACATTCATTTTCACAATATTTTGGGTTCCAAAATTTTCTCCCCATTTGTCCCCTCCCCCCTCCCCAATACAATGGACATTTTAATTACCCATATCACCAATCTGCCCTCTCTTCTATCATCCCTCCCTTCC
>CM053773.1:36366053-36386912 GCA_028658325.1 Potorous gilbertii
CAGATCTCTTCATCGTCGTCAGAGAGGAATGGCGGAATCATATTTTCAAGAAAATAACCTTCTATGGTCTTAGTTTTTTCCCTTTTCTGGGCATTTTCCCAGCCAGTTACTTGAGTTCTGAGAGTCCTCTCCACCCCCTGGCCTAGATCCACCCAGTTAGTGCTTGGGGTCTGAGATTCAAATGCTCCCAGACAGTTACTTGACTTCTGAGAGTCTTCTCCACTCCTGGCCTAGGTCTGCCCAGCTAGTGCTTGGGGTCTGAGATTCAAATGCTGCTCCCCAGCCTCAGGGCTTTTGGCGGCAGGCCTGACTGCTATTCAATGGAAGCTTATCTGCTGATGCTCAGGTGGAGGCAGGGCCGCCTGTCAGACTCAGTTCCCTCAGGGGTTTATGCAGAGATCTTTTGTAATGGAGCTGCTGTAGAGCTCCTGCCTGCTCTGGGAGCCTCTGGCCGAGCTTCATCTGCCTCTCCCACAGAGGCTGCCTCCCGAGGGTGTCCGAGTCCCGGAGATACCCCACTCCCCTCTCAGCCTGTCTCTCTCACTGAGCACTGCGTCTGTGGGTGGAGGAACCTTCGTGGCCACTGGAGATTGTGGTCCCTGACGCCTGCTTGGATCTGCTCGCTCCTCTCAGTGCCAGGCGGCCAGGGCAGGGCAGGACAGGGCTCTGCTCCTGTCCGGGGCTCGATGGACCTTTGGGATCAGTTTTTCAGGCCTTTCTGCAATGAAAATCTCCTTCACTGTGTTGCTGCGCGGCTTCCACTGTTCCAGATTTTGTCAGGAGTTCTTTTTAGAGGAAATCCATGGGCTGTGGGTTCGGAGCTAGCAAATGTGAGTCTTTCTACTCTGCCATCTTGGCTCCGCCCCTATCTTTTCTTTCTTTAGATTCTGTTTGACTGAATCTTTATGTCTCATAGAGTCATTGCCCAATTCTAATTTTTATCAAATTGTGTTCTTTAATTAACTTTTGAGTCTCCTTTTCTATGTCTTCAATTGTTCCTTTTATAAAGTCATTTTCTCCAGTTAGTTTTTGTACTTCCTTTTCTGTTTGTCCAATTTTCTCAGTTAGGTTTTGTGCTTCCTCTTCCATTAGTTGAATTTTCCTTTTAAATTCCTCCTTGATTTTTTTTCATGTATTTGAAATCATTGGCCATTTTTTAACTCTACTTCCCTAATTTAACTTTTAAAATCCTTCTTGAACTCTTCTAGGAATGATCTTTGGCATTGAGACTAGTTCATATTCCCTTCTGAAGTTTCAGATGAAAGTATTGTCTCAATACTGACCTCTTTGGTATTCATGGTTTGGTCCTTGTCCCCACAGAAAGATTGTATGATTTATTTTATCTTTCTGGTTTGCTTTTTGCTCATGAGATCATCCTCATCCTGGCTTTTAAAATGTATATCTGCTTCTGCAGCACAGAAGGTTCTATCCCAACGTTCTTGTGCTTAGAACTTGAGGTTTTATATATTGCAGCCTCTGATTCTTTCAACTAGAAGCTGGAATGGTGAAGCTTACATGGTGCTGCACTGGCTGATGTATCAAAGCAGAGGTTTGGTGAAATCTTTCTGAGTTTTCCAGGATTTACCCTGGAACTAGCTGTGTTAAATGCGGAGGAAATATGGCCTGGCCACAGAAGATCTTGTCTCCTGAGTAAAGGCAGGCTCAGTGGTTGATACCTCCGTTTTCACTACTGTCTTCCCTGACTGTGCTGAGGTGTGCCTGAGAACCTGGCATTGATGATTACTGACTCCACATCCCTGGAGCTCAAGATCTCCTCCTGGTTCACTGAAGTAGACCTGTTTGCAACAACTCCAGTCCTACACTAGTCCCCTTTCGCCACAGCAAGAAGGGACCACCTTTGTGGTTTCCCTACCCTCGTGGGCTAAGAGACTGTTTACCCTTTCAGTTGATTGCATGGTTCTAGTATTTTTCCTGGGAAAACATTCTCAAATTCAAGAAGGGGAGGAGTAGAGCATTTACAGATCACTCTGCCAAGTTGGCTATCAGAAGTTCAAGTAGGTGATTTATAGAACTTTAATCTGCAGGCTGATAGTCTCAGGAGCAGCTGCTGCCTTTGCTCAGGGTTCTGCTGTTCTCTCTAGTTTAGTTCCTCTGGACTCCCTTGTTGGGTTGATATATTTGAAATTCTACAGTGCTCTTGATTGTTCAGATTCCCTGGGGCTTCCTGTTTGACTTTTCTATGGCAGGATTTCACTGGTACACCCTGTGGATTGTGTACTGTGCAGTCCTCCAGCCCCATGGAACAGATTCTTCCCATCAACCTTCCAGTGTGCCCTGGGTTGGAAATCTGCCACAGTCTGTTTTGTATTGAATTCTGCCACTCTAAAATTTGTTCAGATTCTCTTTTCAGAGGTATCTGAAGGAGTTTGTCTTACAGCTTAGGTGAGTATTTGTGCTCTCTCCACCATTCTGGCTCCCCCCAAAAGGGTAAGTGATTCTTAGCCGCAATCATAGCTCTTTTGCTCTCCCCAATATCTTATCCCAACCGCTCAGATCATTTAATGTGAAAGCTGTCACATCTTGCATTGTCTGTGGCTCTATGATACCCAGATTGTTTCTTTATGGCTGCTTGCAATATTTTATTCTTGATCCAGGAACTCCAGAATTTAGGTACAAAATTACCAGGGGTTTTCATTTTTGGATTTCTTTCAGGAGATGATGAGTGAATTCCTTTAAGTTCTGTTTTACCCTCTGATTCTAGAATATCAAGTCATGTTTTCTTGATAATTTTTTTCAAAGATGATACATAGGCCTTTTTTTCTATAGCTTTCAGGCAGGAACTAATTTTTAAAAGTATCTTTCCTGTATCTATTTTCCAGTACAATTGTTTTTACAATGTGACATTTCACTTTCCCTTCTCTTTTATCATTCTTTCAATTTTGTCATGTTGTTGGGGTGTAAGCTTGGTTTTCACCAAGTCTCGGGTCAGGTAAAGGTGAGGGCTTCTAAACCACAGAGCTCTCACGAGGTCCCCCATGGAACAGCTGGAAATTGAGGAGTGAAACACGGATATCTTGTTTTTCCACCTCTTCTCAGTGGATACTTGCTGGGGAGTGCATCCAACCCTTGAGATTGGTCCGTGGTCTGAGCACACCTGTTGTTAATTGGCTAAGGGGCTGAGAGTATGCACGGTGTCCACGAGTGAACTATGCAGCTGGGAGAACTTAAATGGGGACAGGAAAGTCTGGGGGTTGGGTTCCTCTCTCCTCCAGAAGGAGAGGGAGCTCCACGGGGAGAACTCATCCTGCATGTTGACATGTAGCTGGTATTTAGAATAACGCCTAAACCTGTGCTTCACTCTGGCGGTCTCTTCTCTCATTATGTTTATCTGGCTGGCCACAGAAGACTTGGAATAGGTAAGAGGACCCAGCAGCCCACAGAAGTTAGGCCGGGCATATTTTACCTTGATTTCTCATAAATTCATTAGCTTTGACTTTCCCCGTTTTCATTTTGAGTAATTATTTTGTTCAGTGAGCTTTGGTACCTCCTTTTCTGTTTACCCAATTCACATTTTTAAGGATTTGTTTTCTTCAGTGATTTTTTTGGGGGGGACTTTTTCTATTTGGCCAAATCTGCTTTACAAGATATTATTCTCATAACTGTTTTTTTGTACCTCCTTTGCTATTTGACCTAGTCTGTTCTTTAGGTATTGCTTTATTCATTATTTTTTGTTTCTCCTTTACTGAGCTCTTGACTCGTTTGTCATGATTTTCTTGCATCATTCTCATTGATTTTCCCAGTTTTCCTCTACTTCTCTTAATTGATTTTCAAAATCCTTTTTGAGCTCTTATTGGCTGAGAACAATATTTCTTTTTCTTGGAAGCTTCGGAGTTAGAAGGTTTTACTTACTTTTCTTATTCTGAATATGTGTTGTGATCTTCCCTGTCACCAATGGTAACTGTGTATGGTCAGATTTTTTTTTTCTGTTGTTTGCTCTGCTTTCACCGTGGAAAGCTCACTCTCTCAAGCTTCAGTGGTTTTGTGTACCTATTTGGAGAGATTTCTAGGGACCTATAAGGTTTCAGTTCTTCCAAGGTGGTATGATCTATATAGAGGTGTGTTTACCGTTCTCCTTCCCTTTGTTCTTGTATGTGAACAATCACAAGCATTCTTTTTTGCCCCGCAGCTGTGAGTGGCTTTCTTCCTTCATTGTGGATGCTAGCTCTCGTGTCCTAATGCTTCCTCTCTATTTGGGACTTCCCAGCCAGGTCAGGAACCCTGATCCATGATCCAAGTAGGGACAAAACAAAAGAATCCTCCCTCAGTGCTAGCAAATGGACCCCATGTAATTCCCTTATTTTCAGTTGCTAATCCCCTTACTGACTGCAGGTTGAGAGCTCCAGAAGCAACAGCTGCTGCTACTCCTGATGTAGTAGCTCCCAATGACTATTCCTGGTTTGCTGGGCCTAGAATTGGCCTTTACTGGAATGTGTACACCTAGATGTGACAGACATTTTCTACTTACTTTCTGAGTTGGCTTTGCCTGGGAAATTATTTCAACACATCTTTTTGTGAGTGAGGTTTCTCCAGAAATTTGTTTAAGGCATAAATTGAAGGTTCTCAGAGAGGTTTTGGGAAAAGCTCAGGCAATCCCTACAATCTTCACTCTTGTCCCCAATTGAATTTCTATGAAACTTTTCAACCTAATACAGTTTCCTTGTTTATATCTCTTTATCAAGTTTCCTTCTTGACTCTTTCTTTGTCTGAGAACGTGACTGCTCTCTCTGCTGCTTTAAGATTATCTGATCCATAAAGGATTTTCTCTCTAATTGTAATTCCAGATAAATGGGAAATTCTTTTTTAAGCTATTTTATAAAATATTGATAAATGACCAATTGTTTATCTTTCAGCTGTATTTATTCTAAGGGATGTATTGTTTGAATTCATTTTCTAATATATGTTATCCTATTATGTTTTATTAATGAATATTTTGCAATTACATTCATTGTTAAGATTGTTAAATCTGCACTTTACTCCATCCCATTCTCATATGTATTCCCACTCTAATTTTGTTTTTTTCTTTCCCATTTTTACAACAAAAGCACAGGTGGAGAGGGAAAACAAATGTGCCCAATACTAATGTATCATGTTTGATATTATCTGTTTCTGTTCTACTGTCCCATTTTTCTTTCCCTCCTCTATTGACTAATCCAAGGTTCAAAACCTTTCTTCATTTCAATTTCTCTCTGTTATCCCTTCTTTTGTGTGGAGTATATATTATTTTTAAAAAGTCCTTCCATGAATTTACCATCATCATTCTTCTTTATTTCTCCCTTTATTTTCTTCTATCTTTTTATTCTTTAGATTTTTTTGAATGATTCTTGATGTGTCGTTGACACATTAGCTTCTACTTGCCGAGTTTCAATTTTTATCAAACTGTTTTCTTCAGTTAAATTTTACATCTCCTTTTCCATCTGTATGATAATTCCTTCGAAGTTGTTATTTTCTCCACTGAGACTTTGTATTTCCTTTTCCATTTATGCAATTTTCCCAGTTAGGTGTTGTGCTTCATTTTACATTTGTTCAGTTTTCCTTTTTAAGGGGCTGTTCTCTTCAATGAATTTTTTTTGTCATATTTTTAAGATCATTGACCAGTTTTTCTTGAATTTCTCTAATTTGGCTTTTAAAATCCTTCTTCTCTTCCAAGAGTTCTCTTTGTGCTTGCGACCAATTCATAGTCCCTTCTGAAGTTTCAGATGGGAATGCAGTCTCAATTCTGATCTCTTTGGTATTTGTGTTTTGTCCCTTGTCCCAACAGAAAGATTCTGTGGTCTTATCTTTTCTGGTTTGATATTTGTTCATGATGACAACCCTGGTTTTTAAAGTAGATCTCTGTGTCTACGGCAGAGGGAGCTCTGTCCCACGGTTCTTGTACCTTAAACTTGAGGCTTTGTGTATTGCAGCCTCAGGTTCTTTCGGCTAGAAACTAAAGTGTTGCAGTTTACCTGGGATAGAAGTGGATGGTGTGAGAAAGCAGAGGTCAGGTGAAGTCTTTTTGTGTTTCCCCGGATTTACCCTGGAAGTAACTTGTTAAGTGTGGGGGAGGGTTGGTCTGGCCACAGGAAGTCTCTTTTGCTGAGCTAGAGCATAGGTAAACTCAGCATTTGGTCATCTGAGTTTCCCTAGTGTCTTGCAAATTCCCTTGAAGAGCTGAGACTTACTTGGGATCCTGGTGTTGGTGGCTGAGGGGCTCTGCCCCTGTGGTTCCAGATCTTCTCCCAATTTTCTGAGGTGGGTCTGTTTGGGACAGCTCAGGCTACCTTATCTAGAGTTTTATTTACCTCCTTAACCTCTTCTTTTTTTTGAGGTTACATTTATTGAGTTTAGAAAGGGGGAGGTTGAGGTCCCCCACTAGTATAGTTTTGCTGTCAGTTTCTTCCTTCAACTCCCTTAACCTCTCCTAAGAATCTGAACTTGCTATACCACTTGGAGCATACATGTTTAGTAATGATATTGCTTCATTGTCTTTGGTGTCTTTTAGCAGGATATAGTTTCCGTCCTTATCCCTTTTGATTACATCTATTTCTGCTTTTGCTTTGTCTGAGATTGAGATTGCTACTCCTGCCTTTATTACATCAGCTGAACCACAATATATTCGGCTCCATCCTATGACCTTTATCTTATGTGTATTCTCGCGTTTCAAATGCGTTTCTCGTAAGCAGTATAGTGTTGGATTATGGCTTTTAATCCATTCTGCTATCCATCTCCATTTTATGGGAGAATTCATTCCATTCACATTCACAGTTATGATTACAATCTATGTAATTCCCTCCATCCTCTTTCCCACCATTTGTGCTTTTAGCTCTCTTGTCACCCTTCCCCTCCTCAATAGTATTCACTTTTCACCACCTCCTCCTGCAGCCTTCCCCTCCTTCTTTTAGCCCCCCTCCCTTTTACTCCTTTTACTCTTATTGCTTCTTCCCTCCCTTTTAGCCCCTCTCCCCTTTGTTCCCTTTCCCCCTCCTTCTGCCTATAGAGCTAGTTAGGATTATCTCCTTAAGTTTATTCTTCCCTCCTTTAAACAAATCAGGTGAGAGTCTCTCTCAAACAATGCTCATCTCCCTCCCCTCTTTCCCCTCTACTGTAATTTTGTACTTCTTCTTGTGATGTAATTTGTCATTTTCTGCTTCCTCCTTTTCACACCTCCTGTTACAATGCCTTCTCATACTTAAATCATATGTTTTATCATGATATCGTTTACTATATACCCGTTCCCTCTATGTATATCCCTTTTATATTTTCTAAGAGTCGCATAATTCTCAAGATTAACAGGTATCATCTTCCCTTATAGGGAAGTAAGCAGTTTGCCCTAATTGAGTAACAAGTTGTCCCCTACCCCCTGTTTACCTTTTTATGATTCTCTTGAGACATGAATTTGAAGATTGAATTGTCTATTAAGTTCTGGCATTTTGGCTAGGAAGCTCTGGAAATCCCTTACTTCGTTGAATGACTTTCTCCTTGCCTGAAATGTTATGCTGAACTTTGCTGGTTAGTTGATCTTTGGTTGTAGTCCCAACTCCTTTGCCTTACAGAATCTTGGGGTCCTTTTCTTTCTATCTTTTAATGTAGAAGCTGCAAGGTTCTGTGTAATCCTGACTGTATCTTCTAGATATTTGAATTGTTTCTTTCTGGCTGCTTGTAATATTTTCTCCTTCACTTGATAGCTCTGGAATTTGGCACGATATTTCTTGGGATTTTGAGTTTGGGATCCCTTTCTGGAGGGGAACAGTGGATTCTTTCAATGACTATTTTTCCCTCTGAATCTGGCATTTTTGGGCAGTTTTCCATGATGATTTCCTGGAAGATGCTGTCCAGGTTCTTTTCTCCAGCATGGGTTTCTGGAAGGTCAATAATTCTTAAGTTTTTCTCCCTTGGATCTATTTTCCAGGTCAGTTGTTTTTCCAATTAGATATTTTACATTTTCTTCTATATTTTCCTACTTTAGATTTTGTTTGCTGATTCTTGCTGTCTCATTGAGTCATTAGTTTCTACTTGCCCAATTCTAATCTTTATCAGATTGTTTTCTTCCGTTATCTTTTGCATCTCCTTTTCCATCTGCCCAATTTTTTCTTCTAAGAAGCTATTTTCTCTAGTTAGTTTTTGAATTTCCTTTTCCATTTGTTCAATTTTCCTTTTCAAAGAGATGTTTTCATCAGTAAATTCTTTCTTCATAATTTTAAAATCCTTGGTCAGTTTTTCTTCTATTTCCTTCTTCAGTTGTTCCAGGAGAGCTGCTTGTGCTTGCAAGCAGTTCATAGTCCCTTCTAAAGTTTCAGATGGAAGTACAGTCCTAGCTCTGACCTCTTCGGTATTTGTGTTTTGGTCCTCATCCCCATAGAAAGATTCTATGGTTCTTTCACCCCTCTGCTTTTTCTTGTTCATGATGTTGATTGAGTGTTGTGGCTTCTGGTTCTTTCCATCACAAGTTAGGGAACTTTTTGCTGAGCTGATGTGTGAAAAAGTTAAAAGCAGGTTTGTTTTGTGTGTGTTTTCCCTGCTCATCCTTGGGTTTAGCTTGTAAAGTGTGAGAGAGGAGTGGTCTAGTCACAGATCTCCTCAACTGAACTGAGGCAAAGGCAAGCTCAGGGGATGGTGATCCCAGCTTCCCTACTGTCTTTCTGATTCCCCTGGAGTGCTGAGGCACGCCTATATGCTAATGCCTGTTCCCACCCCTCCTGGGGCTCCTCTCCTGTCACTGAGGCTTGCCTGGGTCCTAGTGTGAGTTTTCTCTGCCCCAGGTCCTCTGTCCTTATGGTTTGCCTCTGCCACAGTAGGAGGAAATCCCCCTTAGGTATTTTCCTATCCTCAGGTTTTATGAGACTATTGGCTCCTTTGCTGTTCCTGCTGATATAGGATTTTTCTGGGGAAATATTTTATGGTTCTTTCGTGGTCATCAAGGGGGGAGGAGAGAGTATTTACTGATCACTCTGCCATCCTGGCTCCTGGAAGTTCAAGTAGGTGACTTACCGAAGTTTAATCTTCGGGCTGAAGGTCTCAGGAGCTGCTGCGCTGATATCTGGCACTCAGTGTCTCTCACTGACTCGGTTTGGCTTGTCTCCCACCCTTGGTGCGGCTCTCCCATTTCCACCCACTGCTCTAAGGTTTCCCAGGCCCCTTCTGCTCCACTGTGCTGACTGTGCTGCGCTGTGCGCTGTGGGCCCACCCCTGGGGAACAGATCCATCCTGTGGACCTTCCAGTCTAACCTGGGCTCCGAATCCTTCACAGTCTGTCTCCCACTGCATTCTGCACCTCCAAAATTTGGTCAGATTCTCCTTTCAGAGGTATCTTAAGGAGTTTGTCTGAGAGCTTAGGTGAGTCGTTGTTCTCACTCTTCCATCTTGGCTCTGCCCTCTGGATGTCTTCTTAATGATGGTAGCCTCAATTGCTAAGATATTCCATTGTTTCTGATTTTAGGTGGTTTTTTTCAGTTTTGCAGAATATATTACACTTGCTTTTATTATCCACACTATAACACTTTGAACTAGATTGCTATAGTTGTCCTCATTTTGCAAAT
Source organism: Potorous gilbertii (assembly GCA_028658325.1). Classification (NCBI taxonomy): domain Eukaryota; kingdom Metazoa; phylum Chordata; class Mammalia; order Diprotodontia; family Potoroidae; genus Potorous; species Potorous gilbertii. Next base: position 36,375,590 of record CM053773.1, read on the forward strand.
GAGGCAACTTGAAATGCCAGGGTATTTGAGCAATAATCATGTTTTCCCTCTTACCTTATCATTAAATCAGACCTCGTATTTCCAATCAAATTCATTCTATTTTCCTGAGATAAGAATTCCAGTCAACTTTTGGCCTTCTGCCATGTGTCTATTCTCAAATATAATATTCTTCAATATTACATCTCCTTTTCTTAATTTTTTAAAATTCACACCCTTCCTTTTATCAGTATTGTACTTTTCAAACTTGGATTCTATTCTAACTGTAATACTTTTTTTAAAAAAAGAAAACTTATACCATGATTTCTCTAATGTGCTTCTATTTCAATGATAAAATTATAGTAATGGTTGTAATGGGTCACAAAGCACTTCACAAATGTTCACAACAACCCTTTAAAATATACGTTATGTTATCATTTTAAATATGAAGAAATTATGGCTGAAAGACTTGGCCCGCATGACATAGAGAGTATATGAGTGAGAATTAGAATTCCAATCTTTGTAAGTCCATATGCAACACTCTAACCACTCACTGTTACATCTAACTGCTTTTGATCGTACCTGCTACTATACTTCTCAAATAATATATTATGGCTATTACTTGGCCTATTAGATCCTTTTTAACTGCCCATTACATTTAGACAAATATTTTTCATTAAGCTTATCACTTAAAAATATTAAAGCAGCTTGGTGTTGCAGTGTATAAGAATTGGCCTTGGAATCAGGAGGACCTGAATGTAAACAGAGCCCCAGACACTTACAAGCCTTATAAACCTGGGCAAATCACTTAACCTTTTTTGTTTCACTTGCCCCATCTATAAAATGACCTGGAGAAGGAAATGTCAAGGCCTTCTAATATCTTCACAAAACAAAATACTACAAATGGGTATTTGAAGAGTCCTGTGTGTATGTGCATTCTTCATTGCTGAAGTTCATGCCATCAGAGAAATAATGAAATGACTTCCACTTGACTTTTTTCTGAGTGAGGGAGGGCTGTGTAGGTCACCAGTCTCACTTCTCCTCCAGAGACATCTGAATCCAGTGAGGAGATATTTATCAGGATGATGGAGATGACCCAGGATGAGACAATTGGAGTTAAATTACTTGCCCAAGGTCACGCAGGTAGTGAGTGTCAAGTGTCTGAGATGAGATTTGAGCTCCGGTAGTCGTGACTTCTACACTGGTGCTCTATCCACTGTACCACCTAACATACAACTATACAACTCAAGCAACTGAACAACAAGAATCTTTATGAACATTTTTGTCATTTCTATTTTCTTTATACCATATCACACTCTATATATTATGTTTAATCCTTCTACATTCATCAGCATCTTTCCTATTTTTAACTAGTATAACATCATCTCCTTTCCTTGAGAGATGTGGGGAAGAGGTTACATGTACTGTTTAAAACCATTCTAAAATTTATTAAGTAGGTAATATGTTCAAGATACTTCTCTAGTCACTGGATATACAAATAAAAAAAATACAATACTTCTTGCCCTCAAATAGCTTGTGGTCACTTGGGAGCATGTATTTCACATGGTTTTATTTTAAGAAAAGTACTATGATATATAAAAAGAACTTGTTTCAGAGTATTCAAAAGAGAGTTAAGACATATTTTTAAATTATATATTATCGTTCATGGAACTGATGTCTTCTCATCTCTCATGATCCCCCCCCCAATGCCATATTGAGATTCACAGAAAAAGAAAGATCCACATTGAGAACTTCCAAACTCAATAAAACTATAGGTTTCATTCTTTGCACTCAGAGTTCTCTATTTATTGGAATGATGTGCCATGTTTCTGTTTCTTCATTAACCCTCAGGATTTGTGGTTGGTCTTTATGTTGACAAATCTTCCAAAGTTATTTATTTTCACCAAGATTTTTTGGACAGTGTATAAATTGATTTTCTGTTTCCTTTGACTTCACTCTGCATCATTTTACACAAGTTTTGTTTTAATATGAAAGCATTATCTCCTTAGTATCTTATGGTACAACCGAATATTATCATATTTACATAACTTGTTTTGCAGTCTCTGACCAATCAATCAATAAACATTTATCAAGCAATTTAAAAACATCCCCTCCTATACTAATTCTTTGCCTCTTGAAGAGACCTAGAAATATTTTTATGCCACTTTAGTCATAGTTTGATTTCTTAAGGCTAATCCCTCCAACAATACACCTTCCCTCTAATTCCTTTTTCTCGCTTCTCCACTTTTATTTCTGTTGAATGAAATATATTTCTTCTCCACCAGATGCATGTGGGTGTAGATATATGTATTCTTCCCTGTTTTACTCAGTTCAGATGAAAGTGAGGTTCAAACATCACTTCCCAACCCTCTTTGATTGTACAGGTATCTATTTGGAAGCACAAATGTACAATAATTTCCCAAATCTGCCCTTCCTTTCCTTTACCTAACCACACATTTTATTCCCTAGTCTTTTTTTATTCATCTTGTAAGATTATTATGACAAAGCAGAAACAGAAACACTCAAGGGCTTCTGTCTGATTAGAATCCCTCTGTAATTTCAGATGTAGATTTTGGAGGGGATGCATCTATTATTTTCCCATATTGAGTATAAGCAATTCATTTGTGTTTAGTTTCTTATGATCCTTCTCTGGTCTTGACCTTTTTAATGCATCTTTTTACTCTTGTATTTGAATATCAAAACTTCAAAGTAGTTTTTTTTTCTTTTTATTAGGAACATTTGGAAGTCTTCTATTTCATTAATGGAATTATTTTCCTGTTCAGGATTATAGTCAATTTTGTTAGGTAAGTTATTTTGGCTCAAAATCCATATTCTCTGCCTTCTGGGTTATCATATTCCAAGCCCTATGCTACTTTGAAGTGTTGGTGCCTAATTCATGTGTAACAAAGACTATGTCTCTTCAGTACTAGAATTCTTTCTGGAAGATTATAATGTATTTCCTTTGACCAAACTTTAGGATTTTCATTTGATTTTTCCTGCAGTTTTTATTTTTGGATGTGTTTCAAGAGAGAAAACCAGTGGATTCTCTTTCTCCACATTGTCTTCTGGTTTGAAGAGATCTACCAATATTTATTTTAAGATTTTTTTTTAATATGATGTCTGATGTCTACTACTAGTTGTGGCTTTCAGCCTGTCCAGGGGTTATTACACATATGCATGTAGATATTCCTTATTCTAATTTCCAAATCATTTTGAAAGATTTTGAGAAAATAGCGGAAAAGTTATATCAAGGAAAATTTCTTGCTCTTCTCACTATTCAATGATCTTGGTTCTGCCTCCTGTTACTAATGCTTTTAATCAGAAAAAAATAATTTTAATAAATAAAACAGCATGAGATGCTTTTTCCGCTTAATATAGAAGGCCATAGAAGAGATATTGGTAAAAAAATAGTGCTTATTGAAACTTGGGGAAGGTCACATCCATTTTATGTTGCCGAAAATAATTATCCTCTATGGTACATAATGGAAATATTGAGTTGAAGGTAAATTTCAGCCTAAGTTTATTAAATTGCATTTAGTTACTAATAATGAACATTGTCCAAGGGTAATGTGGTTACCGTTCAGTGGCAAAAGAATTGCTATTTTTCTTTCATTCTGGTAGAGGACTATTGAAATCTGGAGGATGATGTCTTCACTTGCAAGTGAATTGGATTTAAGTGAGGCAGAGCTGTGCAACGGCATCAACCTCACTCTGTTCTTCAGAATCATTGGAGTCCAATGGCAAGACACAAGTGAAGGTTACTAATGATTACTCAGGATACAGTGGGAGAATTTGGCCTTTGTAAGCTATGTTCTTTCCCAAGTTTCAGTTTATTTGAAGCAACACCCATTCAATGATTAAAGGATAGGTAAGAATTGAGATAAAATGTGACCTAGTTTGCTTTCACAGAAGAATAAGTTTGGGAGATGAAGACTTTCAAACTTTTTGGCAGAATCTAAATAATTGATATTTACACTGCTCTGAGTCATAAAAAACTCAAAGAATGAGCAAATGAGGGTTGGACTGGGACACACGATTGACCAAACAGTGAAAGTCAGAGTGGTTTTGGTTTAAAGGCATAGTCAAGTAACACTATGAGAATGACAAAGGACTTTTTCAAAGCCTATTTTCCTTTTCTTTTTTAAATGTTCTACAATCACTTCCTTAAAATTAAGATTTTATCCCCCCACACCTTCCCCCCCGCACCCCCCTCCCTCCCCATGACAGCATACAATTCTGTATAGGTTCTACATATACTTTCCTATTGAGCACATTTTCACTATAGTCATGCAATGTACTCACACTACAATAAGTGGAGGAAATTATATAAGAAATCAAAATATAATACACACACACACACACACACACACATGCGCGCAAACATGATCTGCTACATTCTGCAAATGACTTCCATATTTCTTTCTCTGAGTGTGGAAGGCATATTGCCTTAGAAAACCGTCATTGGGATTTTTTTTTTCCAGTAAGTTCCTGTGTTATGACAGTTCCAAGTCTACCAGAAAAAACTCTCACACATTGTGGTCGTTGCTGTGCACAAAGTTTTCCTGGTTCTTCTCCTTTCGCTCAGCATGAGATCATACAAGTCCTTCCAGACCTCTCTGAAGTCTTCTTGTTCATCATTTTTTATGGCACAATAGTACTCCATTACATTCATATACCATAATTTATTCAGCCATTCCCCAATTGATGGGCATCCTTTTGATTTCCAGTTCTTGGCTACCACAAAGAGTGCTGCTATAAATACTTTTGTACATGTGGGACCCTTTACCATTTTTATAATCTCTTGGGGATACAGTCTTAGTAGTAATATTGCTGGGTCAAAGGGTATGCACATTTTTGTAGCCCTTTGGGCATAGTTCCAAACTGTTCTCCAGAATGGTTGGATGATTTCACAGCTCTACCAACAATGAATTAGTGTTCCAACTCTCCCACATCCTCTCCAGCATTTATCATTTTCTTGTTCTGTCATGTTTGCCAGTCTTATAGGTGTGATGTGGTACCTCAGAGTTGTTTTTATTTGCATCTGTCTAATCCAGTAGTGTTTTAGAACATTTTTTTCATATGATTATAGACATCTTTAATTTCTTCCCCTGAAAATTTCCTGTTCATATCCTTTGACCATTTTTCAATTGGGGAATGACTTGTAAGCTTATACGTTTGAGTCAGTTCTCTATATATTCTAGAAATGAGGCCTTTATCCCCGAGCTTAGCTGTAAAAATTTTTTCCCCAATTTACAACATCCCTCCGAATTTTGGATGCATTGAGTTTGGTTGTGCAAAAACTTTTCAGTTTAATGTAATCAAAATTATCCATCTTGCATTTCATAATGCTTTCTATCGCTTCTTTAGTAAAACATTCTTCCCTTCTCCATAAATCTGATAAATACACTATTCCTTGCTCCTCCAGTTTATTCATGGTATCAATCTTTATACCTAAATCATGTACCCATTTGGACTTTATTCTTGTGTACGGTGTCAGGCATGGGTCTATGCCTAATTTCTGCCACACTGTTAACCAGTTTTCCCAACAATTTTTGCCTAACAGTGAGTTCTTATCTCATAAGCTGGGGTCTTTGGGTTTATCAAACAGAAGGTTGCTATATTCCTTGCCTACTGTGTCTTGAGTGCCAAGTTGATTCCATTTGTCTACCCCTCTGTTTCTTAGTCAGTGCCAAGTGGTTTTGATAATTGCTGCTTCATAATACAATTTGAGGTCTGGTACTGCTAGGCCATCTTTCCAAGCATTTCTTTCCATTAGTCTCTTTGATAAAGGCATAGTCAAGTAACACTATGAGAATGACGAAGGACTTTTTTCCAAGCCTATTTTTCTATAGTTATATGTAAATATAACTAATATAGTAAAATGTATAGTTACATGTTGAAAAAATCATAAATGAAAACTGCACAATATGAAAGAGTTAATTGTCTCCTCTTTTTGACACATACACAAAATAATGATAGAATAAATAGAGGAGAAAAACTTCTAGCTCCCTACCTCAAGATACTTTGTAAAGTATATCAAAATAATTCAAAATTACATGATGATGATGAAGAGAAGGAAACAAGATATTGAAAAGTATGTGTTTAAGGTTGTTCTTCCTATTAAATGAAATGTATTAAATATAAAGGCTTATATACATGGGTCCCAAAAGAGAAACTGAAAATTACAAAACTGAAGAACCACAGTGTGACAAGTCTACTCAATAAGCCTTAAAGTTTTAAAAAATTCTTTACATATATCTCTTTTAATCACCACAACTATTTTGAGAATAGATGGAAATTTGATTCCTTTTTATACAATAAAAAGTGAAGTAACCAGATGTAAAATGACTTGCTCAGTCTCAGAACTAGTGATCATCAAAGAACATTTGATTCAGGTCTTCAGATCTTCCTGATTCCAGGCTCATCTGTCTATCCATTTTGATACAACTCTTTATCATGGTTCATCTCTTCTCTCCTTAAACAAGAAAACAAAATACCACAGTTATATTTGACTAAAAGAAATGTAGTACAGTGTCCAAATTTTCCAAGGATCATGCTTAATATTTAAAGAGTATTAATCTGTATAATGTCTACTGACTGATTTATTCATTAATCCCAGTTTAAAACTGAAGAGAGACTAACATAAATGGTTCTCAGTGAACTCTGTTCTCTTTGCTAGTCTAATTTAGGATGTCTGTGAACATCAGCCGCTGAACAAGTTGTAGTATATGATTGTGATGAAGTCCTATTGTACTTTTAGAAATGATGAGGGAGTTGGTTTCCTAAAACAAAAAACAAACAAAAGAAGCATTACTTATATGAATTGATGCAATGTGAAAGAAGAAGGAGCAGGACATCAGTCTACACAATTCCTTACAAACAGGAATATTGTAAGGATTGATAGCTGTGAAAGACTTGGCTACTCTAATAAATACAAAAATCCAAGCAATGGTAAAACCCTCATAATGAAAAAAGTACTATTCACCCCCAGAGAGAGAAGTGATGAACTGAGTTCAAATTAAAGCATATTTTTCTCATTTAACTTATTTTTTAAAAATATATCTAATATGACAATACATATTGTATGATTTAATACATATAATTGATAACGTATTGCTTGTTTTCTTAGTAAATGTAATAGCAAGGACCATAGCGTACACAGGTGGGCCTGCTGTAGAGGTTCGTATACCTGCTTTTCTATTAGGAAAACAACACTTGGGGGGTCAACAATAGCTTTACTCAAGCACATACATCATTAACTTATTCAAGGGAAAAAAATCAACACATGAACTTCAAAGGAAATGTAAACAGAGAAATGAGGACCAATATACAGGGCTTCCAATTGTCCGATCATAAGAAATGCATACATCACAGCTCAACAGACAGATCCAATTGCCTTATCATTACATACATACATAGTTACCAAAGAGAGAAGCACCAGTATCTGGAGTTTTAAAGCCAGGGTCTCCTTAGTGGCTACCCAGAGTCCTATCTGGCCAAAAAAAAAATCTTCCAATGCATAAGCCCCAAAGTGAAACCTCGCCCTAAGAGTATTAATACACTTTTCAGGGACAGGAGAGCATGAACCTCTGAATCAGTAGTTCAATATAAATTAACAAAAGATGTTGATGGTTGGGGAAGATCTTTAACTCTTCCTCCCACCAACCTTTTACTATACATTGACATTACTGTGAGTGTGAGAAAATGTGGGAAGGAGGGAGAGGATGTAGAATTCAAAATCTTAAAAGAATGTTAAAAATAAAGCAACAAAACCTGAAATGTTAGAAAATAATTTCCAAAGCAATGACAGTATAGCAACCATACTTGAACCCTATTATCTATGCCAAAATATTCTGCAAAATGTAGTAAAAGTGACAATAATTAAACAAAATGAGACAATGAGAAGATACATTACATTACATTGAGTATGCACCTGGGAGTATCTTTCAAATTGTACTCAATTTTGAGGTCACTGAGGAAACAAATCCCCATGATATTTGAACCAAAAGAAGATGGGGGTCTGAGAGAGATAAGATAAATAATTATTGCTATGGAACAAAAATCCTAAGGGCTGGCTTCTGTGCCTAAGTTTTCAGTTGCTACAAATCATCTGTGGCAGGATTTTATACATATAGTGTGTGTTTGTCCTTCCTTGACAAAGAAGACCACGCCATCAGAGAAATGATGTCATGACTTGCACTTGACTTTGTTTTGAGTGAGGGAGGTCTGTGCAAGTCACCAGCCTCACTTCTCCACCAGAGCCATCTGAGTCCAGTGACCAGATATTCATCAGGAAGACTGGAGATGACCCAGGATGAGGCAATTGGGGTTAAGTGACTTGCCCAAGGTCACACAGCTAGTGAGTGTCAAGTGTCTGAGGGGAGATTTGAACTCAGATCCTCTTGACTCCTGCACTGATGCTCTGTCCACTGCTCCACCTAGCTATACATGCATACATACATAAATTTATGTATATATATATGTGTGTGTGTGTGTGTATGTATATATAATATATATATATATATATATATATATATACATAGTATTATATTTATTAGTGGCATACAGAAGGTACATGTTGAGTGTTAGAAGTTTACAGAACACTAACAGTGCAAAATGTGATTAGAAAAGATATAACTAAAACAACCTGAGAAGAAAAGATGATAAAGCAGTCACATTGTAAGAGCAACTGATAAGCACTGGGCTCTCGTATACTGTACTGATAACCACGAAATTTTAGGTGATTCTAAGGAATACCACTTTAATGTTACCCCTTGAATAAGATTTAAAAGAAAATATGGTCAAAAGATCACACAAAGCAAAGGAACAGAGAAGGTGCAATTTACAATTGTGGATGCCCACATTGATGTATTATTGTAATAAAATATCACCAGAGTAGAACATTTGGATGGAGGTGCATTTTGTGAATATTTGAAATCATTCTTTTTCAATATTGGTTCAAAGAAATTTATGAAGAAATAAAGAGAATGGACCAGGGTGAATTTCTGGTTCTGGGAGCAAAGATGGTGTGGTGACTGTAACTGTTATCTCCCTTCCCTTGTTGACCTTAATCAGCCCAGAGACTATTTTCCCAGAATAAACCCTGGAACAATGGGAGCAGCAGAAGCAGTAAACAGATTTTCAGCGTAGGAGGCTAGAAAGATCTCTAAGAAGGGTTCTTGTGTCCAAAGGTGACCAGTGCAGGAACAGAGCTGTCAGAGACAGTCCCATCTCAAATTGGGTGAAGATCCTCAACCCCAGGGGGTGAAGCCAGCAACTGACAACACCAGGACTGCAGGCATGCCTCAGCTCCCCAATGGAATTAGGAAGACACTGGAGCAGAAAGCTGAGCTTGCCTATGCTTTTGCTCAGTAGAAGAGCCTCTAGGGTCCAGACCACCCCTCCCCCACACTTAAGGAGTTGCCTTTATAGTAATTTCGGGAAATCCAAAAAGACCTAACCTGCCTCTGCTTTCAAACACCAGCCATCCCAGTACCAGGTAAGCTGCACCATTTAATTTCTAGCTGAAAGAATAAGAGGCCACAACACACAAAGGCTCAAGTATAAGGCACAAGAACTGTGAGACTGAGCTCCCTGTGCCACAGATGCAAAGATCTACCTTAAAAGCCAGGAAAAGAGTTATTTTTTGTGAGTAAAAAGCAAAGCAGAAAAGAGAAGAGCATAGAATCTTTCTATGAGGATAAGGACTAAAACACAAACACCAAAGAGGTCAGCACTGAAACTGTAATCCAATCTGAAACTTCAGAAGGCAATATGAACAGGTTGGAAGAACAAAGAGCCTTCTTGGAAGAGATGGAAGGATTTTACAACTCAGATTAGAGAAATAGAAGAAAAATTGGCGAATGATTTAAAAAACATGAAAAAGAGTTCAATGAATAGAATATCTCCTTAAAAATGATATTGGACAAATGGAAGTACAAAACTTAACTGGTGAAAATAACTTCTTAAAAGGAATTATTGGACAGATAGAAAAAGATGAAGAAGGTAACTGAAGAAATAAAAATAGAGTAATAAAAAATAGAATCAGGGAAGTAGAAGCTAATGAATCTATGAGACATCAAGAATCAGTCAAACAGAATCTAAAGAATGGAAAGATAGAAGAAAATGTAAAATTTCTAATTGGAAAAACAACTAATCTGGAAAAGAGATCACAGAGAGAAAATCTAAGGAATATTGGTCTATCAGAAAGCCATGATGAAAAAAAGAGCCTGGATAATGTCATCAAAGAAATCATCAGGTGTCCTGGCGACTCAGAGAGGAGGAGTGGTGAGTCAGAGGCCTGCTGTCCCCAGAGATGGCCTAACATGAGGAAGCCCTGCCAGGTGTGAGCCAGCTGTGACAGCGGAGATTGAAACAGATTCCACTGTCCCACTCTGGCAGAATAAACCACATGGAGGTGCTCTTAGCATAGTGCAGAAGATTGGAACTAACCCGTCCTTGAAGCCGTGTCCTAGGGCATCATTTCAGACACTGCCCAGCATCTCTGACCTATATCTGAGCGAGGTGCCCCCTGTCCCTACTTTGCCTGATATTGCCTTGATAGCAGCAGATGAAAAGGAAACCTATGCTTGAGTCAGGAGTGACACTTGGCCCTTGCAGCATAAGTGGAAGCACAGACCACTGTTTGTCAAGCAGTGCAATGCCTTGGTGCCCAACCTTTGAGGGCCGAGGAGAGGCTCCTAGTCTTGAAGAATCCTGACCTACCAGCTCTGAGCCGAACCACTGAACTGCAAGATGAGCTAAGTCATCTATGCAGTCAGATTGCCAAGATTGTGGCAGCAGATGCAGCCTTGGCTTTGTTAATACCAGATCTCTTCTCTTCAGGAAGTTCGAATGTTCTCTTCTCCCTTACCTTGTTCTGGATCCTCATTCCATTCTACAACTTCCTTTGTCATTAGTGACAACACAGAGGAGGCCGAGTAGGAAGGCCCTGAGCTTCCATAGGTTCTGATGCTTTGTTCTGCCAGCTCTGAATGTTGTAAAACTGACTCCAAAGCTGCCTGCAGCCTGGCTGAAGATGACGACTGTGTATCTCTCTCAAAGGCTAGCAGTTTTACAGACATGATGGGCATCTTAAAGGACATTCACCAGATGAAGCAAAGCCAGACCTTAATCGGAGCTTGATGAAGGAAGAAGACCCAGCTGTCCTCATTTCAGAGGTGTTGAAGAGAAACTTTGCTCTGAAGGAAGAGGATATCAGCGTGAAAGGAAACTGATGACCCCTTTCTGGCACCATATATATGGCCCTTTCTTTTTTTTTTTAATAAATTTATTTATTTAACGTTTTACATTCATTTTCACAAGATTTTGGGTTCCAAAATTTTCT
>CM053773.1:36387412-36410805 GCA_028658325.1 Potorous gilbertii
CCCATACGATACCTATTTCAGATGTATGGGATACAGAGGCCTTGACTCCTATGTCTTTACCTGATGGTAAGCAGATCTCTTCCTCGTCAGAGAGGAATGGTGGAATCATCTTCTCAAGAAAATAACCTTCTATGGTCTTTTTTTTTCCCCTTTTCTGGGCATTTTCCCAGCCAGTTACTTGACTTCTGAGAGTCCTCTCCACTCCTGGCCTAGTTCTGTCCAGCTAGTGCTTGGGGTCTGAGATTCAAATGCTGCTCCCCAGCCTCAGGGCTTTTGGCGGCAGGCCTGGCTGCTATTCAGGGTAAGATTAAATCAGGTTCTCACGTAGGGGCAGGGCCACCTCCCAGGCTCAGTTCCCTCAGGGTGTTTATGCAGAGACCTTTTGTAATGAAGCTGCTGCTGAGCTCCTGCCTGCTCTTGAAGCCTCTGGCCACCTGCTCTGGCAGCCTCTGGCCACCGCTGCCGCTGCTGGTGCTGCTACCTCCCGAGGGTGTCTGAGTCCCGGAGACACCCCGCTCCCCTCTCAGCCCATCCAGACATCTCTCTCACTGACCTGTGAGTCTGTGGGTGGAGGGTCCTTTGTGGACGCTGGAGATTCTGTCCCTGAAGCTTGCTTGGATCTGCTCGCTCCTCTCAGTGCTGTGCGGCCAGGGTGGGGCAGGGCTCCTCTCTGGTCCGGGGCATGATTTAGCTTTGGGGTAGGTTTTTTGGGGCTCTCTGGAACAGAAATCTCCTTCGCTGTGTTGCTGCGCAGCTTCCACTGTTCCAGAATTTTTGGGGAGTTCTTTTTAGAGGAAATCCATGGGCTGTGGGTTCGGACCTAGCATAGGTGAGTCTTTCTACTCTGCCATCTTGGCTCCGCCCCCCGGCCCTTTCTTTGTAAGATGTCTCACAACAGATAAATTCTACCTTGCAGTTAGAAATGTCCTTCCACAATGGAAAACATTTCCAGGCTAGAAATGGGGAAAAGAGAGAAAAGCTGAACTGTTTTCCCCATACTTCAAACCTTAGCACAATTTTTGAGGACAGAATTCCAAAGGCAGTTTCGAGCTGTGGGTTTGCAGGTAATCAGGCATGTTGCTTTGGTTGTTTTACATAGAAAAACAAGATGGGAGTTTTTGTTTTCCTCCTCATGTGAAAATAGACCCCAGAACAACGACTAGCTTCACTGCACTATCTGCCCAGCTCCTGGTCTCAACTGGGTTCATGCAATATGTTCTTCAGACTCAGCTGCTTCCTTACAGGGGATGAGGGCGTTGGAGAGCCCTGAAAGGCCATCTCAATACCAGTCATAAACCAAGACATTCCCCCTGCCCTCATGTACCAACACCCAACTGTGCTCAGGCCTCCTACAGGTCCTGTAGCTCCAACTCATGAATAGGCTGTTGCTGTCAGGTCAGGGCTGTACTTTTTCTTCTTAAAATACATTTTGTAATACTGTAAAGAAAGCAAATCTCTCCATTACCCTTAGGATCCTTGTGGCCTCCTCATTACCATGGCATTGATGTCTTGTTCCCCTGCTACTGAGGGATCTCATCGAGGGGAGGGGGCTGTGCTTCATTTGGGGTCAGTTTTTTTCATACCTGAGACTGTTAGGTCATGCCAAAGTCCTAACCCAACACACTTAATGCATGACCCAGCCTTCCTTGGGACCTCTTTAGTAAAGATATGTGCACATGTGTCTGGTGTTTGGGTTGAAGCACTACCTGGTATTAAAGAAAGTTTTTGAGTGGAAAAAAAAGAAATCATCAAGGAAAATTGCCCAGAATTCCTACATCCAGAGGGCAAAATAGTCATTGAAAAAATCCACTGTTCACCTCCTGAAAGGGATGGCAAACTAAAAAAAAATATCCTGGCCAAATTCCAGAATTATCAAATGAAGTATAAAATGCTGCAAGCAGCCAGAAAGGAACAATTCAAATATAGAGGCACTACAGTCAGGATCACACAGGACCTTGCAGTTTCTACATTAAAAGATTGAAAGGAATAGGAATATGATATTCCATAAGGCAAAGGAGCTGAGAAGACAACTGAGGATTAATTACCTAAAAAAGTTGAGCATAGTATTTCAGGCAAAGAGGTGTACATACAATGAAATAAGGGATTTCCAGACCTTCATGATGAAAAGACCAGAACTCAACAGAAAATTTGATCTTCAAATGCAGGTCTCAAGAAAGACATAAGAAGGTAAACGGAAAAAAATATTGCTACACAATATGGGCAAGCTGTTTATGGTCCCTATAAGGTAAGATGATACTTGTTAATCTTGAGAATTATACATTTATTATGAAATGTAAAAGGTATATACTTAGATGGAGTGGATAAAAATAAAATGATACGATGATAACAAATGTCATTTAAGTGTATGAAGGGATTGCAATGGGAGGTGTGAAAAGGAGGAGGCAGAAAAAAGAATAAATTCCGTCAAAGGAAGAGGCACAAAAATATATTATCTTAGAGGGAAAGAGGGCCGAGATATGATTATTGTTTGAGAGGTACTCTCATTTGATTGGATTCAAAGAGGGTACAAAAATCTCAGTTAAGTATAGAAATACAACCAGCTCTATAGGCAATAGGAGGGGAAGGAGGAAAGATAAGGGAAAAGAGGTTAAAGGGGAGGTAAGATGTGGTAAGGGAAAAGAGTGTTAAAGGAGAGGTGGGCTGAAAGAAGGGAGGGAAGACCGCGGGAGGCAGTGGTCAAAAATTAAAACTCTTTTGGGGAGGGGAAGTGAGAAGGGAGAACTAAAAACAAGGGAAAACAGATTGAGGGGAAAAATAGTAATCATAAGTGTGAATGTGAATGGCATGAATTCTCCCATAGAACAGAGAGGAATAGTAGAATGGATTACAAGCCATAATCCAACAATATGTTGTTTATAAGAAATACATTTGAAAAAGGGAGTTATACATAAAGTAAAGATAAAAGGTTAAGCAGAATTTATTGTGCTTCAGGTGATGTAAAAAAGCAGGGGTAGCAATCCTAATCCCAGACAAAGCGAAAGAGGAAATAGACCAAATAAAAAGAGATAAGGAAACCATATCCTGCTAAAAGGCATCATAGAAAACGAAGCAATTTCATTATTAAACAAATATACTCCAAGTGGTGTATCATCCAAATTCTTAGAGGTAATTAAGGGAGGTAAAGGAAGACATAGACAGCAAAACTATACAAGTGGGGGACCCCAATCTCCCTCTCTCTGAACTTGATAAATCTAACCTCAAAATAAACAAGAAATAAGTTAAGGAGGTGAATAGGATGCTGGATAAGGTAGATATGATAAATATCTGGAGAAAACTGAATGGGGATAGAAAAGAATATACCTTTTTTCTCAGTGGTACATGGCACATATATAAAAATTGACCATGGAGTAGGCCATAAAAAACCTCACAATTCAGTGCAGAAAGACAGATATTCAATGCACCCTTCTCAGATCATAATTTAATAAAACTTATACATAATCGAAGGCCATGGAAACATAAACCAAAAACTAAGTGGAAACTAAACAATTTAAATCCTAAAGAATGAGTGGGTTAAACAACAAATTATAGAAACAATCAACAACTTCATTCAAGAGAATGACAATAATGAGACAACCTACCAAATTTTATAGGATACTGCAAGGGAAGTATTATACCTTTGAATGCATACATGAATAAAATAGAGAAAGAGGAAATTAATAAATTGGGCATACAGCTTAAAAAACTTGAAAAAGAACAAATTGAAAATCCCCATGTAATTACCGAATTGTAAACACTGAAAACCAAAGGAATGATTAACAAAATTGAAACTTGGAAAACTATTGAACTAATAAATAAAACTTGGAGTTGGTTTTATGAAAAAATCCTATAAAATTGATAAACTTCTGGTCAATTTCATTTAAAAAAGAAAAAAGAAAATCAAATTACCAATATCAAAAATAAAGAGTGAACTTACCTTCAATGAGGAAAATATTAAAATTGTAATAAGAAATTACTTTGCCCAACTTTATGCCCATAAATTCAACAATCTACATGAGATAGATGATTAGTTTAAAAGATATGAACTGCCAGATCAACAGAAGGGGATGTTGAATATTCAAATAACCCCATCTCAGAAAAAAATATTGAACTAGCCATCGATGAAATCCCTGGGAAAAAATTTCCAGGGCCAGATGGATTCACAAGTCAATTGTATCAAACATTTAAAGATCACTTAATTCCAATACTATATACTATATAGACTATTTGGGAAAATTGGGGAAGGAGTCCTCCCAAATCCTTTTTATGACACAAATATGGTTTTCATACCTAAACCAGGAAGAGCCAAAACAGGGAAAGAAAATTATATAACAATTTCTCTAATGAATATAGATGCAAAAAAATTTTAGCAAAAGAATTCTAGCTAAATTAATTTACTTATTCAATGCCATACCAATCAAACTATCAGATAATTGTTTTGTAGGGGTAGAAAAAAATAATATCAAAATTCATCTGGAAGAACAAAAGGTCCAGAATATCAAGGGGGCTAATGAAAAGAAATGTTAGGGAAGGTGGCCTAGCTCTATCAGATCTCACATTGTATTATAAAGCAGCAATTAATCAAAACTACTTGGTACCAGCTAAGAAACAGAAGGCTAGACCAGTGGAACATGTTAGGTACCCAAGACATAGTAGTCAATGAATATAGCAATCTACTGTTTGATAAATTCATTGACTCCAGCTTCTGGAACAAGAATTCACTGTTTGACAAAACTTGCTGGGAAAACTGGGTAACAATATGACAGGAACTAGGTATAGACCAATGCCTGATACCATACACAAGAATAAAGTTCAAATGGGTACATGATCTAGTTAAAAAGAATGATGCCATAAACAAATTAGTGGAGCATGGAATAGTGTATTTACCAGATTTATGGAAAAGGGAAGAATTTTTGACTAAACAAGAGAAAGAAAACATTATGGACTGCAAATGGATAATTTTGATTACATTAATTTGAAAAGTTTTTGCATAAGCAAAGCCAGTCCAAATAAGATTAGGAGGAAAGCAGAAAACTTGGAAAGAATTTTTGAAACTAGTATCTGTGATAAAGTCTTCATTTCTAGAATATATAGAGAATTGAGTCAAATATACAAGAATACAAGTCATTCCTCAATTGGTAAATAGTCAAAGGTTATGAACAGGCAGTTTTCAGAGGAAGAAATCAAAGCTATCTATAGTCATACGAAAAAATTCTCTAAATCACAATTGATTAGTGAGGTGAAAATCAAAACAACTCTGAGATACAACATCATACCTATCAGATTGGCTTACAAGGCAAAACAGGATGATGATATGTGTTGGAGAAGATGTGGGGGAGTTGGAACACTACTTCATTGTTGTTGGAGGTGTGAGCTGATCTAGTCATTCTGGAGAGTGATTTGGAACTGTTTCCAAAGGGCTACATCAATGTGTACACCCTTTGACCCAGAAATACCATTTCTAGGACTGTATCCCCAAGAGATCATACAAATGGATAAGGGTCCCACATGTACAAAAATATAGCAGGACTCTTTGTGATGGCCTAAAACTGGAAATCAAGGGGATGTCCATAAATTGAGGAATGACTGAATAATTTATAGGATAAAAATGTAATGGAATACTATTTTACTATAAGAAATGATGAACAGGAAGACTTCAGAGAGGCCTGGAAAGATTTGTATGAACTGATGCTGAGCAAAAGGAGCTGAACCAGAAGAACTTTATATACAGCAACAACCACAGTGTGTGAGGATTTCTTTTGGTAGACTTAGAACTTCATTGCAATGCAAGGACTTAAAAATTCCCAATGTTCTCTTAAGGCAAAATCCCTTCCATATCCAGAGAAAGAACTATGGAATTCAATTGCAGAATATAACAGATAATTTTCTTTTGTATTATGTTTTGGTTTGTTTTATGACTTCTCCCATTTATTTTAACTCTTCTATGCAACATGACTAAGGGGAAAATATAATTAATAAGAATGTATATGTAGATCGTACATAAAATTGTATGTTTTCTCAGGGAGGGAATGGGAATGCAGAGAGGAAGAAGGGAGAAGGAGGGGCAAAATTTAAGATATATCTAAGTGGTTGCAGAACACTGAAAACAAAATAAAAATAATATAGAAAAGAAAAGGAATTCTGTAATTATCATTCACATATTTTTAAGGATTAATAGAAGGAAAATGAATTTGAATTTTTTTGCTTGAACCAAGAGGACATAACTAGCAAGAATCAGTAAAAGTTGCTAAAAGCATAATTTAGTTAATTTAAATGTAAAGGTAAAAGAATTTCAAAATTAAAATGTCTAAAAGTGGAATGGGCTGCTTCAGGCTAAAATAATAGCTGTTGAAGGTTCAGAGATAGGGGGAGTTTATGCACTCTATACTTCATTTTTGGAAGGTTAATGGCACATGTCATGAGTATAGGCCTTCCCATTATTTCAAAGTCAATTTTTCTGTGTCATGTTTAGATTATAGTGCCTTAAAATTAGTCACACTAATAATATGAATGAATAAGCCATACTTAAAAATATTTTCCTACCAACAATTCTATGAAATATATAGTGTATGTGCTTTACTCCCATTTCATATATGAGGAAATAGGAAACAGAAAGATGATTCAAATAAATTTTATTTGCCTCACATAGTGGTTATTATAACCAACTTCTTTAACCTCTATTCAATCAATTTATGACTATAGGAGCAGCTAGATGGCACAACACATAGAGTTCTGGGTATAGAGTCAAGAAGACTCTTCATAAACTCAAATTTGGCCTCAGATATTTAATAGCTGTGTGATCTTAGGTAGGTCACAACTCAGTTTGTATCAGTCCCTCATTTAAAAAAAATCAGTTGGAGAAGGAAATGGCAAGACATTCTGGTTTCTTTGTCAAGGAAGTTCTAAATGAAGTCATGAAGAGTTGGATATGGCTGAAAAGTTATTCAAGAACAACATTGATGAGGAGCAGATAGCACAGTACACTGGCATGAAATTGACATCCTCTGGTCATTCAGACAGCACATTATAGAAAAAAGGTGGGAGAAAGGTATCCTGCTTATTTACTTTATATTGTAACAGATAATGTGACAGTCTGAAGCAAACCTGCTAAATATACATTCTTTTCTTCCTTAAATTCTCTTTTCCCATTGCTTTCTTCTCCATCAAGTCTTAACTAAATGGAGTAGAGTGAATGATATCCTAACTCTCCAGAGTCAAACAATGAAAATATCACAATAATTAAGCTACCATACACATCAAATCATACTTAGGTATTATTTCTATTTTATTTTTGAATTCCATTCTAGTTTATACCTACCATTAAAGACATATTTGGTATGAGTATATCCGTATAAATATGCTTTGTTTTAAGATGTAATTTGCAGAGCACAATCTGTTCAAGAAGAAATAGTGGAAAGACTAAAAATTTTAGAGTCAGAAAAATCAAATCTCACCTCTTCCATATACTACTTACATGACACTGATAAAATTTCTTTACCTCTTTAGGTTACATCTTTAATATGAATTAGCTGGATTATTATCTGTTAAGTCTTTTTGACCTCTAAATGATAAATATAACAACATTTTACATATCTCATTTCTTCCTTATGGGGTATGGGGTCCATGGCAGGGAAAGTTTATAAATGGTACAAATTTATGTTGCATCCTCCTGTACTTTCCTAAAAAACATTTACAACTGTATGTATGTGTGTATGTGCATAGGTGTTTACATACATATGTATGAGTGTATGTGTGTACGTATGTAGTCATATACATGTAGTTTTGAGTTATTTTATCATATCCATGAGTTTTTCATTGTGAGGAGCTCTCATTGAGCTTTTTTGTTAAGCATATCTTCAATTAATATCAATTTATAGTGTTAGAAAGCTATCTGAGTCACTGAGACTGACGTGTAGAGCTACACTGTCAGTATTAAATTCAAAACTGAACTCAAATATTTTTGACTCTGAAGAAATCTCACCATCTATTATACCATCATAATTCTCAGGAATGAAAATAAGCTGAGTTTATTATTTGATGGTGATATGCTTTCAAGTGATGAAATCATTGGGTCAGGTTTTTGGAGACTAAATATCTAGTTGTAACTCCATTTTTCATTATGAGTTGATAACCTAACATCTCTGTGCCTTGGTTTCCTCAGATATACACGTGGGCTAATGATATCTTCCTGATGGATCTTAGTGTAGAGTGGTGCATATTCAGTGTTATAGTAACTTAGAATTATGGAAAATACTATGGGGTATATATATTTTTATTTAAAGACCATAAATAGCTCAACCACCAATATCATTCCCCTAATTACAAATTGCATGCTATGAGCTGCAAATAGTTATATATGGAAAAACAAAAAAGACAATTGATCCCACTTGACTATATCTCAGTTTTTTTTTTTAATTGTAAAAGGAGGGGAAAATGTGGCTAACATCCAGGATATATTACAATTCTAAAATTCAATAAGACTGTGAAATGAAGTTTAAGAGAAAAAAGCAGCCTTATAGGTAAGTTCAAAATTGCATTCATTGAAAAAGCAGTACGTTTCATTTGATATCAATTTATGAAATGTATATATGTGCATGCTTGTATGCATGTGTATGTGTGCATATGTTGTTTTGGGCCAGTGAAAAGGTGAAGTCCACCCACCATGGCCTGTCCTTTCAGTTTTGTTTTTTTTTTCTTGTAAAGAAAGAACATACATGTAAGCCAAAATTCCAATATGCTCAGTTTATGTAACTGCCATAGATATTATTCAAAGATTCAATATAGAAAGAAGGTTTGCTGAATTTTTTAAGTCCTACTTTCTGCTCTTTTTTTAAAGCTCTGAGGAGGTGGAATATGTTAATTACTCTACGTATAATATGGATGCTCTAACACAGAAATTCCCCATGACTGTAGTTTTTGTGTTCCTCATTGGAATTAATACTACATAAGGTAATCTTGAAACTTGCATTTCTGTAATTAATGATCATTAAAAATGTCAACATTTGCCTTGTATTAGAATTCACAGTAATTCTAAGATGTCTTAGAAAGGAAACATTTTTCTTTTGTTGAGGGTCAAGGATTCTAAACTAATACTTGTTGTAGCTGTATTTTCAAATGAATTATACTTCAAATCTCCTAGATAATCAGCTGTAAAACTACTTTAAAAAATTGACAATTTTCACAGTTGCAGAATAAAAAATTAATTCACATAAATCTGCATTTCAACATATTACTAACAAAGCCCAGCAGACAGAGATAGAATGAGAAATTCCATTTAAAACAATAGAAAACATTATAAAATATTAGGAATTCGACCTGCCAAGACAAACTCAGGAATTATATGAACACAATTACAAAACACTTTTCACACAAATACAGCTAGGTCTAAATAACTGGTAAAAAAAACTTAGTTGTTTATGGTAGGCCAAGAAAATATAATAAAAATCACAATTCAAACTAAATTAAATTAGTTACTCAGTGTCATGCTATCAACTTATCAAAACATTTTATAGAGTTAGGAAACATAATAACACAACTCATTAGGAAAAACAAAAGTTCTACAATATCAAGGGCATTAAAGAAGAGAAACACAAGAGATGACCTAGCCTTATCATATTTAAAATTCTATGTAAAGCAGCAGTCATGAAAATTATAGTACTGGATAAGAGATAGTATTGTAGATCAATGAAATAGGCTATTCCTACCAGAAACAGTAGTCAATGATGACAGTAATGGACTGTTAGATAAATAAAATGACTGCAACTTCTGGGATAAAAACTCACTATTTGACAAAAAACTGCTGGGAAAACTAGAGACTACTATGGTAGAAATTATACATAGACTGACATCTTAGCCTATATACCAACATAAGGTAATAATGGTTATAAAATTTAGACATAAAGGGGGTGACATTACAGCAAATTAGGAGAGGAACAAATGATTTACCTGATAGATCTGTGGAGAATGGAAGATTTTATGACCGAACAGGAGATAAATAACATTATGAAAGGCAATGTGAATAATTTTGATTACGTTAAATAAAAAAAAGTTTTTTGCACAATCAAAGCTAATACTAACAAATTAGAAGAAGGGCAGCATGAAGATCTGAACAGTTTTAACAGCCAGTGTCTCTGATAAAGGGCTTATTTCTCAAATATATAGAGAATGGAGTCAGATTTATAAGAATTCAAGTCATTTCCTAATTGATAAATGGTCAAAGGATATGAACAGGCAATTTTCAGATGAAATTAAAACTGTCTATAGGCACATAAAAAATGTTCTATATCACTATTGATTAGAGAAATGAAAATTAAAACAACTCTGAGGTACTAAATCACACCTATTAGATTGGCACATATGACTGAAAAACAGGGAAATGATCAATTTTGGAGAAGATTTGTAAAAATTGGAACACTAATATATTGTTGATAGAGTAGTGAACTGATCCAAACACTCTGGAGAGCAATTGGTAACTATGCCCAAAGAGCTATAAAAGAATGCATAACCTTCCATTCAACAATACCACTATTAGGTCTCTATCCCAAGGATATTATAAAAATGCAAAAGAACACACAGGTACACAAATATTTAGAGTAGCTCTTTTTGTGCTGGCAACAAATTGGAAATTGAGGAAATGCTTATCAGTTGGGGAATGGCCAAACAAGTTGTGGTGTTTGAATGTAGTGAAATACTATTGTTCTATAAGCAATGATGAGCAAGCAGATTTCAGAAAAACCTGGAAAGATCTATATGAACTGATAATGACAGATAGATGCTGAAGTGAGCAGATCAAGAGAACTTTGTACACATTAATAACAACACTGATGACCAGCTTTGATAGACTTAGCTCTTCTCAGCAATACAATAATCCAAATAAGACAATTTTAATAGAATCAAAATGAAAAATGATATTCACATCCAGAGAACTACAGTCTGAATGCAGATCAAAATATACTTTTTTTCCTCAAAGTTTTCTTCTTTTCTTCTGATTCTTCTTTTACAACATGACTAATTTGAAAATATGTTTGATATCATTGTATATGTGTAACTGATATCAGATTGAATGCTATCATCAGGAGGGGGGTGGAAAGCAGGGAGAAAATAATTTGGAGAGAGAGAAAAAATTTGGAACTCAAAATTTTATAAAAGTGAACGTTGGAAACTATCTTTACATGTAATTGGAACAAATACTATTAGGGGAAAAATATATCTTCAAATTATTAGCTAATAAAGAAGTCTAGAAACTCCATGGGAGAATCCAAATAACGATTAACTTAAATGATTTCAGTGAAAGTGGGTGAGACTAGCCATTCATTTGTCCTTCAATTTACTATTTTCAGCTGTACCAATCAATCAACAGCAAGAAACAATCCCATTCATTTCATTCAACAGACATTTATTAAGCAAATATTTTCAAATAGTCCCTGTACTACAAATACAAATAGAAAAATATAGTAGTTTCTACCATTAAGGATTTTGCTTCTTTATGTGGTGATACAAAATGTATACAGATAAGTATCTATTGAGCACCCAAAAGGGAAATTTAGCAAAGAGAAACAAATAAGTTTTTTTTTGAAAAATGAAGATAAGAAATGTCAATATAGGCAAAGTTTCAAGAAAATCTCAGGGGGATTCTAAGAGGCAGAAGTGAGGAAAGTATGAATTCTAAGAATGGGGGCATAATCTGTGCAAAGATAAGATGGAGAGAAATTTAATGTTATATATATATGCATTATATATACAGATATATGCAATTAGCAGAGGTTTGTTGAAATGTAGAGATCTAAAGTAGGTAAAGAGTAATAATTTGAATACACTATTGGACCAGTGGGAATACACATGACATGATCAGATTTCTGTTTTAAGAATATCATTTTTTCAATTAATGTGGAAAATGAGGAGAAACTAGAGGAAAAGACTTACTAGATGGCTGTCATTTAAATCAAGGTGAGAGATGATGACAGTCTGAAATAAGGTAATTGTCATGTGAAACAAGAAGATTAGATGAGTTTGATACTCTTTATTCAGAATCAACAGAACTTGATAATTGATTCAAGTTGAGGAAGCAGGATGATTCAAGAATAACTATAAGACTGCAATCTTATGTGACTTAAAGACTGATGCTTCCTTCCACAGAAATAAGGCTATTAGGCAAAGGGAGTTTAAGGAAAGGATAACAAAGAGTAAAGGACTTAAGGGGAAATTCAATAATGAATTATAGGTTCAAAGAGAAATAGAGAAAACTACAAGGCACTTCAATGGAATCTACAAAGCCTGGAATGGACCCTTGAAGATAAAAGAAAAAAAATGAAAAAAATGAAAAACAGGATCATCTTTTGGTCATTGTGATTGATCATTTAATAATATGAAAATGTACTTGAGAAATATTTAACTAAATAAATAAAGCACAATAAAGTGCATATTAATGTAGTTTACTATGTCAAAGAAAACATATGCCTGGTTTAGTGGTCACTTTTTGTTTGCCCTGGCAACCACTGTTCCAAGACATGAATATTCTTAACGAGGTAAAAATTAAATAACAGATATTCACACATAACAACCCCTCCCTGATAGACCACGTTTGTAGTAAGTTTCTACAAGCTTATGCATAGGCTTGCACTCAGAATTCAACACAAAAATACTGCCTTTCATTCTCCCAGGCCCTCAAAATGGAGCAAAGTCAAATGTCTACAAAGTCTACTGAAGGAATTAATTAAGATAAAACAGAGGACCAGAAAACTGAATTCATTCTGTTATGAAGATTTTAAAAAAAATAAATTTACTTATTTTTAGTTTTCCAGAAACACTTCCACAAGATTTTGAGTTCCAAATATTCCCCCATCTCTTCTTCCGCCCACCCCAAGACAGAGCACATTTTGATTACCACTTCCCCCAATCTTCCCTCACTTCCATTTTCCCCATCCACTCTATTTTCTTGTAGGGCAAGATAGATTTCTATATCCTATTGCCTATATATCTTATTTCCCATTTGCATGTAAAAACATTTTTAAACATTCGTTTTTAAAACTTTGATTTCCACTTACTCTCCCTTTCTCTCTCCCCAACCATCCCCACTGAAAAGGCAAGCAATTCAATATATGCTATACATATGTAGCCACGAAAAACACTTCCATAACACTCATATTGTGAAAGACTAGCTATATTTCCTTCCATCCTATCATGCCCCCCCATTTATTGTATTCTCTTTTTTACCCCTATCCCACTCAAAAATATTTAATTCTAATTTTGCCTTTCTCTCATTTGTGCCCTTTTATTGTCCCCCACCCTTACCCATTCCACCCTACTTTGCTGAAGTGTAAGATAGATTTTCATACCAAATTACCTGTGCATTTTATTCTCTCCTTAAGCCAAATGGGAAAACAGTGAGGTTCATTGTTTCCTGCTCACTTTCCTGCCTTATTCCCTCTATTAAAAAACTTTGTCTTCCCTCTTTTATGTGTGATACTTTGCCCCAACCGATTTCTCCCTTTCTCCTCCCAATATATTCCTTTCTCACCTCTCTTCATTTTTATATATCATCCCTACATATTCAACTCACCCTGCACCCACTGTCTATAGGTATATAATCCCTCCTGTGACCCTAAGAATGAGAAAAGTCTCAAGAGTTTCAAATAATATCTTTCCATTTAGAATTGTAAACAGGTCAACTTCAGTGATTCCCTGATGATTTCTCTTTCCTGTTTACCTTTTCATGATTCTCTTCATTCTTGTGTTTGAAAGTCAAATTTTCTATTCAGGTGTGCTTGTTTCAACAAGAATGCTTGAAAGCCAGGGGCAAGTCAAGATGATGGAGTGAGAGCAAGTACTCACCTAAGCTCTTAGAGAAACTCCTTCAGACACCTCTATAAAGAGAATATCTGACCAAATTTTGGAGGGACAGAAAGCAATAGGAGACAGACTGTGACAGATTCACTGACCAGGACAGACTGGAAGGTGCACAGGAAGGATCTGTTCCATGGGAATGGAGGAGTACACAACACACAGCACACAGGCTATACAAATGGATCGCTGCCACGGCAAGGTCCAACAGGAAGCCCCGGGCCATCTGAGGCAGCAGTTGCACTTCGAAATCTCTACCATATCAGTCCTGAACAAGAGTCCAGAGGAACCAAGCAAGTGAGAGTTGCAGAGTCCCAGGTAACTGCAGTAGGTGCTTCTGAGACTATCAGTCCACAAACTAAACGTCTATATGTCACGTTTTTACACTTATGGGAGTCAAAAGGTCAGAGGAATCTGTAAATGAAAAAGGAAATTCCAAAGTTAGCTGAAGAAAACAATTTGATAAAAGTTAGAATTGAGCAAGGAGAAGCTAATGAATCTATGATACATCAAGTATCAGTCAAACAAAATCTGAAGATTGAAAAGATAGAAGAAAATGGAAAATATCTAATTGGAAAAATAATTGACCTGGAAAATAGATTCAGGAGAGAAAAAAAATCTAAGGATTATTGACCTACCAGAAAGACATGACAAAGAAAGAAAAAGTTGGGAAAATATGTTCAAAGAAATAATCAACGACAAGTCCCCAGAAGTGCTAGATCCAGAGGGCAAAATATTCATTGAAAGGATACACCATTCATCCCCTGAAAGGGATTTTGAACTAAAAACATTCAGAACATCATTGCCAAATTCTAGAACTATAAAGTGAAGGAAAAATACTACAGGCAACCAGAAAGAAACCATTGAAATATCAAGGAGTTACAGTCAGGATCATACAGGACTTTGGAGCTTCTAAATTAAAATATCAAAGGAATTGGAATATGATATTCTGTAAGAAAAAGGAGGAATCAATTACAAACAAGGATCAAGTACCCAGAAAAATTGAGCATAATATTTCAGGCAAGAAAATGGACAATCAAGGAAATAAGGAATTCTCAGACCTTCCTGATGGAAAGGCCAGAACTTAATCCGATCTTCAAACACAAGTCTCATGAGAGGCATAAAAAAGTAAACAGAGGGAAAAAATTTTTTTCACACTAAATGGGCACACAGTTTACATCCCTATGAAGTAATATGATTTTTATTAGTCTTGAGAATTGTAAATTTATAATGAAATATAAAGGATACATATAGATATAGGGAGTGTATATAACATAAATGATGTGATGATACAAATGTGACTTAGAAGTGCAAGGGGGTTGAAAGAGTTGTGAAAAGGAGGAGGCAGAAAATGGTAAATTACATCACAGAATTAATTTACATACAAAGTATCTAAAAACATACATATAAAACAAAGTAAACTACATACAAAGAAGAGGCACAAAATTATATCACAATAGAGGGAAAGAGTGGAGGGACATGAGTATTTTTTCATATTTACTCTTATCTGATTTGATTCATGGAGGAAACAACAGAGTTAAGTATACAAATCTAATTAGCTCTATAGACAGTAGAAAGGGAAGGGGGAAAGAAAAGAGAAGTGACACAAAACGCAAAGGAAGAAGTAGGCTTGATGAAGAGGAGCAAAGGGAGGAGGGTTGAAAGAAGAAACAGAAGACTGTGGGAGATGGTGGTCAAAAATTAAAACTCGATTGTGAAGGAGAAAGGATAAGGAAGAACTAAAAGCACAAATGATGGGAAAGAGGATGGAGGGAAAGACACAGCCAGCAATCATAGCTTGAATGTGAATGGGATGAACTCTCCCATAAAACAGAGATGGGCTGCAGAATAAATTAAACACCATAATCCGATAATATGTTGTTTACCAGAAAAACATTTGAAATGGGGGCGTACACACAGGGTAAAGGAAATAGTTTGGATCAAAATATATTGTGATTCATCTGATGTAAAAACAAAAAGACAGGCATAGCTATCCTAATAAAAGACAAAGCAAAAGCAGGAATAGATCTAATCAAAAGAAATAAAGAAGAAAAATATTCCCTGCTAAAAGGTACTATAGACAAGGAAGCAATACCACTATTTCTCCAATATCAATATTCTCCAAGTGGCATAGCATCCAAATTTTCAAAGGAGAAGTTAAGGGAGTTACATGAAGAAATAGACAGCAAGATTATACTAGTAGGGGACCTCAACCCGCCCTTCTCTGAACTCGATAAACCTAACCTCAAAATAAGCAAGAAAAAAGTTGAGGAGGTGAATAAAACTCTGGATAAGATAGATATGATAGATCTCCGGGGAAAATTGAATGGGAATAGAAAGGAATATGTCTTCCTCAGTGGTATATGACACATACAAAAAATGACCACATGCTAGGGCATAAAAATCTCACAATACAGTGCAGAAAGGCAGAGATAGTCAATGCATCATTATAAGATCATAATAAAATAAAAATTATATGCAATAAAAGGCAGGGAAAGATAGATAAAAAATTAATTGAATATTAAATAATTCTATCTGATGAATAAGTGGGTTAAAAACCAAATCATAGAAACAATCAACAATTTCATTCAAGAGAATAACAATAATGAGACAATGTACAAAACCTTATGGGATATTTCAAAAGTGGTTCTTAGGGCAAGTTTAAATCTTTGAATTCATACATGAATAAAATAGAGAAAGAGGAAATCAATGAATTGAGCATGAAGATGAAAAACCTGCAAAAAAGTGAAAATCCCCAAGTAAATACCGAATTATAAATACTGAAAAGCAAAAGAAAGATTAATAAAACAGAAATTAAGAAATCTACTGAACTAATAAAGAAAACTAAGAATTGGTTTAATGGAAAAATGAGAAAAATTGATAAACCTTTGGTCAACTTCATTAAAAAAAAGAAAGAAAAAAATCAAATTACCAATGTCAAAAATGAAAAGGGTGAAGTCACCTCAAATGAGGAGGAAACTGAAAGAATAATTAGAAATTCCTTTCCCCTACTCTATGCCCATAAATTCTGCAATCTAAATGAGCTGGATGATTATTTTTAAAGATATAAATTGCCCAGATTACCAGAAGAGGAAGTCTCAGAAGAAGAAATTGAACAAGACATCAATGAATTCTCTAGGAAAATATCTTCAGGGCCAGATGGATTTATGAGTGAATTTTATCAAACATTTAAAGAACAGTTAATTTCAGCACTTTATAGACTATTTGGGAAAATTGGGGAAGGAGTCCTACCAAATTCCTTTTATGTTACAAATATGGTTTTGATACCTAAACCAAGAAGAGCCAAAACAGAGAAAGAAAATTATATAACAATTTCTCTAGTGAATATAGATGCTAAAATTTTAAATAAGATTTTAGCAAAAAGAATATAGCAACCAATCACGAGAATAATATATTACGATCAGGTAATTTATAAGAAGAATGCAGGGCTGGTCCAATATTAAGAAAACTTTTAGCATTACTGATCATATCAACAATAAAACTAATAGAAACCATATGATGATCTCAATAGATGCAGAATGAACTTTTGAAAAAATACAACACCCATTCCTATTGAAAACACTGGAAAGCATAAGGATAAGAGGAATTTTCCATTAAATAATAAGCAGTATCTACCTAAAATTTTCAGCAAGCATTATATGCAATGGGGATAAACAAGGTCTATGTCCAATAAGATCAGCGGTGAAACAAGGATGTCTCTTATCTCTTCTGTTATATAATATGGCATTAGAAATGGTAGCTGTAGCAATAAGAGAGGAAAAAGAAATGGAACTAGAATAGGCAAAGAATAAAAGAAATTATCACTCTTTGAAGATGATATGATGTTATACTTAGAGATTCTCAGAAAATCAAGTTAAAAACTACTTGAAATATTAAACAACTTTGGCAAAATTGCAGATTCCAAAATAAATCCACACAAATCTTCTGCCTTTGTATATATTATTGACAAATCCCAATAGGAACAGATAGAAAAATCCCATATAAAGCTAGCATAGGGCACTACAAAATATTTAGAAGTCTACCTGCCAAAACAAATCTAGGGAGCATATGAACACAATTACAAAATTCCTTTCCCAGAAATAAAGTCAGATTTAAGTAAGTGGAAAAATATCGGTTGCTCATCAGTAGGCTGAGCAAATGTAAAGAAAATAACAATTTTTTCTAACGTAATTTGCTTATTCAGTACCATACCAAATTATCAGACAACTATTTTCTAGAGCTAGAAAAAATCATATCAAAATTCATCTGGAAAAACAAAAGGTCCAGAATATCAAGGGAGCTAATGAAAAGAAATGCTAGGGAAGGTGATCTAGCTCTATCATATCTCAAATTGTATGATAGAGCAGAAGTTATCAAAACCATTTGGTAATGGCTAAGAAACAGAAGGATAGACAAGTGGAATAGTTTAGAAAGTCAAGAAACAGTAGTCAAAAAATATGGAATCCACTCTTTGATAAACTCAAGGACCTCAGCTTCTGGTAAAAGACCTCACTGTTCGACAGAAATTACTGGGAAAACTGCCTCATTTATAAAATATATAGAGAACTGATTCAAATGTACAAGAATACAAGTCATTCCCCAATTGTTAAAGGGCAAAAGGATATGCTCAGTCAGATTTCAGAGGAAAAAATTAAAGCCATATGAAAAAAAATGCTCTAAATCACTATTGATTACAGAGATGCAAAACAAAACAGCTCTGAGATACCACATCACACCTATCAGATTGGCTATCAGGACAAAACAGGAAGATGATAAAAGTTGGAGAAGATGTGGGAGATTTGGAACATTAATTCATTGTTGATGGAGTTTGAGCTGATCCAAACATTCTGGAAAGGAATTTGGAACTATGCCCAAAGAGTTACCAAAAAGTGCATACCCTTTGCTTTTAGCATTGTATCCCCAAGAGACCATCAAAATGGCAAAGGGTCTCACTTACACAAAAATATTTATATGAGGTCTCTTTGTGGTGGCCAAAAACTGGAAATCAAGGGGATGCCCATCAACTGGAGAATGGCTGAATAAATTGTGGGATATGAATTTAAAGGAATACTATTTTTCTATTAAGAAATGATTAACAGAAAGACTTCAGAGAAGCCTGGAAAGACTTATATGAACTGATGCTGATTGAAAAGAGCAGAAACAGAAGAACTTTGTAAGCAGTCACAACCACAGTGTGCAAGGAATTTTTCTGGTAGACTCAATACTTCATTGCCATGCAGTAACTTGATAAATTCCCAATGATCTCTTAAGGCAAAATGCCTTCTATATCCAGAGACAGAACTATGAAACTCATTAGCAGAATGCAGCAGATAATTTGCCCCATTCCATTTCTTCCTTTCTCCTCCCAAAATATTTCTCACTCACCGCTTAATTTCATTTTTAAGATATGATCCCATCCTATTCAATTCACTCTGTGCTCTGTAAGCGTGCACGCATGTGTGTGTGTGTGTGTGTGTGTGTGTATGATTCCACCAACTACCCAGATACTGAAAAGTTGAAAGGGTTAGAAATATTATTTTTCCATGTAGAAATGTAAACAGTTCAACTTTAGTAAGTCCCTTATGACTTCTCTTTGCTGTTTATATTTTCATGCTTCTCTTCATTCTTGTGTTTGAAGGGCAAATTTTCTTTTCAGCTCTAATCTTTTCATTAAGAATTCTTGAAAGTCCTCTATTTCATTGAAAGACCAGTTTTTCCCCCGAAATATTATACTCAGTTTTGCTGCGTACGTCATTCTTGGTTTTAGTCCTAGTTCCTTTGACTTCTGAAATATCATATTTCATGCCCATTTATCACTTAATGGAGAAGCTAATAGATCTTGGGTTATACTGATTGTATTTCCACAATACTTGAATTGTTTCTTTCTAGCTGCTTGCAATATTTTCCCCTTGACCAGGGAACTCTGAAATTTGGCCACAATGTTCCTAGGAGTTTCTCTCTTTGGATCTCTTTCTGGTGGTGATAGGTGGATTCTTTCAATATTTATTTTGCCTTCTTGTTCTGAAATATAAGGGCAGATTTCCTTGATAATTTCATGAAAGATGATTTCTAAGCTCTTTTTTTATCATGGCTTTCAGGTAGCCCCATCATTTTTAAGTTGTCTCTCCTGGATCTATTTTCCAGGTCAGTTGTTTTTCCAATGAGATATTTCACATTATCTTCCATTTTTTCATTCTTTTGGTTTTGTTTTGTGCTTTCCTGGTTTCTCAGAAGGTCATTCGCCTCCATGTGTTCCATACTAATTTTTCAAGAACTATTTTCTTCAGTGAGCTTTTGAATCGCTTTTTCCTCTACATCCCTGGGGCTGGGGCTCAACCAATTTACTCTTTCCCACAGGTCCCACAGGTTTTTTCATTGACTTTTAATCTGTCCTCAGACATCTGGGGTCACAAAGTCTGGCAATCACTGCTGGTGCCCTAGATTAATTATTCCCAATGCCTGATGATGCTCCATCGCTGCTGGTGCAGCCCACACTGAACTACACTCTGTTCCCAGTGAGACTCAATGCAACCTTACAGTGTATCTTGGACTGGATATTTGCTTCACTCCATCATTCTGTTGGTTTGGCAGCTCCACAGTTTGTTTTGAGTCAATTTTACAGTTATTTGGCTAGATATGGGAGGCAAGTACAGCAAGTCTTTGCTTTTACTCACCATCTTGGCTCTTCCATTGCCCCAGAGATTTTAACATTGGAAAGAAAAGCAGGCATCTAAGAAGAGAGTGATACAGAAAAAGAAAAGAATTAAATCTACATTTTCCTCATAATTGGAGTACATGAAGAGTATAAAAATAAGGAGGAGGAATGAGTGGAGTAACTATCAGGTGATTTCTATTTTGACATGAATGTATTAAGGAATGGGTGATCATTTGCACACAGAAACATTCACACACACAAACCACTTCCATAAAGAATTTGTTGTAGATATTAATCAATCATCAAGCAATTCAGTGAGCCTAGGGAAAAGGAGGGTTGTTAAGAAGTAAGTATATTATCAGTGAGTAAATGCTCATAGTCAAAATAATAACACTGATCCTAAAAATATTTATAGAAAAAATGATATAGGGGGCGGGGGCAAGATGGTGGAGTAGAAAGACTCACATATGCTACCTCAGAACCCACAGCCCATAATTACGTATAAAAAGAACTCCCAACAAATTCTGGAACAGTAGAAGCTGCACAGCCACAAAGTGAAGGAGATTTCCATTCCAGAGAGCCCTGAAAAACCAATCCCAAATGTCCATCGCACACTGGAAGAGATTGGAGCCCAGCCCTGCCCTGCCCTGGTCGTGCAATCTGAGCAGGCTTCAGGGACAGAATCTACAATTGCCGGGAAGGTCCCTCCACCCACAGATGCACAAGTCAGTGAGAAAGACATCTGGATGGGCTGAGAGGGGAGCAGGGTGTCTCCATGACTTGGCTCACCTCAGGAGTAAGCAGCAGAGGCAGTGGGCGGCCAGAGGCTCCTGGAGCAGGCAGGAGCTCCAGGAGCTCCATTAAAAAAGGTTTCTGCATAAACCCCTTGAGGGAACTGGGCCTGGGAGGCAGCCCTGCCCCCACCTGAGCACCAGAACTTAAGCTCCCATTGAATAGCATCCAGGCCCACCGCCAAAAGCCCTGAGGCTGGGGAGCAGCATTTGAATATCAGACCCAAAGCACTAGCTGGGAAGATCTAGACTGGGGTGGAGAGGAATCTCAGAAGTCAAGTAACTGGCTAGGCTAATGCCCAGAAAAGGGAAAAAAAATAAGACCATAGAAGATTACGTTTTTTGTGACCAGATGATTCCACCACTCTTTCTGAAGAGGAAGAACAATGCTTATCATCAGGTAAAGACATAGGAGTCAAGGCCTCTGTATCCCAAACATCCGATATAGATATCCAAAGGGCTCAGGCCATGGAAGAGCTCAAAAAGGATTTTGAAAATCAAGTTAGACAGGTGGAGGAAAAACTGTAAAGAGAAATGAGAGAGATGCAAGAAAAGCATGAAAAACAGGTCAATACCTTGATGAAGGTGACCCCAAAAAATGCTGAGGAAAATAACACCTTGAAAAATAGGTTAACTCCGTTAGCAAAAGAGGTTCAAAAAGCCAATGAGGAGAAGAATGCTTTCAAAAGCAGAGTTAGGCAAGTGGAAAAACAGGTATAAAAGCTCACTGAAGAAAACAGTTCTCTCAAAATTAGAATGGAACAGATGGAGGCTAATGACTTCTAAGAAACTAAGAAATTACAAAACCAAACCAAAAGAGTGAAAAATGGAAGAGAATGTGAAATATCTCATTGGAAAAACAACTGACCTGGAAAATAGGTCCAGGGGAGACAATTAAAAAATTATGGGCCTACCTAAAAGCCTTGATCAAAAAAAGAGCCTAAACCTCATCCTTCATGAAATTATCAAGGGAAACTGCCCTGATATTCTAGAACCAGAAGGCAAAATAAGTATTTAAGGAATCTACCAATTACCCCCTGAAAGAGATCCAAAAAGAGAAACTCCTAGGAACATTGTGGCCAAATTCCAGAGTTCCCAGGTCAAGGAGAAAATTTTGCAAGCAGCTAGAAACAGTTCCAGTATTGTGGAAATACAATCAGGATAACACAAGATCTAGCATCTTTTACATTAAGGGATCGAAGGGCGTGGAATAGGATATTCCACAAGTCAAAGGAACTAGGTCAAAAACCAAGAATCACCTACCCAGCAAAACTGAGTATAATACTTCAGGGGAAAATATGCTCTTTCAAGGAAATAGAGGACTTTCAAGCATTCTTGATGAAATGACCCTGGAGCTGAAAAGAAAATTTGACTTTCAAACACAAGAATGAAGAAGCATGAAAAAATAAACAGCAAGGAGAAGTCACAAAGGACTTACAAAAGTTGAACTGTTTACATTCCTACATGGAAAGACAATATTTCTAATTCCTGAAATTTTTCAGTATCTGGGTAGTTGGTGGGACTACACACATATATACACACACCTACTCACGCACATGTACAGGCATGCACACACACACATACGCATATGAATGCACACACAGAGACAGAGAGCACAGAATGAATTGAATAGGATAGGCTCATATCTTAAAAGAAATCAAGATAAATGGTGAGAGAGAAATGTAGTGGGTGGAGAGAGGTTGAAGTGGAATGGGGTAAACTATCTCTCATAGAAGAGCCCAGCAGGAGACTTCTTAGTGGAGGGAAAAAGAGGAGAGCTGAGAAAAAAACCATGAAGTTTACTCTTATCACATTCGACTAAAGGAAGGAATAAAATGCACACTCATTTTGGTATGAAAACCCATCTTATAATACAGTAAAGTGTGGGAGAATGAGATAAGCAGGGTGGGGGGGGATGATGGAAGGGAGGACAATTGGAGGAGGGAGCGATTTGAAGTCCACACACTTGGGAGGGACAGGATCAAAAGAGAGAATAGCAACAATGCGGGGCAGGATAGGATGGAGGGAAATATAGTTAGTCTTACACCATATGACTATTATGGAAGTCACTTGCAAAACTACACAGATATGGCTTATATTGAATTGTCTGC
>CM053773.1:36411305-36450366 GCA_028658325.1 Potorous gilbertii
GGGGAGAAAATTTTGGAACCCAAAATCTTGTGAAAATGAATGTAAAAAGTTAAATAAATTTATTTAAAAAAAAAAGAAAAAAAAAAAAAGAAAAAGTATTAGCACGATTGGTCATACCAAAAACAAAACTAACAGAAACCACATGATTGTCTCAATAAATGCAGAAAAACTTTTGACAAAATACAACACTCATTTCTATTGAAAATACTGAAAAGCCTAGGAATAACTTGAATTTTTCATATAACAATTAAGAGTATCTACTTAAAACCATCAGCAAGCATTATTTGCAATGGGGACAAGCTAGATGAATTTCCAATGAGATCAGGGCTGAAACAAGGATGACAATTATCACCCCTGTTATTCAGTATGGTACTAGAAATGTTATGTGAGCAATAAGAGATGAAAAATAAATTGAAGGAATTAGAATAGGCAAAGAAAAAACTCAGTTCTCACTCTTTCAGAGAATATGATGATATACTTAGAGAATCCCAGAGAATCAAGTAAAAATTTACTTGAAATAATAAACAACATTGGCAAATTTGCAGGATACAAAATAAACACACATAAATCTTGCACATTTCTATATGTAACTAACAAAGTTGAACAGCAAGCGATAGAAAGAAATCCCATTTAACTTTACGGGAGACACTATGAAATATTTAGGAGTCTACCCACCAAAACTAACCCTGGGAGTATATGAACACAATTGCAAAACATTTTTCGCACAAATAAAGTCAGATCTAAGTAAGTGAAAAAACAACAGTTGTTTGTGGGTAGGCCAAGCTAATATAAATAAAAATGGCAATTCTACCTAAATTAATATAATTATCTACTATCATACCAATCAAACTACCAGATAATTATTTTCTAGAGTTAGGAAAAGTAATATCAAAATTCATCTGGAGGAACAAAAGGTCCAGAATATCAAGGGAAGTAATGCAAAGAAATGCTAGGGAAGGTGGCTTAGGGCCTACCAGATCTCATATTGTGTTATTAAACAGCAATCATCAAAATCACTTGATAGTGGCTAAGAAACAGTGGGGTAGACAAGTGGAATATTTTAGGTACTCAAGACACAGTAGTACATGAATATAGCAATCGTCTGTTTGATAAACCCAAGGACCCCAGCTTCTGGGATAAGAACTCACTGTTTGACAAAATCTGCTGGGAAAACTGAATAACAGTGTGGTGGAAATTGGGCATAGACCGATGCCTGACACCGTACACAAGAATAAAATCCAAATGGGTACATGGTCTAGGTATAAAGATGGATACTATAAAAACATTGGGAGAGAAAGGATTACTGTCTTTGTGAGATTTAAGGAGAATTGAGAAATTTATGACCAAACAAGAGATTGAGAACATTATGAAGTGCAAATTTTGATTACATTAAATTGAAAAGTATTTTCACAAACAAATCCAAAGCAACTAAGATTAGGAGAGAAGCAGAAAACTAGGAAAGACTTTTTTCCACAACTATTTATGATAGTGACTCATTTCTATAATACATAGAGAACTGAAGTAAATGTATGGGAATACAAATCATTCCCCAATTGCTAAATGGTCAAAGGATATGAACAGGCAGTTTTCAGAGGAAGAAAAGTTAGCTATAATCATGTGAAAAAGTGCTCTAAATCCTTATTCATTGGAGAAATGCAAATCAAAATCAAAACAACTCTTAGGTGCCACATCACACCTATAAGATTGGCTAACATGATAAAATAGGAAGATGATAAATGTTGTATGTAGAAGATGTGGGAGAGTTGGAATGCTAATTCATCGGTAGTGGAACTATGAGCTGAACCAACCATTCTGGAGAGCAATTTTGAACCGAAGGGCTACAAAAATGTGCATACACTTTGACCCATCAATATTTCTTTCAGGACTCCATCCCAAAGTGGTCATAGAAATGGAAAGGGTCCGACATGTACAAATATATTTATAGCAGCTCTCTTTGTGGTGGCCAGAAACTGAAAATCAAGGTTATACCCACCAATTGAGGGGAATGGTTGAACATGTTGTGGTATATGAATGTAATTGAATACCATTGTGCTATGAGAAAAGATGAACAGGAGAACTTCAAAGAGGCCTGGAAAGATTTACATGAGTCAATGCTGAATAAAACGTGAAGAACCAGGAGAACTTTGTACATAGCAATAACCACAGTATATGAGAAATTTTTCTGGTAGACTCAGTACTTCATTCCAATGCAAGAACTTACAAAATTTCCAATAGACTCGAGGAAAAAAAACACTTTCCACATCTAAAGGAAAAAACTATGGAATTGGATCGCAAATAAAAGCAGATCATTTTCTTTTGTATTATGTTTTGTTTTGTTTTATTTTTTCTCCCATTCATTTTAATTCTTCTGTGCAACATATATTTAATAGGAATGTACATGTAGAATCCATATAATTTTGTACACCATCTTAAGGAGGAAATGAGGAGGGAGAGGAGAATGAGCGGGAGGGAGGGGCAGAATCTAAGATATATGGAAGTGACTATTGAAGCCTGAAAACAAATAGAGCAATTAATTTTTTAAAGAAAGAGGTGTGAGAGATCCCAGGAATGGGTGGAATTCCTGGAGATGGGAGTAGGTTAAGTAGTAGGAAGGCAAGTTCATGGGTAGAAATAAAGTAGACGAATTAGGAGAAATAGGAAAAAGAGGTTAGTACAAACATAAAAACAAATATGAGAAGTAGAATCTCTTAGGGAAAGTACATGTTTATACATGTATGCCTAATTGTATGTACATACATGTATGTAGAAACTTATGTATGTATATATGTATGCATATATACATGTTTTTATAAATTTATGTGTACATAAATATATGCATATAGGTATACATTCATGTAAACTTGAATATCTATATATGTGTATCTATGCCTATCCATATCTTTGGGGTGGAGTGAGAGGGTAGGAATGGGGGACAATGAATGAATAAAAAGTGAACAGCAGAGAACAAAAGAACACCTACAAGGAAGCAAAGAAAAGATAGACATCTTTCAAAATAACATACAATATTTAATATATAGGCTTTCTTGAAACAGACTAATTACTATATATTCTGAATCCTCTCCTACATTCTATTGTGTATATGACATGCCTTTTTATTTTCTTGTTTTATATTTTAGTTTGATGTTTTAAGTTTAACATTTCTTTCTTTTCTTCTTAAATTTTTTTTCTTTAAATTTTAGTATTTGTCTAAAATTAAGACAAAATAAAAGTTAGAATTGGGCAAGTGAAAGCTAATGACTTTATGAGACATCAAAAATCAAAGAAATCCAAAATAATGAAAAAATAGAAGATAATGCAAAATACCTCATTGAAGAAACAGCTGACCTGGATAAAGATCCAGGAGAGACAATTCCATAACCATTGGGATACCTGAAAACCAAAATAAAAAGAAGAACCTGGACCGCAGCTTTCAATGAATTATTAAGGAAATTTGCCCTGATATCCTAGATACAGAGGACGAAATAGGGATTGAAAGAATTCACAAATCACTTTCGAAAAGACACCCTCTCCCTTCAAAAAAAAATCCATATAATATTATGGACAAATTTCAGAACTATCATGTCATGGAAAAAATTACTAAAAGTGATAAAAAAATCAAATATCAGAATTCACAGTCGGGATTACACAGAATATAGTAGCTGCAACATTAAACGACTGGAGGTCATAGAACATGATATTACAGAAGGCAAAGGAACAAGGATTACAACAATCATTTAACTGGCAAAATTAAATACAATACATAAAGGGGTGAAGTGATCAGTCAACAAAATTTGATCTCCAGTTTCAAGACCCATGACAAGCACAAACAGTTAAAATGAAAAGTAAAAACGTTAGGGATTCAATAGCTCTAAAATGTTTACATACCTACATGTGAAGATGCTATTTGCAATTCTTTAAAATAGTATCACTAATAGTACAGCTAGAAGAATTATACACAGATAGAGGGTATGGGTATAAGATGAATTTGACAGAATGACATTAAAAATAATAAGAAATAAGACAGAGTCCACTCGGTATAGAATGACAAGAGCAGTAGAAAGATGTAAGATATTTCGCATGAAGAGGCACAAAAAAATCTATTATAGTGGAAAGGAAGATGAGAGGGTGGGCAATGGGCATCACTTGATCCCATACTGACAAATCTCATCAATGGTTCCTCAAAGAGGGAATAATATATGCAAACAACTGAATATAGAAATCTATCTTATTTGGCAGGAAAGTAGGAGAGCAGTGAATTAAGTAAAGGTGGGTGTCATCTGGGGTCAAGAGAAGGAATGGTAGATCATGGGGAGTGGTAGATGGAGGCAAATCACTGGTGAAGAGGGAAAGGGGGAAAGGACAGTGAGAACAAATATGAGGAAGATTAAGAAGGAAGGAAATACATAATTTGTAAACATAATTGTGAATGTGAAAAGGATCAACTATCCCATAAAACAGAAGTTGATAGCAGAGTGGATCAAAAATCAGAATCCTATTAAATCCCATTTACAAAAAACACACTTGAATCTGAGAAACATGCACAGGGTAAAATTAATGGACTGACACAGAACATCTCACACTGCTGTTGAAGAAGAGGACGAAAATAAAACAGCAGCAGTAACAAGCCTGATCTTAGATAAAGTAATGGCAAAAATGGAACTAAGTATAAGAGAAAAGGAAAGAAATTACGTTTTGCTAGAATGTACCATAGACAACGAAGAAATATCAATATTAGATACATTTGAACCAAGTGATAAACATCCAAATTCATAAAGGAGAAGTTGAGTAAGTTACAGGAAAAAATATACAACAAAGACACACTATTGGGGGGACCTCATCTGTCACCTCTCACAACTGAATAAATCCAACCAAAAATAAAAATAAATTAAAAAATTAAATATAGTATTAGAAAAGTTAGGTAAGACAGACCTGTAGAGAAGACTGAATGGGAATAGAAAGGAATATACCCTTTCCTTACCACCACATTGCACTTACACAAAATTGACTTTGTAAAAGAGTATACAAATCAAATATAGAAATGCAGAAATATTAAATGTATTATCTTCACATCATAATGCAATAAAATTACATTTTACAAAGGCAGTAGAAACATAAATTAGAAATTAATTTGAAACTAAATAATGTAATCCTAAGGTATAAGATTGTCAAAGAACAAATCATGGAAACAATCAATAATTTCATTAAAGAGAATAACAATAAGACAACATAAAAATTTATGGAATGCAGCCAAAGCAGTACTAAGTGATTTTTTTCTTTAAAATCTTACATAAACAAAATACTGTAAGTGCAAATTAATGAATTAATCATGCAACTAAAAAACATAGAAAGAAGAAATTAAGAATATCTGATCATCAATTTGGAAATAATGAGAGTGAAAGTTTAGATTAATAAAAACGAAAATAAGAAAACTAGTGAGATAATGAATAAAATCTTGCAGTTGCTTTTGTGAAAAAGCTAATGACAGATAAACTATTGCTTAATTCCATCAAAAAAAGATGAAAATGGGGCGGAGCCAAGATGGTGGAGTAGAAAGACAGAAATATGCAGGGTGTCCCCACAAAGCCCATAAAATACCTGTAGAGAGGAACTCTCAACAAATTTTGGAGCAGCAGAAATGGAGAACAACAGAGTGGAGGAGATTTCCAGTCCTGGGTGACCTAAAAGGTTCACGAGAAACATTAAAAGACCAAGAAATAAATTTTTAAACAATCCTGTCTTAAAAAAAAGAAATTGAGCAAGCCATTAATGAACTTCCTAGGAAAAAATCCTCATGACCATATGGGTAAAGGAATGAATTCTAACAAACTTTTAAGGAACAATTAATTCAAATAATATAAAAAAAACTATTTGGAAAAATAGGAGAAGAAGGAGTTCTACTTCAAAAACTTTTATTGATGCAAATATCATCCTGGTATCTAAACAAGGAAGAGTCAAAACATAGAAAGAAAATTATAGACCAATTTCCCTAATGAATATTGATGCAAAAGTTTTGAACAAAATACTAGCAAGGGAAGTCCAACACCACATCACAAGAATTATATACTATTGCTGGGTGGGATTAAAATCAGTAATTCAGCATGTTTTAGTATTTGGAAAAATAGCAAGATAATA
Source organism: Potorous gilbertii (assembly GCA_028658325.1). Taxonomy (NCBI): domain Eukaryota; kingdom Metazoa; phylum Chordata; class Mammalia; order Diprotodontia; family Potoroidae; genus Potorous; species Potorous gilbertii. The sequence goes on from CM053773.1 coordinate 36,417,438, forward strand.
TATAATATCAATAACAAAACCAAAATATGTCATAGAATTATCTCAATAGATGCTGAAAAAGCTTTTGAAAAAACACAACAGACACTTCTGCTAAAAACACTAGAGAACATAGGAATAAAGGGATGGTTCCTTAAAATGATAGTGTCAATCTGAAATTGTCAGCATGAACTACCTATGATGGGGAAAATCTCCAGTAACATCAGAGGTGAAGCAAGGATACCCATTATGACCACCATTATTCAGTATAGTACGAGAAATGTTAGCTATGGCAAAAAGAAAAGAAAAAGAAACTGAAGTAAATCCAATATTCAAAGAGGAATCAAAACTATCACTCTTTGCAGGTGATATGATTTTATACTTAGAAATACTTAGAAAAACAAGTGAAATTACTTGTTATAATTTTAAAAAGATGCCAAGGTGAGCAATGTAAGATAAACCCACATTCATTATTAGCATTTCTTTATATGATCAACAACAACAGATAGAACAACAAAAAATAGAAAGAGAAATTGCACTTAAAATAAATATCAACAATATAAAATAGGTGGGAGTCTGCCAGCCAAGAAAAACTCAGAAATTCTATGAACTAATTACAAAACACTGTTCACACAAATAAATTCAGATCGAAATAATTGGGAAAAAAATAACACTTACTCATGGGTAGGCTGAGCCAATATTGTTGTGTTTTTCCTTTGTTGCTGAAGAAGACCATGCTATCAGAGAAATGATGACCTGACTTGCACATGACTTTGTTTTGAGTGAGGGAGGACTATGCAGGTCACCAGCCTCACTTCTCCTCCAGAGTCATCTGAAACCAGTGACCAGATGTTCATCAGAATGACTGGAGATGATCCAGAATGCACTGGGGAGACCTTGGGCCCTTTAGGCCAAGATCTTCGCAGGTACTAACTTAAGGTGAGGTAATATCCATTCATTGAATAGGTCTGTTTAAGACATAGCCAAGGCATGGCTCCTTTAATGAGGCCAAGAAAAAGAAACACATCAGGCTGGGAGAGAAACAGCAACAGTTACTATTGATAATCACTCTAAAGGCAGGAGAGTTCAGAAGAGCCCTTAGGCAGGGGTCTATTGGCTTCCCAGCTTCAGAATGCAGTAGGTTTGGGCATAGGAAAAGATAGGACAGGATAGGATAGGACAGGACAGGACAGGACAGGGTAGGACAAGACAGGGAAGAAAAGAAGAGAAAAGGAAAGGAAAGGAGAGGAGAGCAGAAGAGAGGAAAGGAAAGTGAAGGGATGGGAGGGGAAGGGAGAGGAAGGAGAGGGGAGGGAGGGGAGGAGAAGGGGAGGGGAAGGGGAGGGGAAGGGAAGGGGAAAGGGACAGAAAGGGGAAGGGAGGAAAAGGAACTAGCCAGTAAAATTCAAGTCAACTAGGTGTCTTTTGGCCATCCAAATTTACCTTCCTTTGCAGAGAAGGAAGGGGATGGGGAGGCAGACAGGAGAGGAGGAACTGAGTTACCCAGATAGCTGGGACCCCATTCAGACAGCTGAATCTACTCGCAAGATTGTGTTCATCCTTCCTTGCTGAAGAAGGCCATGCCATCAGAGAAATGATGACATGTCTTACACATGACTTTGTTTTGAGTGAGGGAGGTCTGTGCAAAGTCACGAGTCTCACTTCTCCTCCAGAGCCATCTGCAAACCAGTAATATAAAAATGATGATTATTCCTGAATCAATTTATTTATTCGATGCCATGACAAATTCATCTGGAATAATAAAAGACCAAGAATATCAAGGGGATTAATGGAAAAAATACAAAGTAAGGTAGCCTAGGAATAACAAATCTCAAACTATATTATGAAGCATCAAAACTATCTGGTAATGGCTGAGAAACAGAGTGGTGGATATGTGGAATAGATTAGTTACACAAGAAGTAGTAACCACTGACCTTAGTAACCTAAGGTTTGATAAAGATAAAGACTCCAGATTTTGAGAGAATAATAAACTATTTTAAAAACATTAGTGGGGAAAAACTGGAAAATAATAGGACACAAACTAGGTAGAGACCAACATCTCACACTATATACCATGATAAAGTTGAAATGGGCGCATGAGTTAGATATAAAAAGTGATACCATAAACAATTTAGAAGTACAAGGAACAATCTACCTGTCAGTTCTATGATGAAGGAAAGAATTCACGACGAAACAAAAAAATGGAGAGTATTACAAAACGGAAAAACGATGATTTTTGGTTACATTAAAATTTAAAAAGTAATTTTTTGCACAAACAAAGTAAATGCAACCATTATTGGAAGGACAGCAGAAAGCTGGGAAATGATCTTTACACCAAATGTCTCTGATAAAGGCCTCATTTTTCAAATATATGGAGAATTGAGTCAAATTTACAAGAATATAAGCCATTACCCAGTTGATAAATGCTCAAAGGCAGTTTTCAGATGAACAAATCAAAATTATATTTATTCATTTGAAGAAATGCTTTGAGTCACTTCTGATTAGAGACATGTAATTTAAAGCAACTCTGAGGTACCAACTCATAGCTATCAGATTGACTAACATGGCAAAAAACAAAAATGTGAATTCTGGAGAGGATGTGGGAAAATTGGGGCACTAATGTAATGCTGATGTCGTTGTGAACTGATCTAAACATTGTGGAGAGAAATTTGGAAATAGGCCCAAAGGACAACTCAACTTTGCCTACCCTTTCATCCAGCAATATCACTACTAAGTCTGTATCCCATTTCTATTACGTATTTATATAGTGATTCTTTTTTACAACACATAAATAATTACCCTAAAATTATACTCTCATTGCCTGTTATTACGCGTGTGTGTGTGTGTGTGTGTGTGTGTGTGGTTGTTTTTTTCAGTATCTGACTCTTTATGACCTTATTTGGCCTTTTCTTGGCAAAGATACTGGAGTAGTTTGCCATTTCCTTCTCCAGGATATTTTATAGATGAGGAAACTGGGTTACATAGGTTATGTGAATTTCCCAGGGTCAAACAGTTAGTAAATATGAGGCTAGATCTAGACTAAACCTGTCCTGACTCTAGGTCCAATACTCTTATTTACTGTGCCACCTAGCTGCCCACTTTTTATTCCAGGTGAGACAATGATTTTATGTAATTTATCTGAAACTCAATGGAAAAATTTAATGAAAATTTCTTTGGTAGTAGAGGGAGAAGTTTCCAATATTAATCAGTTAGAAGAAGATTTATCTGGGAATTTATTACATGCACTGTACATTAGTTTACAAGTGTTCTCAAATGTTTTGCAAGCTTTCCTTAGGGTTAAGCAATTAATTAAAGTCTACCACATATCCATTAAATCTCATGATAAATAGGAACACAAGAATTACCACATTAAAGTTGTTCTGAGGGTGTGTGACATTTGTAGAATTATTGAATTATTTTCTCAAGCAATTGAACAGAAACAGTTTTTGTCTTTATTTGAGTTCAAAAGAACGCAAACAACAACTACTTGTGAGCTCAGAGTAAAGGAATGTGTGGAATACATGCTCACAATGGTTTCTTTAACTGCAGGGCAAAGACATAATTGTTGAGAGATATTATTATACAGGGATCATGAGAAGAGTTTGAGGATCACTAAGCTTAAAGAAATAATCAGTTTCAATCGTTTCCTATGACAGATGATGAATGACTTGTCAAAAGTCTCATAGATCCTAATAGGTGGAGTCAATGTGAACCTAAGCATAAATACAGGCCATATCAGGAAGCTGTTCTGATTCAATTGCTGGTAAAGCTATTTGGTAACCACCATTATGAGCCTCTTAACAACATCAGATCAAAAACCCTGTGCTAGATGCTGGTTGATAAACATTTTGTCATCCTGAAAGATTAATGCCTTTAGTCCTATAGGACACATAAAACACTCACAAGTGTGTGTATTTAGATCTATTTGGTTTTAATTAAAACCTATGGACCCCCTCTCAGAATAATGTTTTGAATAAAGAGGAGTACAAAGAAACCAAATATGTGGAAATGTAGGCATGGAAATATTTTTTTCCCTAAAATTTCATAGGTCCCAGGTTAGGAAACCTTAAGGATATAGACAGAAATATATACTCTATAAAGAAATTATTTGACTAAGGATACCATTTTCATTGGCATACTAGATTGCTTTCACTTTAAAAAAAATGTTTCCTTACTATGTCTTCCATTTCACAGTCCAAGACATAAAAGATGTGCAAGGAAGGTCCTCAGTCTTTCCATGTAACTGAGTCACTTCCATCACACTGGATTTCATCACCATGTCAAGGAAAAACAAGGACCTCTAATTAATTTCCTATGATAAAAAAGTGAACTTAAAAGGCACAGCTCATAACTCTACAATTTAATACATAGAATTTACAATCACTACTCCTGTGGAATCATATCAAATTGATTAATACTGATTGAAATAGAGTAGGGGTCCACAAGTAATATTGCAATTGCTAGGAGATTCGTGAGATATTTAGATAAGAATATAGTTTTGATTAGGTTTAAATAATAACTTTAAAAGAATAAAACAGATTACAATTGACAGCTCAGAAAATAGATTTTTCTACACAACACTAAATCAACTATTTAACTCATTAGAGGGATGCTTTCAGGAAAAAGACCGTATTTCTTAACTACAAGACAAAGGACTAGTTAATGAATTTTCAAGCAATAACATTGGCTTTTATAGCTTTACTTTATCTGAGATTAAACATAAAGTAGAATGAACAATTTGATTAATTTCTTGTTTCAAAGTGTCCAGATATTTAGACATGCAGCTGAACATCATGGCATCTTGAAAGCTAATTCAATAGAACAAAAACTCTAGGCACCTTTACATGCTGGAAAACACTTAAGTGTACTCATAAATGAAGGCTAATTTTGGTTTCTGAAGATCTTGTAGGTCAACTCAAAGATGCCCATCATCAGAAATCTGAACTCTTGGTCATATATTCTCTGGCTATTTAATTCATAAAATAAGGAAAAATGCAAAATGATCCTCAGTTTTATATAACCTCAATCTACTGCCGTAATGATAGTGGAACCAAAGGAGGCAAAAGTATAAAGAATGACAAGTATTTTAATAAATCTATATTGGTTACTGATAATTAAAAATATGAAATCCTTTGACAATGACAATGGTACAACTAACAGTAAGAGACTGGGACAGAGCTCAGAGCCAATGACACTTTATTAAAGGGTCCACAGTACACTGTTAATCATGTGGACCTCAGATCTTCCTCCTTATTTGAGATGTCACCTTCTTCCAGGGTCTTATTTTTATAGGGCTTCATACTAGAAGGCCCCTCCCCCTCCCTTACTCCTTCCCTCACCCCTTATCCCTTCGCTCCTTCTCCCTGGACACCTCTGCTCAGCGTTCAGCCTGGACAGCCTCCCCGCGTGAGCCCCACCACTCATGCTGATGTGGTCCAGCGATGGTGCCGTCCCCTACCTGGCGCTGCTGGCTGAGCCATCAGAGGGGCGATGGATGGTCCCGGGTGGAGCTGTGTCTTCCCAGCGGGGAGGGCGGGCTGCGAGGCCTTGTATGCCTCGGCCTGAGAGGCTGGTCGGAGGCGGGGCGGCCCTTCAGGGGGCACCCTTAGCCATCCAACTGGGCCCCCCAGGTTACTCGGAAGCCAAGTGGACGGCAACGAGGGTCCCTTCTTCAAGCCACCTGTGGTGACCGTGAAGAAGCTGCCGAATTAGATGTACAAAGGATGCCTGCTGTCTCTGGGAATGAAGGGGGGCATTTGCGGCTCCCTCAAAATCCTGGACCCTCAAGCAGCCCCGCAGGGCCCGGAATCATTGAAAATGCCAGAGAACAAACCCCATTCTGTATCTCCAGACCAAAGAATTATGCTGACAGATTTAATTGAAAATGTTTACTTGTCTTCAATGAAGAAAAGAGAACTCAGAGGTTTAAAGGACAATGAATTGAATGAACAGAGGCCACACAGCGGTATCACAGTCTCCAAGAAATGTAACTGATTGCATCAGAGCACTCTAAGGTCTTCTAACCAAGAATTTCAGAAGACAGAAGAGATCACACACATATTCAAATAACCTTCATTAGCCAAAACTGCCAAGGCTGCAACTCTTCATTGTCGAGAAATTGTACTTTAAAATTTAGTGAGGAAAATGATGCAAGATAATGAAGGCGACACATGGTACAACCCAATTCCTGAGGATGATGACCATGTTGCTAGTTCTGAGGAAGCGAATCCTGATAATGTGGGTATTTCAGTTCTCACTTTGAAATTATCCCCTGGAAATGACTTGGCAAAACCAATGAAATATGTTGAAAGCTTGCCATTTTCTTCCTCAGGTAGCACAGCCAACTTAATTAATCAGGTAGATGTCATGTGTTCTACAGAATTTGTACAGCTGAACAAGCAGAGGTTTGGATGTAGGACTCAAGATAGTTCTTTGGCTGAAGAAAGCCCCACTTTGAAACTGATTACAGGTCCTGGAATCCCAATAGCTACAAGTAAATCTGAATTAAGTACAGCTGAACCATTTCCCCCTAGTCCTAACCCTGTGAAAAAAGATGGCTGGATCAATTGATCTTTTCCAGATAAAATCAAATCTCCAAAAACTGTAAGGAAGCTTTTCATGAAAATGAAAAAATTACCTGAACTCAGCTGAAAGCTAAGTGTCAAAAGGAACCTTGAGTCATATGCACAGTTCACACAGCCCCTCCTCCTTCTCTAAATGTAACTGTCAGGGTAGGAGCCACCTTCTGGGAATACACTCTTGCTGCTCAGAGAAACATGATAAGGCAATACCACTTGGACAGCAGTGTCTCTTCTCAGTATTCCTTCCCAAAAGAGAATTCTATAAGCTCTAAATCTACTTGCAAAGGTGGTTATCTCAATGATGGAGATTCACGTGAACTTATAATTAAATCAAGCAAATATTAATCTGAAAGGAAACATTTGAGGGGAAAGGAAATATTCTCAAATGGTAGTAGCAAAACTGAAATAGACATTGATGCTTTTAGACATTACAGCTTTTCTGATCACAGAAGTGTTCACAGTATCTCTCTGGACTCATGAGCATGCATTTCTGTGGAGCAGAGGATTTAAAACCACTGAGGATGGATTCAAAAGATGTGTTTTGTGCAATTCAGGTAGACAGTTAACAAAGCAAGAACAGCATTGCTTACATATCAGACAACTTTTTTAGACATGGATCACACCTTCCACACAGAAACTGAAAATGCATAGCACTTCAAGTCAATAGTCTTCAGTTGGGAACCAACACCAGGGAAAAATCGTGTATGTTGTCCCCCCCCTTACCATGTTCAGAGTGACAGATACATCAATTGGCTGTCAAAGTTGAGCCCAGAGGATTTATTTATGTGAAAGTGACTGTTATGGAACAGTGGGAGAATTCTCTTCCAGGTCAAATCAAGAACCAGTAATATTTGAGGTAGATGTTCAAATAGACGTGGAGAAAATGCAGAATTTATGGTGACACTATTGATGCAGAAATGTATTGTGGAAATCGAAGAGAGACTGTCAGGTAGTAGGCCTATACTGAATATGTGGTTCAGCAGCAATCAAGAAAGAACTTCAAGAAGCATTTGAGAAAGATAGCAAGGCTCTTGATCTGTGCGAAAATCACAGACATAAATGCAATCACAGGTGTCCTTAAGGATTATTTAGGAGAACTCTCTTCTTTTTGATAACCAAGCAACCCTACGAGGCAATGTTAGATGCCATGGCCAAAAATCCTTTGAAAATGACTGGAAATGGTTGTGAGAATGACCCAAATGGTTCTAAGTACTCTGTTGAACTTCTAGATTGTTTGCCTGATATTGAAAATGCAACCTAGAAGATGTTATTGGATCATCTGAAAGTAATAGCTTCTTTTTCTGAAGTAAATAAGATGACCTGACAGAATTTAGCAGTATGTTTTTGGCCTGTATTGCTGAATCAAAGGCAAGAGACTTCACATCATAATCACAGTCTTTACTGACTCCAAAGAACTTACAAGTGCTCTGGATTTCAAGAGTTCTTCATTACTTACTCCAGCTGTGGTCAGTGCCTTCTTGTGGTGTAGAGAAAATGCTGAATTCTCTAAGTTGGAAAGTCCAGTGAGGATATCATGGGATATGATGGAAAGAGAGACAATCTAAGTTTGAGTTCAACCCCTGCCACTTACTTTTGAAGACTTCATGTAAAAGTTTTCCAGCAGGATGCCATTAAGGCACTTTAAGTGGAAAGAAATCATTGATTTAATGAAAATTTAAAAAAATTAAAAAAAAATTTGGATGCTATATGACTTGGAGCACACATGTTTAGTAATGAAATTGTTCCATTATCTATGGTTTCTTTTAGCAGGGTATATAGTTTCCTTCCTTAACTCTTTTGAATCGATCTATTTCTGCTTTTGCTTTGTCTGAGATGAGAATTGCTACCCCTGATTTTTTTACATCAGCTGAAGCAAAATATATTCTGTGCCAAGCTTTTACCTTTACATTGTATGTATGCCCCTGTGTCAAATGGGTTTCTTGTAAACAACATATTGTTGGATGATGGTTTTTAATCGATTCTATTATCCATCACTTTTTTACAGTGGAGTTCATCCCATTCACATTCACTGTTGTAATTACAATCTTTGACTTTCCCTCCATCTCCTTTCCCCTTGATTATGCTTTTAGAGCTCCCTTCTTCTCCACAACAGCTTTTTAATTTTTGACCACTACCCCCCTCAATCTTCCCTCCCTTCTTTCAACCCCCCTCTGTTTTAATCCCCTTTTCCCTTACTACTTCTTCCCTCTCTTTCAGCTCTTTTTCTCCCTTTTCTTTCCACCTTTCCTTCCTACTGCCTATAGAGCTCCTTAGATTTCTATACTTACAGAGTTTGTTGTTCCCTCCTTGAATCCAATCAGAGGAGAGTACCTCTCAAACAATGCTCATCTCTCTGCACTATTTTTCTCTACTGTAATACATCTTTCTAGCTATTCCTGTGATGCAATCTATTTTTTCTGCCTCCCTTTTTCACATCTCCTGTTACAATCCCTTTGCACCCTTAAGTCACATTTGTTATCATCACATCATTTTATTAACACCCATTCTATCTATGTATATCCATTTTATATATCATAATAAGTATACACTTCTCAAGATTGACAAGCATCATATTCCCTTATAAGCATGTAAACAGTTAGCCCATATCAAGTAACAAGTTTTTTTTTCTTTCCTTGTTTACTTTTTTATACCTCTCTTGAGACTTGCGTTTGAATATCAAATTTTTTATTGAGTTCTGTCCTTTTCATTAGGAAGGTTTGGAAATCTCTTATTACATTATATCCGTGTCCTTGCCTGAAATGTTATGCTCAGCTTTGCCTTAATCCTTATTTATAGTCCCAGTTCCTTTGCCTTATGGAATATTATCCAGGCATCTTCTTTCATTTTTCTTTTCATCGTGACTTTTTGGTAGACCATTAATTCTTACATTTTCTCTCTTGGATGTATTTTCCGGGTCAGTTGTTTTTCCAATTAGATATTTTACATTTTCTTCTATCTTTTCATTCTTTAGATTCTGTTTGACTGATTCTTGATGTCTCATAGATTCATTACTTTCTACGTGTCTGATTGTAATTTTTATCAATTTGTTTTCTTCAGTTAACTTTTGCTTCTCCTTTTCCATTTGCCCAATTGTTCCTTTTAAGGAGTTCTTTTCTCCAGTTAGGTTTGGTACTTTCTTTTCTATTTGTCCAATGGTCCTTTTAAATTTTTCTGTGATTTCTTTTTTTCATTTTTTTAAAGTCATCAGTCAGTTTTTTCTTCTATTTCTCGAACTTGACTTTTAAAATCCTTCCTGAGTTCTTCCCAGAAGGCTCTTTGTGCTTCAGACTAGTCCACACGCCCTTCTGAAGATTCAGATGGAAGTACAATCTCAATGTTGACTTCTTTGGTATTTCCCTTTTGCTCCTTGTACCCATAGAAAGATTCTATGGTCTTTCCTTTTCTGCTTTGCCTCTTAGCCATGACATTCACCCTTTCCCTGGCTTTTAAAATACATCTCTGAGTCTGGGGCACAGGGGGCTCTGCTCCACAATTCTTGTACATAAAACTTGAGGCTTTTGCTACTTACCTGGTGCTTAGCTGGATGGGGGTAGAAAGCAGAGGCCAGTTGAGGTCTTTTTTATGTTCACCTGCAATTACTCTGTATCTAGCTCATTAAGTGTGGGAGAAGGGTTGTGAGGCTACAGGAGGTCTCCTCTGTTGAGCTAGAGCAACAGCAAGCTTAGTGGTTGTTGATCCTATCTGTGACCCTGTCTTCCCGTTTCCCCTGGGATGCTGAGGCACACCTGGGATCCTGGTTTTGGTGATTGCAGGCTTCATTTCCACGAGGCCCAGGATCTTCTCCCAGTTAGCTGAGGTGGGGTTGTCAGGGATAGCTCTGGTCCTGCACTGGTCCCCTTCAGGCACAGCAAGAGGGACCCATCTTAGTGATTTTCCTATTCCCACAGGCTAAGAGACGGTTTACCCCTTTTGCTGCTCCCACATTTCCAGGGTTTCCCCCAAGCAGATATTCTCTGGGCTCATCCAGGTCAACAGTGGTGGAGAGATAGCAATTACTGATCCCTCCAACATCTTGACTGGTACAAGAAAAAACGAGAAAAATGATTCAAAAAGCAAAATGGCCAAATGGAAAAGGAGGTTCAAAATCTCACTGAAGAAAATAGTTCTTCAAAAATTGGAATGGAGGTAAAGATGGTGGAGTAGAAAGACACACCTACTCTAGCTCTTCCCCCACAGACCATGAAATATCTGTAAAAAATGACTAAACAAATTCTAGAGCAGCAGAAGCCACAAAACAACAGATTAAAAGAGATTTCCAGCCCAAGGTAGCCTGGAAGGCCCACAAGAAATGTCTATCACCCAAGGTGCAGAGCCCAGCACAGGCCAAGCTCCTGCAGGATCTTGAAGAGAGGATGAAGACTGGATAGGGAAGAAGACAGGAATTTAAGCTAAAGCAAATAGGGTGAACAAAAATCACAAAGTCAGGATGTGGAAAATTAATATTCTAAAACATCCCACAATATATTTAGAGGTAAAATAATGTGGTAATATTTATAGCTTTTCAGAAAACCAGGTAGAAGATTATGAAATCTAGCTATATACTGGATGTTGAGGGCCAAAACACTGAGTTAAGGGAATACACTGCAGTAGTCAGGAAAGTGATGGTAAATTTTTAAGAACTGAGCTCTGAAGAAAAAAAATCTATCTATCTATCTATATGCATACATACGTACATACACATATACATGTATGTATGTTTGTATGAATGTATGTATATGAACACACAGAATTTTTAAGTTTAATTTCATTAATAAAACTTTATTGACAAAGAAAAAATGAAATTGAGATGCAATTTTTAATTGTTGGCATGGGAAGTGTAGATGTTCACATTGGATATTTAAAGAAGGGTTCCAAAAAAAATAATTAGAGCTGGATCCTGTACTGTCTTGTCTGCAGTATGGCCTATCCATAAAGATGATTTGAGCAAAAAAAATCATGTGGAAGTGATCCTCAAGGAATTTTACTTCAACTTTCACATTATTGAAGGACTCTAGAAATTTCACCTCGTTTTTACCTCAGAAATTTTCCTCTGAAGAACCACAGACACCAAGGAAGGGAAGACTGAAGGACTTCCTATTGTTTTCAGAAATCAGGCCAAGCAGTGGTGACCAGACCTGATCCTGGGCTGTGGCTGTGAGGGAGAAGAAGTGAGCAAAAACCTTGTGAGAGTGATATCACCAGGAGCAAGAATACTAACAGGACAATGTGGATGTGGGAACTACCCATCCCTAAGGTTGATCTAGCAGAAATAATTCAGAAAATAACAGAAAGGATGCAGTCCAGGGCAATATTATTCACAAGATGGGCTTAAAACTTGATTTTAACAATATTTTGCTGCTAAAAAAATATAAGATAAATTAAAAAGTAAAAATAAGTAAGCAAAGGACAAAGTATCCAACCACTGGTAGCTACTTTTGTGTAAAAGAAGATCTGTGTGAATATTCAGATGAAGGTAGTGAGGTTAAAAAAGGCCACTCATCCTGAAGAGTAACTTTAGGTAACAAGCCCAAATGGTCACAAACCCAAAAATAAATCTTGGGAGAACTTACAAAGGAATTTTAAATAAGAAACAGGAAATAAAACAGAAAAATTAGAACAATTCAAGAACCTTATGAAAAGAAAATTAACCAATTGGGGGAAAAATGGTAGAAAATAATAAGGCAGAAAATAGAAAGGAATTCTAAAATCAGATAAGAGAAAATATGAAAAATGAGGAAAAAGTAAAAGCAACTTAAGAAAATTTAAGAAAAAATATGAAAAGAAAGTTAATCAATTAGAAAAATGATTGTTGAAAAACTGTTTAAAAAACCCTGAACAGTAGAATAAGTTAAGTGGAATGAAAGGACATCATAAGACACCAATATATGATGAAACTAGATAAAAACAACAAAAAAATGAAATATATCCTTAGAAAAACAAATATTCTGGGGAAGAGATTGAGAAGAGACAATAAAAGATTGTCAGTCTCCCCAAAAGTTTTGATAAATGAGAGGATCTGGATACAGCATTACATAAAATTGTTAAAGAAAATTGCCTTGAAGTTCTAGAACAAGAAGATAAAGTAGAAATAGAAAGAGTACACCAATCATCATTTGAAAGAGATCCTAGAGAGAAAACTTACTGTAATGTCATATCCAAGTTTCACAATTCTGAGGTTAAAGAGACAATATTGCAATCAGCAACAACAACCAAAATGATACTACTGTATAAAAATAAAGAATCAGGATTTCACAAGAACTAGCAGCTTCTACATTAAAAGACCATAGGTATATGAGCATTGTATGTCAAAGAGCAAAGGATCTGGTATGGCTTCCAAGAATAACTAATCTAGCAAAGCTAACTATAATCCAGAATAAAAAAAAAATAGGTATTTAATGAACTGAAAGACTTTCAGGTATTTGTAACAAAAAGACCAGAAGTCAATGGAAAATTTGACATAAAAGATTCAGAAGAAAAATACAGAAATCAGTAAAGAATAATTATAAAACAATGACTAAGGTCAAACTGTTTCCTTCTGATACATGAGCATCTTATCAATGTTAATTATGATTAGTTATGATAAGAAGTAATTCTCTACTTAAATTATCATTATTGAAGTTATTGGAATTTTTATGTAATGAGCTGATTCTAAAAAAAAAGCAAAATTTGGTAAGATAAGGCTAAAAAGAGAAATTTTCTCTTCAAAATTGCATGTGAAAGGAAGAACTAATATGGAAGAAGCAGGTGAAAGGTGGAGTGCATATGTTGAGGGCCAGGATGGAGTGCGGTTGACAAGATCAGGATAGACCTTTGGGGAAAACTGTTCTTTGAGACTGTGCTCATTACCATCCGGAATGGCTTTCCATGACCCCCAGATGTTGCTGTCTCTGTGAGATAGATACAGAAAACAAGGGATATGTAAAATAGATGCCCTCTAGGCTAATTATCTTTAAAGACAATAAAATGGCCAAATCACTAGGGCAGGAGACAAGCAGAATATCACGTAGGCTTGCAGTTTGTGTCTATTAATACCCTGACCCTCAGATCAATAAAGGGAGTTAATCTATCTTCTCCCGCCTGCCTGACTCTTTCTTCTCCCCCACGTCACCAAGCTGCACGAGGATGCAGGCTGTCCATCACATGTATATATACGTATATATCCATATAAACAATAAATGAGAGACTTTTATAATATGAAAGAAGAGGGTAAGGGGAGAAGATAAGTTAACAAGAATGGGTAAAAAGAGAAGTTGAGAAGGAAAAAAGTGAGTTAAAATAAGATAGAGGGAAATTCATGAATAATAACTATAACTTTGAGTGTGAATTAGGTAAAAATGAAGATAATTTGGAAAAAACCCATTAGTAATATCAAAGAAAATAATGGGAGAAATAGCTGTAAAGGAAGGAGATGTAGAAGTGCCAGATCTTGAACTGTATTATAAGGCAGTAATTATAAAAACCCTCTGGTTCTGGCTAAGAAATCAAATGGTGGAGCAATGGAATATTTACAGTAACAAGTAGAAATAATCTTATATTTGAGAAATCTTTTATCTCAGAAAAATTTTGGCATAAATATTCATTATTTGGTTAAAACTATTGGGAAAACTGGAAAGCAATGCAGCAGAAACTGGGCATAGAATAGCACCCTACATCATGTACCAAGATAAGGTCAAAGTGGATGCATGACATAGAAATAAAGGAAATTTTAAAATAGAATTAGAACATATAACGTACTACTTACCAGATTTATAGATTGATGAACTGTTTATAAATAAACAAGAGATAAAGAACAAAGTTAAGTATAAAAGGGATAATTTTGATTACATTATTTTAAAGGGTTTGGAACAAATAAAGGAAATGTAGCCAAGATTAAGAAAGCAGAAAATTCGTGAAAAAAAAATCTGTAGATAACTTATTAAAGGTCTCATATCTATAGTATGTAAAGAATTTTGTCAATCTCTAAGAATACAAGTCATCCTCCAACACATAAGTTGTAAAAATATAAAAGCAGGGAGTTTTCTAATGTAAAAATCAAAACAATTTTTAATCCTACGAAAAATACTCTAAACCATTATTGATTAAGTAAAAATAAACAAAGCAACAAATAAATGCATAACTAAGTAATTACTTTGAGTAAATAAGTTATTTTGACCATTATAAATACTCAAGCTACAAAGGACATGTGAAGAAAGATACTATCTCTCTCCAGAAAAAAACTGACAAATAGAAGCATGTATAGAAAAATTATACATGTAAGTATGTATATATATATATATATATATATATATATACATAAACATATATGTGTGTTATTAATATATGCCTAATTGTATCCATATCTAGATCTCCAGGGTGGAAGTGGAGTCGAGGGAAGGAAAAGATAATTTACAGTATAATTTTTTTGTATATTTGAAAGAAACAGCAAATTGTGCATACTAGCTTTGCAGTTTCATGTCCAATCACCTTTTTTATTGTTCTATGCTATGGAAATATTTGTTTTATTCCATAAATAAAAATAAATTAAAATAGAGGAACAAAGAAGATATATACCAGCACACACACACACACACACACACACACACACACACACACACCACAAAAGACACATCCCTTGGTTACGAGTATAGGCAATGGGAGGTACTATTTGAAATGGTGCTGTCTGTATAAATTATGTTTCTGCTAAAGGAAAGAAGAGAAATGTTAGTATTAGAGGGGTTTGTTTTGTAGTTGATTGTTAAAACCATTAAAGTTAAGGCACTCTAGGAGGATTGTAGAAATTCATCTCTTCCTATTACTCCTCGAGAAAACTTAGGTGTTTGTAAAAAGTGCTTAGCACAGTGCCTGGCAAATCACTGGTTCTATGTAAATGCTTGTTCCCTTTCCCTTCTTGCTCTGTTTCCTCTTCCCAAATACTTTTGTTTGGCTAAAGGAATTAATCTTCCCATACTTCCAACTTGTGCCATTGGAGAAGACCCTTACCACAAAACATTGGTGTCAAGCCAGGTTCTACTGCCAACTACTTGTAACAATAATAACACTGCTGGGGCACTAGGTGGCACAGTGGATAGAGTATAGTCCCTGGAGTCCGGAGGACCTGAGGTATAATCTGGCCTCAGACCTTTGACACTTACTAGCTGTGTGATCTTGGACATGTTCCTTAATCCCAATTGCCTCGCCTTCCCTGCTTCCAGAAAAAAAAATAATAACCACTACTTAGTACAGGGATTGAGGTGGGAACTTTTCTCTTCCTTCTTCATGAAAGGTATCCTCTCAACTGCTCCCACACAAGACAATATCAGTTGCATTTCTAGAGAAATTTGGGCTTTATATGGAGTTTAGCTCCTTTTGGCACAATCAATCTTCAATTAATCCCCTTCTTCTGGTGTCATGGGAGGGGGGAAGGAGATGATTATGTCTTAGATTTTGATTTGCTTCTAGTCTAATATTTCCCAAGGGGAGGAATAAAAGGTATTCAATGAATAATCAGTTATGGGTTAGATACTTAATAAATGCAAAATAAATGCTTAAGATCTAAGCCACAATCACAAATAAGAAAAGACTTCAGCTCAAGAAGTAACAATACTGTCCCGGATTTACACCACTCATGACTAAATATGAAGACATAAGGGAAGCTGCAAAAATTCTTTGTCAATAGCTTTGTTAACTGAAATAAATCTTCCTGTCCTTTACTCTTTTTTGCTATATGCTACATGAATCCCCTTCAAAGGTGACAAAACTACTTCTATATCCATGGTCTACACTGTTTTTCTGGCTCTTCTTTAATTGAACAATACACCTTATATTGTATAGGTAAAGGAGCTGAAAAGATTTACTTATTTTAGGTAGATTACAAAAATTTGCTAAAGGTTATAAATAATATTATAGCTATTATTGTACATATAACATGCAAACATGGTTTCTAATTGCCAATAATTTTGGGGAAAATCAGCAAAGGAAATATAGATTGTAGAGATGATTCAACATTTACCAAATTCTCATTATATGCAAGTCATTATGCTGGAGTTTAAACCCAAGGATGCCAAAAATTGTTGAGGATTCACAATGTGTTGTGGTGATACCATGTCAAAGAATTCACCTCTAATCCAAGTTTAGGTATTTATTGAGATTGACTCCTCTCATGAAGTGAATTAATTTCCAAGAGGAACCAGCAACCTCAGAGAAAACAGGATGGATTTTTATAGGGTAAAGATGCAATTACATAACAGAAATTTATATAGAACATAGGAATACGATAAATATTTGAAAAACAGGAGGAATTTGTTAAGGGATTACATAATGGAGGAGAGTTCCCATCTATGGTTGGTGGTTAAACATTCTGGCCATAGTTCCCTCCAACTGGCTAGATATTGTGGTCCTGTATAGTCAAGATAGATAGCTAGGTATTGTGGTCCTGTCTTGGCCTAGATGGATGATGTGGTTGTGATTGACTACAAGAACACAACTGGTTTTGTGGGAATAAGTGTAGAGGTCATGACTGGGGAGAGGCAGTGGCTGGGTTCCCACACTTGCTATTTCTGTGAGAACTGAGTTTTGGGGACACATTTGTTGTACTAGTTAGTAGTAAGGCATGTATGAAGAAGTTAGGGCATTGGGTGGGTAAGGGCATTGGGCCTGTAATGAAGTTAGACTTTTGGGGCTAGGGTCAGCTCTATTAGGATTTCATCATTCTACTCTTAAAGAGCTGTGACCCAAATTCATTTGGGAAAAGGGACAAGGGTTTCTGTTTCAATAGCTTCTTTAAGCTAAAAAGGAATGTAGAACAGTCCCTGTTTCCAGAGAGGAAGGTGACTGGAACTGAAGATAGGTCACATCCAGGGGATGGTGGGTTAGTATGGACTGCTACCAACTGTTTGCTGCAGACTGTAGGTGAATTGACCTATAGTCTGAGAGACACAAATCTGACAGGCAATATGCAAGCCCCCAGATAAAAGGAGAAAGACAGATAGCTATAGTAACAGGCAATTGACTAGTCTAACCCATTTAGTAAATTATTTAGTCTGTAGAAGGGAGTATAATTTTAGGCTTAATAACTCAGATCTAATAAACATTTTAGTAGCTTAGATGCATCCCAGCCTTAGGATATAGGATAATGATTAACATTGTGTTTTCACCTTTGTTTCACAAGCTTCTTTTTTATTTGACTATACAGGCAGTTAGATGATAAACCCATGTACTAATTTACACAGTCGTTTGGAATATGGAATGACTACACATTCAGATTGAAAACAACAAGATTTCATATACTTGCCTTGTATTCATATCTTGTAGTGACCACTTGCTCTAATTAGTGAAATTGTCTATAAAAGGAAAAAAAGCAAGGACATGCCAGATACGACAAGATAAGACATCCTTAGCTCTGTTTGCATTCAAATAAGTCACCTTATTTCCATCTCGTAGCCAGACTCTGGAATAATCATATGGGATACATTTTTTTCAAAGGAAAATGGGGAAACTGAGCCAGGAAGGCCTCATCTTACATTGAAACTAAAATTGCCCTCTTAGCTTTTCTCAGACAAAACTATACCCATAGCAGGATCACATTCTCTCTGGATACCTTGTGACATTTCTCTCAGATACTTATTTAATGCAGAAAACTACATCTAAATTCAAACTCAAAATAAGATCATTGCTGTCCCAAGAGCTTTTACCTCAAATGGCAAGTCTCACCAATTACAGCATAGGGCTAAATGCAATTGTTTTTACTCTGATGCAGCTATAATAAGCAATAAGAATTTCTCAAGACTTACATATATAAGAGATTTCATTTCTCAGTAAGCTAAGTCCATTGTTCAGAAGCTCCATAATCCAAACAAGATTTTATTTTTCCTTGGACTGATGACCTTGTCCACCATATAGAGTCAACTTGTTTTAGTTGTAAGACAAGGTTAGTAGAGCTTAATAAAATAATTTAATTGGTTATAAATAGGATTTTTCCACTATCTTTCAGTTTCAAAAATTCATTTTAAAAGTTATTTTGTCTAATATTTTTTCTGGCTTACAACAGTCACTAAAGTTTTATAACATAAGATAATTTTACCTCAGTTTATAAATACAATAATAATACAAACAGCAAGCTTCAGATGACATTAATTGCATTGCCAAATCATCACATGTAAAAATTATTGATAGAAGATTGGTCTTACCAAGTGTAGGGACTGGTTGGCTAGCTGGCTTCTGACCTCATTTTCCCCTATACTTTTCCCCCCTCCCTACAGTTACAAAACCTGATCATGGAGGATGGGAGAAAGAGGGCACCACTCCTTGTGTGGGAAGGACTGAAGTACAGGGAGTGCTGGGAAGTTGTAGAGTCCAGCAGCTGAATCAAAGGCCCTAGAGCCACTGGGGAGGGGAATTTAGTGGATAAGAAGGAGGGTCCCTGAGAAACCTACAAGGTTACTGATAGGGGATTGCTTGGCTTCAGGGAAGTTGGAGCAGAAATTCTAGCTCTGGTGGTGTGGGAGGAAGATCTTGGGGATTTGAAAGAAGAGTTTCATCTGCTTGCCTAGAGGAGTGGGCTTTGGGGTACCCAGAGGCCTAGGGCTGTTGCCAATGGAGTCCTTGTTGTACCTGTTATACCATTCCCCTCATTCATTTTGCCAAGTGGGGGAGATTAACACAAATTCCTTACCATTCTTCTAACTTTTCCAATGCAACTTTAGCTCAGTCAGACCCAGGACGATAGGACGAAGGATCTTAATTGTTGTAACTTTTCACTCTATCCTTAGTTCGATCGGAGCCAGGATGAGAGGGAGCACGCACTATAGCCCTAGCCTGGGAAAACCTGGGACCACAGGGAGGAGAATCTTAGTGGGGTTTTTTTTGGCTTTTACTCAAATAAACTCCACCTCTATCTCCACTCTTTAAAACAGCTTTGGAAATGAGAGTTTTGAACCTGCCAGTCAAGATGTGTGGGATTCTGGAAAAGATCCAGTGGTGTCTAGTCTCCACTTCCCCATGCTGCAGAGCTCAAAGCTTCATCTCTGATGTGTCTCTTTTTCAGTTCTATGCATTTTCCCATTTACCTTGGTGCCAAATAGTAACCAGAATGAATTCAATTATCTGGATCTGTATTCCAAATAATATTACACAGTTCTCTTTCTGTGACCCAAGGAAAGTTTAAGTGCTAGCCCTATTCCAAAGTGCCGCTTTGAAACCTGCCTCTCTTTGATCAGTGATCTGACTCCTTTTCTTTTAGATAGATATGAGGAGAGATGTTTCCTCCTTCTCCCTCTTTAGCTTTCTGTTTTTCTACCTCGAGAACTTGATTGCAGTCCAAGGAAAGAGAGACAGACAGAGAGAGAGACAGGGAGGGACAGAGAGAGAAAGAGACAGAGACAGAGAGAGAGAGACAGAGAGACAGAGAGAGACAGAGAGAGAGAGAGAGAGAGAGAGACAGAGAGAGAGAGACTTCTTTAACATATTGCCAATCTTTCTAGCCTAGGTACATTTTCTTTTCTGACTGACTGTAGTTTGAATCTTACAAGTTGACAGACTAAGAGATTTTTGCATAGACACAGAGCAAACAAATACAAACAGAAAGCACAGATAAACAGCAGGATCTATTACAGCTTAGTAGTCACATAGTATGGGAGTTGGAACTGAATGGCTAAGGAAATTCCCCTATAGCCATGTTCGTCTCAGTGATGTCCCACCGAAGGACAAAGAGAAAAATAAGTTGAAAAATTCTCAAACAGAGCATCCTCTGTCTAGATGGAATTTGTTGCCCTTACAGCCTTGGGCACTAAAGCCCAAGTAATGCAGTGAAGCTTTCCTAGGGGCTTGAAGGACATCCCAGCTAAGAGAAGAGAAAAAGATGGGCTTCCCTTGGATAAGAGGGGATCCGATTCAGAGACTCTGCTCCATGTGGAGGTGGAGGTCAGAGTTCTAGATTCAATCCCACCCAAGGACGCCAAAAACTATTGAGGTTTCATAATGTGTTGTGGTGGAACCATCTCAAAGAATTCAGCCAGACCACCTCTAATCCAAGTATAGGCATTTACTGAGAGTGACACCTCTCCGAAGTAGGATAAGCTCCAAGAGGAACCAGCAACTTCAGAGAAAGCAGGATGGATTTTTATAAGGTAAAGATGCAATTACATAACAAAAGTTTACATAGAATATAATAATATAATGAATATTTAAAAGGCACGAGGAGTTTGTTAAGGGATTAGATAATGGAGGATCTTATCTATGGTTGATGGTTAAACATTCTGTCCATGCTGCCCTCCAGTAGGCTAACCATAGTGGTCCTGTATGGTCATGATAGATAGTTAAATATTGTGGTCCTGTCTTGGCCTAGATGGATGTTGTGATTTTGATTGACTACAAGAACACACCTGCTTCTGTGGGAATGGATATGGGACTCATGGCTAGGTACAGGCAGTGACTGGGTTCCTGTGCCTGCTACTTCTGTAAGAACTAAGAATTTGAGGGACACACCTATTGTTCTAGTGAGCAGTAAGGCATATATGAAGAAGTTAGGACATTGATGGCGTGGAGGAGGAGGGAGGAGGCTACTTACATGCAGTGGGGCTGTAATGAGGTAAGACTAATGGAGAAGAGGGCAGCTCTATTAGAATTCCATCAATTACGCTAGTAAAAATGATGAAAACAGAATAGGTTGTTAACCTTAGGGAACTTACAGGAATTTTAAAGAATGTATATGACCAAAATAAGATAATTATATAATACAAGGTAGAGTTAGAAGTCAAAATATAGAAAAAATAATCTAAGATTATCTGAAGCAAATATTGGAAGCAATCAATGAATATAGCCTCTCAGAATTCAAGAATTTTAAAACCAATAAACACAGGTTGGTTTTAATTTAAAATTTCCTTTTTCATTTCCTTTTAATAACAGTATTAGGCGATCCTAAAATACTTTAACTCCATATTGAGCTTTATTTTGCTTTATATTTTCTCAGAAATATATATTCTGGGAGGCTTGTGTAAGACATCAAAAATCCAAACTAGGTAAAAAAATAAACTAAGATACAGAGAATTCTACTTGCTTATCCCTAAGGGGCTCAGCACCCCTCCCTCACTGTCTATCAAGCCCTGGAAGTAGGACTGTTATAAGAGGATCCTACGACTTACAACAGAGCTCACCTCTCCCCCTCTCCCCACACAGTGCCAACAAAAACAAAAAGAAAAAAAGGAAAACAAAAAAAGAAAATAAACAGAAAGAGGCATAAGGGTGTTCTTCATCCCAAGAGAACTCAGAAAATTGAGGAACTCAAGGAACTGGAATGGGACATTTTGGTGCATGAGTGTGTGTTTTTCCTTGGTTGCTGAAGAAGATCATGCTATCAGAGAAATGATGACATGACTTGCATTTGACTTTATTTGGAGTGAAGGAGGGATGTGCAGGTTACCAGCCTCACTTCTCCTCCAGAGTTATCTGAATCCAGTGACCAGATATTCATCAGGATGACTGGAAATGACTCAGGATGAGGGAATTGGGCTTAAGTGACTTGTCTAAGATCACGCAGCTGGTGAGTGTCAAGTGTCTGTGGTGAAATTTGAACTCAGGTCCTCCTGACTCCTGCACTGGTGCGCTATCCACTGCACCACCTAGCTGCTTGGTGCAAGAGAGGCTATGTGGTGAGACACTGAGCCTGAGGAAAAGATATCAATATCCATTTAAAGTATATGGGTGGGTTGAGATGTCAGTTGGTGCAGTGACTAAGGCTGGAAAACTATAAATTTCTCAGCTTGACACGTAGCTGAGCAAGTTTTGAGATGCAGAGCCCTGAAAAACAATAATCAAAGATGAAATGGTCATAAATATATAGGGGATTACAAAAGGAGAACAACAACAATAACAAAACGACTATCTGTAGTCTGACAGAACAAACAGAAATAATACCTACTTCTAAAAGCTATACCTTTTTATTGCATATCAAGAAAATTCTCAATTTGGTGTCTTCCATATCATGTTATTGACTTGTATTGTACTTGTATTCCACTAAAACCTTCTTCAGGCCAACTATTTTTTCACTATGCCTTCTTTAAACCACTATGAAGGTACCATCTTCTTCTCTCCACTCCTAAACATCCCTAGTTTCCTTTTAGATCTTCTTCCATGTTCAAGCTTCATACCTTTCCTTTCCCAAAGTCATCAGAATTCAAGGCTTGCTTGACTTTTGGCTCACCCAGCTATACAGGCCTAATCCTTTATAATACTCCAACTCCTGGCTCTGATAATTTATTCTTCCCTCAGAAATAAAATATACTCTATTGATGTGAAAACCACTAGATACCTCCCTCACAGCTTTGAAAGGAGGGTTTCAATCTCTTCGAATATTTCTGTATATCAATGCTGGTAATGACATGAGATATCAGTTTTTCTTTTTTTCAGATTTTCATAGCAACATAGATACACCATTAAAATACTTTTTTCCAGTCACTTCTAGACAACAACATGAGGTTAAAAGTTGAGTAGTATTTCCTGTTTAAGCCTACACAAATTCACATAGCTTGCTGAGTGCTTATGTAATATTTGGGGAAGTTTATGATAGCTAAAACTAATCTCCAGTTCTATCTTCTCATTCATATTCAAATTTCATATTTCTATCTGCCTATATGACATCTACTTGGATATACCAGCTGTCATACCAGATATATATTATGTATACAACAAATTATTAATTTTCTTCCTCTTGAATATTGCTTTGTAAATATTCTTTATCTTGCTTTAAAAAATGTATTTTATTGTATGTCACCAGACAGGTTGTACATTTTTAGAAGGTAGTGTCTTTGAAATCTTATTATTCCTCAAACATAGTAGCTAGCTTAATGGAAAGCAAGAAATACTGTTGGATTATTGAATTTGAAATGTGTAGACAAAATCCAACAACATTTAGTTTCTGCATTTTATTTTCCCATAACGGTTGAGCTTCTGGTTCAAATCATCAAGTAAGACACTTTAATATTTCACGTTTTGTGGGGAGGTTGTTTTCCAGTCACAGTTCAAACACTAAGGGACAATACCCTGTTTTTTTTTTCTTCTTTAAACTCTGTGCAATTTTTGGATAACTGATTAACTTTCTAAAGAATGTGTATAAAGTGTTTAGATTAGCCCTAAGGGTATAATTTTAAGCATCACTTTCAAAACAGGCTTAAGAAATAAGCCTTATAGTTAGAAGCATTTCAAATAACAAATTAGAACCTTAATGGCAAATCAAATAATCTCTACCATAATGAATGCACATAATTTAGAGCTTTTTATTGCCTGTTTGAGAACACAGTTACTCACAGAAGTTTAGAACAGTAACAGCACCATCAGAAGAGACTTGGCAGGTTTCTACAACTTTTTAGCTTAGTGAAAAAAAATTTGCATGATGTGTATTGATTAAAATGTAAATTTGACATAAAGTAAGCATGAGAGAAAATGGATCTGCAGCAAAAATGCAAACAAAAGAGTTAAATTTAATAATAAGCAAAATGCATTACTCCTAAAATATCATACATAAATTGTCAGGCCTTTTTTAATCATATATGTGGATTTATTTCATATTGAGCATAAAAATAAAAAAGAGAAGATAGTGGAAAGCCACAAATTTTCCTCTTAATTATTTAAAGACCTAAATATTAATTTTTTTGTGTTTTTATCTGCCTTTCTTCCTTTACCATCAGAAGGGTACTATGGTCTCAATTCTGTGTTCTTCTAGGGATTCAGTCCATTCTCTGTAACCTAAATAATCAAGACAGATTAGGAGAGCATGAATCATCTATGACAAGTTACCAGCTATGGTATTTTAATCTGCCATAGTATGAAATTTCTAAACTTATTACAAACTACTCATCATTTACTCTGGTCATCAGCCAAGATATTTTTCTGGTCCTCACATACAATATTGTTGTTCAGTCATTTTTGTTTCTCAGTCATGTTCTTTTCATAACCCTGTTTGGGTTTTTCTTGGCAAAGACATCAGAATTTCTAGTTTGCCATTTCCTTCTCTAGGTCATTTCAGAAATCAAAAAAAACTGACAGAAATATAATTAAGTGACCGGTCTAGGGTCATACAGTTATAAATGTCTGAGGCCAGATATGAACTCAGAAAGATTAGTTTTCCTAACATTAGGTCTAGCAATCTACTTTAATATTAATGTAAAGAATGTAATGGTAATCTAAACGACAAGATTTTTCCCATTGAAGAGTCCCACATGTACAAAAGTATTTATAGCAGCACTCTTTGTGGTGGCCAAACACTGGGAATCAAGAGGATGCCTGTCAATTGGAGACTGGATAAACAAATTTTGGTATATGAATGTAATGGAATACTATTGTGCTGTAAGAAATTATGAACAGGAAGACTTCAGAGAGGCCTGGAAAGACTTATATGATCTGATGCCAAGCGAAAGGAACAGAGCCAGGAGAATTTTGTACACAGCAACAACCACAGTGTGTAAGGAAATTTTCTGATAGACTTAGTACTTTATTGCAATGCAAGGAGTTAAAAAATTTCCAATAGTCTCTTAAGGCAAAAAGCCTTCCACATCCAGAAAAAGAACTATGAAATTTGATGGTGGAATGAAGCATATCATTTTCTTCTGCATTATGTTTTGTTTTGTTTTATGATTTCTCACATTCATTATAACTCTTCCATGCAACATGACTAAGGTGAAAATATATTCAATAAGAATGTATGTGTAGAACCTATTTATAATTGTATGCTGTCTCAGGGAGGGAATAGGGAGGTATGGGGGAAAAAGGGGTAGGCAAAGGAATATCCAAGAAATATAGAAATGATTGTAGAACACTGTAAACAAATATTATTTTTTAAAAAAGAAATGTTTCAGAAAAAAATTGCCCATTCCTTAATACACCCATGTGACCTAGGAAGTCAATGTCACATGGAGACTCTGGTGGATGGAGCTTGCTGAATGGGTAGAACAGGAAGGTATGGAGCAGAAAGGGTGGAACAGTAAGAGCAGAACTGGAGCAGAGCTTAGAGGTAGTTAGTCAGATTGGGCAGAGCTGGGAAGGATAGAGGAATCAGACTCCTAGGATTGTGAGTGTTCACTTGTGGGTAGGTCTGATAATGTGTATAAATTTCTTGGTTCCTATGATGGATTTCTATCTTTCTATGGCAGATTTGGCTTTCTGGTGTTGGTATTCGGCTTTCTGGTGTTTGAATAAATGGCACATAGTAAGTGCTATATAAATGTTACCTATTAGTATCTTGGTTCTTATAGTCCTGATTATGAACATACATATATAAGTGCATATGAAGAAATGCACATAGAAAACCATCAAATAAACAGAAGGTATGTGTTCCTTCCTCATATCTGAAAATCTCTCATTAAAGCCAAAACTTAGGTGACACACCACCTGTTATTTTTTTTCCTGAGACTTTCATCCTGCAGATTAAATGGCTGTAAGTCACATACTTGAACTTACAGAAGCCAGGATGGTGGAGTGAACAGTAAATACTCTCTCCTCCCCCTGATGACCTCAAAAGAACCATAAAATATTTCCCTAGGAAAATCCTGGATAAGTAGCAACAGCAGAAGGGGCAAATAGTCACATAATGCCTGAGGCTAGGAAAATAGCTAAGGGGGATTTCTCCTACTGTGACAGAGGCTAACCAGAAGGAGAGGGGACCCAGGGTGGTAGAATCTCAAACTAGGGCCCAGGGGAGCCTCAGCACTAAGAGAGAAGCACCAGGGAGGTGGAAACTCGCACTAGGATCCAGTCAAGCCTTAATGCTAGTAGAGGAACCCCAGGAGGGGAGGAAACTGGCACTAGGATCTAGGCATGCCTCAGCACACCAGGGGAAATGGGAAGACAATAGGGCAGCTGGGATCGTCATCCCCTGAGCTTCCCTTTGTATCACTTCAGCTGAGGAGATCTCCCATGACCAGACCACCCCTCCCCCACACTTAACATGCTAACTCCAGGGCTGATAGGAGAAAGACAAAACAAAAAGGTAAAAAGAAACCTGCTCTTAGTTTTTTCACACAAGTCAGCTCAACACAAACTTCTTCAGCTTCTAACCAAAAGAATCAGAAGCCACAAAACACAGTCAACATCATGAATAAGAGAAAGCAAAAGAAGGGCAAAAAAAACCATAGACTTTTTCTATGGGGACAAAGACCAAAACACAAATACCAAAGAGGTCAGTAGTGAGACTGTACTTCCATCTGAAACTTCAGAAAGCACTATGAACTGCTGCCATGCACAAAAAGCTCTCCTAGAACAGCTAAAGAAGGAAACAGAAGAAAAACTGACCAATGATTTTAAAAGTATGATAAAAGAATTCACTGATGAGAACATCTCTTTAAAAAGGAAAATTGAATAAATGGAACAACGGAAAATAAAAACTTGTTTCTCAAGTTGGGCAAACCATTTAACTTCCTATAAGGGAAGATGATACCTGTTAATCTTGAGAATTGCACAGCTACTAAAAAATATGAACGGGATATACATAGAGGGAATGGGTATAAAGTAAATGATGTCATGTTACAAGTATGATTTAAGCATGTGAAGGATTGTAACAGGAGGTGTGAAAAGGAGGAAGCAGAAAATGATAAATTACATGACAGGGAGAAGTACTGAAATGGATCAACCAAGAATAATTCACAGACAAAAATCAATTAGGAATTTCTAGAGCATCTTTATTAGCCAGGCTGGCGGCTGCCTCATGTAGAGACCCAGAGGAGACAGCCCCGAACTGAGGTGGGTGTGTGCATTTTAAGCATTTCAGTGCTTCTCGGTATAGCCTTGCAGTTCCTACAAAAAACATAGTCCTGACAGGGCAGGGGCAGGGGGCTTGCTGATAGGTAAGAACCCCCAAACAGAAGGTGGTTGTCAGGGTACTGCTATGCAGAGGACCCCAACAGAAGAGGTGCCAGGAGAGGGACCCAATCAGAGACTGGTTGTCATTCAACAAAAAGTAGTTGTCAGGAAGGGGGCTCAGCAAAAGGTAGTTGCCTGACAAGAGGGGTCTAACATTGCGGGGCGGGGCACAGGTTGTTACATGTGGACTAAAATGGACTAAACAAAAATTATTGTTAACCATTCATCAGATATTTCACAACCCTAAGGGGAATAATATTTTGACAGGGGCCCAACAAAAACCTGTTACTAGGCAGGTTATCCAACCCTGCCCAGTAACCCAACAGATATCTCTCAGCCTGGGGGCCCAGGAAGGAACAATGTCCATTTCAGTAAAAAATTATAGTAGAAGGAAAGAGGGGAGGGAGATGAGCATTGTTTGAGAGGTACTCTCATCTAATTTGGTTCAAGGAGGGAAAAATTAACTTAAGTACATAACTCTAACTAGCTCTATAGGCAGTAGGAGGTGAAGGGGGAAGAAAGTGGAGGGGAAGCCCAAAGAAAGGGAAGAAGCAGTAAGGGTAAAAGGGAGTAAAAGGGAGGGGGGGGCGGTAAAATAAAGAAAAGAAGGCTGCAGCAAGGGGTGGTGAAAAGTGAAAACTATTGAGGAGGGGAAGGGAGATGGGAGAATTAAAAGCACAAATGGTGGGAAAGAGGATGGAGGGAAATACACAGATTGTAATCATAACTCTGAATGTGAATGGAATGAAATCTCCCATACAAGGGAGACAGATAGCAGAATGGACTAAAAGCCATAATACAAAAATATGTGGTTTACAAGAAACACATTTGAAAGGGGGAATACACACAAGGTAAAGGTCAAAGGTTGGAGCAGAATATATAGTGCTTCAGTTGATGTAAGAAAAGCAGGAGTACCAATCCTAATCTCAGATAAAGCAAAAGCAGAAATAGATCTAATCAAAAGAGATAAGGAAGAAAATCATATTCTGCTAAAAGACGTTGTAGACAATGAAGAAATATCATTATTAACAATGTATACCCCAAGTGGTATAGTATCCAAATTCTTAGAGAGAGGTTGGGGGAGTAGAAGGAAGAAACTGACAACAAAATTATACCTCATCCTCCCCCTCTCTGAACTTGATATAGCTAACCTCAAAATAAACAAGAAAGAGGTTAAGGAGGTAAATAAAACTCTGGATAAGATAGATATGATAGATATCTGGAGAAAAATGAATGGGAATACAAAAGATTATACCTTTTTCTCAGCAGTATATGGCACATATACAAAAACTGACAATGTACTAGGACATAAAAACCTCACAATCCAGGGCAGAAAGGCAGGGATAATCAATGCATCCTTCTCAGATCATAATGCGATAAAATTATATATCATAAAAGGCCATGGAAAGACAAACCAATAATTAACTGGAAACTAAATAATCTAATCCTAAATAAGGTGTTGGTAAAACAACAACTCATAGAAACAATCAACAACTTCATTCAAGAGAATGACAATAGTGAGACAATCTACAAAATCTTGTGGGATACTTTAGTTTAATATCTTTTAATGCCTACATAAGTAAAATAGAGAAAGAGGAGATCAACGACTTGGGCATGCAGCTGAAAAAGCTACCAAAGAACAAATTGAAAATCCTCAAGTAAATACCTAATTAGAAATATTGAAAACTAAAGGAGAGATTAATAAAATTGAAATGAGGAAAACTATTGAACTAATAAAAAACCAATATTTAGTTTTATGACAAAACTAATAAAATTGATAAATCTTTGTTCAATATGATTTTTAAAAAAAGAAAAAAGAAAATCAAATTACTAATATCAAAAATGAAATGGGTGAACTCACCTCATTAACAATAATTAGAAATTATTTTGCCCAACTTTACACTCACAAATTCAGCAATGTAAATGAAATGGAAGAGTATTTTTAAAAAATGCAAATTGCCCAGTTTAATAGAAGAGGAAGGTGAATTCTTAAGCAACTCCATCTCAGAAAAAGAATTGAACAAACCATCAATGAACTCCATAGGAAAAAAATCTCCAGGGTTAGATGGATTTACAAGTGAATTCTATCAAACATTTAAAGAAGAGTTAATTTCAATACTATATAGAATATTTTTGAGAACTGGGGAAGAAGGAATCCTCCCAAACTCTTTTTATGATACAAATATGTTTCTGACACCTAAACCAGGAAGAGACAAAACAGAGAAAGAAAATTGTAGACAAATTTCTCTAATGAATACAGATGCAAAAATTTTAATAATATTTTACCAAAAGGAATACACCATCTTATCACGAGAATAATACATTATGATCATGTAGGATACATACCAGGAATGCAGGGCTGGTTCAATATTAGGAAAACTATTAGCATTCTTGATCATATCAACAACAAAACTTGTTGAGGGCCAGAGTGAAGTGCAGTTGACAAGATCAGGATAGACCTTCAGGGAAACCGTTCTTGGAGACTGTGCACATTATCATCCGGAATGGCTCTCCATGCCCCTGCAGATATTGTTTTCTCTGTGAGACAATAAAAGAGAATTATAGAAAACAAGGGATACGTAAAATAGATGCCCTTAGGCTCACAATCTGATTAAAACAGTCTTATAAGACTTATAAGACCACATCACCAAGCGGTGTAGGGACGTGGGTCGTCTGCTACAAAAACTAACAAAAACCACATGATTATCTCAATAGATGCAGAAAAAGCTTTTGTCATAATACAAGTCCCATTCCTATTAAAAACACTGGAGAATATCGAAATAAAGGGAAATTTCCTTAAAATAATAAGCAGTATCTGCCTAAGACCTTCAGCAAGCATGATATGCAATGGAGATAAGCTAGATGCATTTTAAGTAAGATCAAGGGTGAAACAAGGATGTCCATTATCACCACTGTTATTCAATATGATACTAGAAAAGTTAGCTGAAGCAATGAGACTAGATAAAGAAATTGAAGGAATAAGAATAGGCAAAGAAGAAACTAAGTTATCACTCTTTGCAGGTGATATGATGATATACTTAGAGAATCCCAGACATTCAACTAAAAAACTACTTGAAATAATAAGCAACTTCTGCAAAGTTGCAGGTTACAAAAAAAAACTCACACAAATCTTCAGCATTCCTATCTATTAGTAACAAAGTCCAACAGCAAGAAATAGGAAGAGAAATCCCTTTAAAGTTAGGGTAGACATTATAAAATATTTGGAAGTTTACCAGCCAAAACAAACCCAGGGAACATATGAACAAAATTACCAGACACTTATTGCACAAATAAAATCAGAACTAAGTAAGTGGAAAAACATCAGTAGCTCATAGGTAGGTCTAGCCAATGTAATAAAAATGACAATTCTACCTAAATCCATTTACTTATTTAGTGCCATACTAATTGAACTATCACATAATTATTTTCTAGTGCTGGATAAAATGGTATCAAAATTAATCTGGAGAAACAATAGGTCCAGAATATCAAAGGGACTAATGAAAAGAAATGTTAGGGAAGGTACTCTAGCACTACCACATCTCAAATTGTATTATAATGGAGGAATTGTCAGAACCATTTGGTACTGGCTAAGAAAGAGAAGAGTAGACAAGTAGAATATGCTAGGTACTCAAGACACAGTAGATATCGAATATAGCACTCTCCTGTTTGATAAATCCAAGGGCCCCAGCTTCTGGGATAAGGACTCACTCTCTGTCAAAAATTGCTAGAAAAACTGGATAATAGCATAGCAGAAACTAGGTGTAGACACATGCCTGACAACATATGCAAGAATAAAGTCCAAATTGGTACACAATCTAAACATAACAATTGATACCCTGGACAAACTGGAGGAACAAGGAATAGTGTATTTCTCAGATTTATGGAAAAGAGAAGAATTTTTGACTAAAGAAGAGACAGAAAGCATTACAAAGTGCAAGATGGATAATTTTCATTACATTAAACTGAAAAGATTTTGCACAATCAAAGAGAATGGAAGCAAAATTCAGAGGGATGTGGTGTATTGAGAAAGAATTTTCAGAGGAGCCAAGATGGCAGAGTAGAAAGATTCACAAATGCTAGCTCAGAGCCCACAATCCATAAATTACCTGTAAAAAGAAGAATTAGCCAAATGGAAAAAGAGGTTCAAAAGTTCACTGAAGAAAATGGTTCTCTCAAAATCAGAATGGAACAGATGGAGGCTAATGACTTTCTGAGAAACTAAGAAATCACAAAAAAAAACCAAAAGAACGAAAAAATGGGGGAGAATGTGAAATATCTCATTGGAAAAACAACTGATCTGGAAATTAGATCCGGGAGAGACAATTTAAAAATTATGGGTTTACCTGAAAGCCATGATCAAGAAAAGAGCGTAGACATCATCTTTCATGAAATTATCAAGGAATACTGCCCTGATATTCTAGAACCAGAGGGCAAAATAAGTATTCAAGGAATCCACCGATCACTGCCTGAAAGCGATCCAAAATGAGAAACTCCTAGGAACACTGTGGCTAAATTCCAGAATTCCCAGGTCAAGGAGAAAATATTGCAAGCAGCTAGAAAGAAACAATTCCAGTACTGTGGAACTACAACGAGGATAACATAAGGTCTAGCAGTTTCTACATTAAGGGATCGAAGGGCATGAAATAGGATTTTCAAGAAGTCAAAGGAACTAGGACTAAAACCAAGAATCACCTACCTAGCAAAACTGAGTATAATACTTCAGGGGAAAAACTGGTCTTTCAAAAAAATAGAGGACTTTCAAGCATTCTTGATGAAAAGACCAGAGCTGAAAAGAAAATTTGGCTTTCAAACACAAGAATGAGAAGAAGCTTGAAATAGTAAACAGCAAAGAGAAGTCAAAAGGGACTTACCGAAGTTGAACTGTTTACATTCCTACATGGAAAGACAATATTTGTAACTCTTGAAATTTTTCAACATTTGGATAGTTGGGGGGATTACACATACACACACACATACACACACGTGTGCGCACACACATACACACATGCACGCACACACAGAGACAGAGCACAGAGTGAATTGAATAGGATGGCATCATATCTTTAAAAAATTAGGGTAAACGGTGAGAGAGAAATATATTGGGAAGAGAAAGAGTGAAATGGAATGGGGCAAGTTATCTCTCATAGAAAAGGCAAGCAGGAGAATTGTTAGTGGAGGGAAAAAGAGGAGAGCTGAGAGAAAAACATGAAGTTTGCTCTCATCACATTCGACTAAAGGAAAGAGTAAAATGAACACTCATTTTGGTATGAAAACCTATCTTACAATACAGTAAAATGGGGGAGAAGGAGATAAGCAGGGTGGGGAGGATTATGGAAGGGAGGGCAATGGGAGCAGGGAGCAATTTAAAGTCAACACTTGGGAAGGGACAGGATCAAAAGAGAGAATAGAAACAATGGGGGGCAGGATAGGATGGAGGGAAATATAGTTAGTCTTACACAACATGACTGTTAGTGAAGTCATTTGCAAAATTACATAGATATGGCCTATATTGAACTGCCTGCCTTCCCAAAGAGAATGGGTGGGGAGGG
>CM053773.1:36450866-36469961 GCA_028658325.1 Potorous gilbertii
TAAGAAATACAGGTACTGGGGAATAGAAAGTTATCTGGCCCTACAGGACAAAAGAGAAGATAGGGTCAAGGGAAGGGAGGGATGATAGAAGAGAGGGCAGATTGGTGATAAGGGAAATTAGAATGCTTGGTGTATTGGGGTGGGGGTAGGGAACAAAGTAGGAGAAAATTTGGAACCCAAACCTTTGTGAAAATGAATTTAAAAGTTTAATAAAAAAATTTATTAAAAAAAAGAATTTTTACAGCTAACCTCGGGGATAAACACCTCATTTCTAGAATACATAGAGAACTGAGTCAAATGTACAATAATACAAGTCACTCCCCAACTGATAAGTCGTCAAAGGATATGAACAGGCAATTTTCAGAGGAAGAAATTAAAGAAATCTAAAATCATATGGAAAAATGCTCTAAATTACTTTTTATAAGAGAGATGCAAATCAAAACACCTCTGAGGTACCACATCACACCTATAAGATTGGTAAACATGACAGAACAGGAAGGTGATAAATGTTGGAGAGGATGTGGGAGAGTTGGAACAGTAATTCATTGTTGGTGGAGCTGTGAACTCATCCAGCCATTCTGGAGATCAATTTGGAACTATGCCCAAAGGGCTACAAAATTGTGGATACCCTTTGACCACGCAAAATCGCTTCTAGGAGTGTATCCTCAAGAGATCATAAAAATGGGAAAGGTTTCAATATGTATGAAAATATTTATAATAGCACTCTTTGTATTTGCCAGAAACTGTAAATCAAGGGGATGCCCATCAATTGGGGAATGGCTG
Source organism: Potorous gilbertii (assembly GCA_028658325.1). Lineage (NCBI taxonomy): Eukaryota > Metazoa > Chordata > Mammalia > Diprotodontia > Potoroidae > Potorous > Potorous gilbertii. Next base: position 36,451,650 of record CM053773.1, read on the forward strand.
TATAAGTTTTGGTACATGAATGTAATGGAGTACTCTTGCTCCATAAATAATGATGAACAAGAAGACTTCAGAGAGGCCTGGAAAGAATTATATGATCTGATACTGAGTGAAAGGAGGAGAACCAGGAGAATTTTGTGCACAGCAATGACCACAGTGTCCAACAGTTTTTTCAGGTAGGCTTGGAACTTTGTAACAATGCAAGAACTTAAAAAAAAATTCCCAGTGGTCTTTTAAGGCAAAATGCCTTCCACACTCAGGGAAAGAAATGTGGAATTCATTCACAAAATGTAGCAGATAATATGTGTTTGTGTGTGTGTTTGTGTATGTGTGTGTTTGTATTATGTTTTGGATTGTTATATGATTTCTCCCATTTATTTTAGTTTTTCTACACACATGACCATCGTCAACATCTATTCAATAGGAATGTATGTATATAGAATTATAAGTCGTCTTGGGGAGGGAGGGGGGTGATGGAGGATAGATAGTGGGAAAATATCTAAGTTTTATGGTAGTGATTGCAGAACAAAAGGATTATATTAAAAAATTGTTAAAAGATAAATTTTATTTTTGCTTTATTTTTAGTTTTCAACATTCATTTATGCAAGATTTTGAGGTCCAACTTTTCTCCCTGTCTCCTCCTCCTACCCAAAGACAGTATGCATTCTGAATACCCCTTTCTCCAGTCTGCCCTCATTTGTCACCACCTTCTCTTATCCCTTTCCCGTAAATTTTCTTGTAAGACAAGATAATCTCTATACCCTATTGTCTGTATGTCATATTTCCCAGTTGCATGTAAAAATAATTTTTAACATCCCTTTTTAAAACTTTGAGTTAAAAATTCTCTCCCTTCTTCCCTCTCCACCCACCTCCATTGAGAAGGCAAGCAATTTCATATAGGTTATTCATGTGTAGTTATGCAACACTTTCATAACAGCCATGTTGTGAAAGACTAGTTACAGTTCCTCCATCCTACCATGCTCCCCTATTATTCACTTCTCTCTTTTGACCCAGTCCCTGCTCAAAAGTGTTTACTGCTAACTACCCCATCCTCCCATTTGCTTTCCCTTCTATCAAACCCTTTCCCCCCATCTCCTCTACTTGCCTGTAGGGTAAGATAAACTTTGATACCCAAATGATTGTTCATGTTATTCCCCTTTAAGTAAACTCCAGTAAGAGTAAGGTTCACCCCTTCTCACTTCCCCTTTCTTCCCCTCTATTGCAAAACCTTTTTCTTACTTCTATTATATGAGAGATAATTTACTCCATTTTATTTCTCCCTTTCTCCTTTTTCTGACATATTCCTCTCTCACTCCTTAATTTTATATTTGAGATGTCATCCTTTCATATTCAACTCACCTGGTGCCTTCATTTATATATATAATCTCTCCAACTCCCTGAATATTGAGAAAACTATCTAGGGTTACAAATATAATCTTTATGTGCAGGAATATAAACAGTTCAATTTTCGTAAATCCCTTATAATTTGTCTTTCCCGATTATTTTTTCTGCTTTTCTTGATTCTTGTATTTGAATGTCTTGTGTTTTATTCAGCTCTAGCCTTTTCATCAAGAGTGCTTGAAAGTCCTCTGTTTCAATGAATGACCATTTTCCTCTTAAGTATTATATTCACTTTTTCTGGGAAAGTGATTCTTTATTTTAATCCTAGCTCCTTTCACCTCTTGAATATCTTGTTCCAAGCCCTCCCATACCTTAATGTAGAATCTGCCAAATCTTGTATTATCCTGATTATGTTTCCACAGCACTTGATTTGTTTCTTTCTGGTTGATTACAATATTTTCTCTTTGAGCTGGAAACTCTGGAATTTGTCTACAATATTCCTAGGAGTTTTCCTTTGGGGATCTCTTTCAGGATGTGAACAGTGGATTCTTTCAATATCATTTTTTACTCTCTGTTTCTACAATATCAGGGCAGTTTTCCTTGATATTTCCTTCAAAGATGATATCTAAGCTATTTTTTTGGTCTTAGCTTTTAGGTAGCCCAATAAGTTTTAAATTGTCTCTGCTGGATCCATTCTCTAATTCATCTGATTTCCAACGAGATATTTCACTTTGTCTTCCATGTTTTTTCATTGCTTTGATTTTGTTTTGTAATTTCTTGATTTTTCATAAAGTCCTTGACTTCCTCTACTCCATTCTAATTTTTAATGATATATTCTCCTCAATGAGTTTTTGGAGTTTCTCTTTCATCTCTCCAATTCTGCTTTTTATGGCATTTTTCTCCTCATTAGTTTTTTGGATCTCTTTTACCATTTTGGTTAGTCTATTTATTAAGGCAGTATTTTCTTCAGCACATTTTGGTCTCTTTTAGCAAGCAGTTGACTCGTTTTTCGTGATTTTCTTTCAGCACTCTCATTTCTCTTCCCAATTTTTCCTCTTCTTCTTCTACTTGATTTTCAAAATCCTTTTTGAACTCTTTAGTGGTCTGAGACCAATTCATATTTTTCTTGGAGTCTTCAGATGTGGGAACTTTGACTTTGTTGTCTTCTGATTGTAAGTTTTGTTCTCCCTTGTCACCAAAGTAAGATTCTATAGTTTGATTTTTCCCCAGTTTTTGCTCATTTCCCCAATTACTTGACTTTTGAGATCTTTACCAATTTAGTTCTCTTATTCCAGTGGGGGCATGGGGGTACACTGTCAGATGCCCAATCCCTCTACAATTTGTGGACCTAGAGCTCCAGAAATAGCCACTTCCATTGCCACTTCTGTTTCTGTGGCTGCCACAGGCTCCTCTTCCCCCTATGCTGCACTGGACCTGAGATCAGACCAAGCACCTCCTCACACAAGTTCCACAGATTTTTTCCACTGACCTTCAAGGTTGTCCCTGGCATTTTGGGCTGAGAACCCTGAAAATTGCACAGTTGCCAATGATTCACACATCCAGACTTGATGAGGTCCAAACTGTGCTTCTGTGGTGCACACTCAGTTGTGCTCTGCTCCCAGCCCAGTGAGACACTTCCCCTCAACCTTCCAGGCTGTCTTAGGCTGGAGGTTTGTTTCATATCATCATTCAGTGGATTCTACAGCTCCAGAATTTGTTTCCAGTCATTTTTACAGGTATTTGGTGGGGTTTGGGTGAAAATCAAGCATGTTGCTGCTTTAACTTCAACACCGTGACTCTGTCCCCCACATACAACCTCTTATATAAGACTTTCTGATTCCTCCTATCAAGTGTTAACCTACCTTTGGAAATTTCCTTGGGTTAACTTTATAGACGTAGCATCATAATTCTATAACTGGAAGGGACTTCACAGGCTGTGAACTGACATGAAGATAATAAAGATAAAGGCAGTTAAGTTACTTACTAAAGGCTAAATAATAAGCATCAAGGGTAGAATTTAACACGCATTCTTTGCCTTAAAAATCAGTGCATTTTCTCTAATGGTCTGCTTTGCCTTGCTCTGAAAATATTAAGATACTTGTGGGTAAAGATGGTTTCGTTTTTGTCTGTTTATCTCTTGTGCATATTACTGTGCATAATAAGGGAAAGGAAATACTTTGTGATTAGAGAAAAAATACATGAATTTCTACACTTTCCTGATGAAACCACCTTGCTGGTTGAAATGCATTTTTTCATTGAAACACTGCAACACTCAAATGTATTCACTGTTTTTGTTTTCAAAAGAAGGATGTCGTATGAAATATTAAAGTTGCTTAAAGGGAAAACAGCAGTTAACAGAAGGAGATGGTACATGGAATTGCTGATGGTTAATGACCATAACATAATTATTTGACAGATTGTTTTGTTAAACTAGGTTCTAAAAACTGCTGTGTTCTGCCAAATAATAACAAGTATTTATATAGTATTTAAATGTTTGAAAAGCACTTTACAATTCTTTTTTAATTTTGTCAATAATCCTATAAGGTAGGTGATATTAATATCCCCATTGTACAGATGAGGAAACTGAGGCTGAGACTAAATAATTTGCTCAGTGTTTCATAGTCAGTCATGTCTGATACTAAATTTGAATTCAGGTCTTCTTGACTCTAAGAACAGTGCTCTAGACCTAAATCATTAAATAGTATTTTTAGATATAGTAGTTAAAATGTGCTAACACAAGTGATGGCAATTGTTGAGCCATCAATGTTAATCAGTCTGTGTGCCTTCTAACTGAAAAAGAAAATCCTTAGGTATGACTGAGTGATCGTTTGTAGATAGCTATGGTCTTTATGTGTAACAGACTTGACTCAGAAACAGTAAAATAAAGATGAAAAGTCCTTCAAATCCCTCTGCCAAAGACTTTAAATATCTGAACTTATGGTAACACGTAATAACTGATATGCAAGTAATATCTTCCAAATATATTCTCTTTCTCTTTAGCATTCAAACCTCTCTCCAATCAAGGAAAGATTACTCTTGTCCACTTTGAGACAAATGTACTTTGCAGGAGGAACTCTCACAAATCCATTTGTGAAAGGACTAGTGTTATTTTGACTCCAGGTCTCTGAGTTCCTGTCCCTGGCAAAAAAGTCTCTGACTTTTTTCGCTCCCTTAACTTCTTCCTCTACTACAATTTCATAGGCCTTGGTGCCCTTGATGCAGCTTCCAGGCCTGGGGGGCATAAAAAGACCTAGCAGTGTGAGTTCAATAACTCTCAGATTTGATGGTTTCCTTAGACCACGGAATTCTATATACCTGATACTTAGTGAGAAATATTTCTAGATGAAGAAAAGAGGTTAGATCCTAAGTGTTGATGGATCCTTCCTTACTGTATATCCTTGGCACATCTGATCTATGAACTACATAGTGAATATTAATAACAACTGTTTATTTTTGGCCAGCAATCCTGAGGGTCCTTCCCTCTGCAACCTCAAGGACCCTAATATACACAGGATGACTTGCAGTACAGGTACTTAGATCTGCTTTTCTAAAAGAAAAGGAACTTTTGAAGGGTCAACAATTTGTTTAAACAAGAACATATATCATTTACTTAGTTCAGGGGAAAAACTCAGCACCTTGAACTTCAGAGAAAATACAGAGAAATAAAAAAACAGCAGACAAGATTTCTAACTGTCTGACCACAAGCAATACATACATTGCAGATCAACAGACAGATTCAACTGGCTTACTGTGTATACATAGTTACCAGAGAGAGAAGCACCAACAAAGCTGAGTTGCTCCTTAGTGGCTAGCTAAAGCCTCATCTGGCCAAACAAATACTTCCAAAGAGTAAGTCTCAAAATAAAACCTCACCTCAGAATACTTATACTTTTCAGAGCTGGAGTTCAGGATCCTCTGACCAAGTGCCTCAGTAGCAATGAACAAAATATATTGAGGCCTATGAATGGGCAGGGAAAATCTTTAACTCTTCTTCCCACCCACCTTTAAAACTAAATTACCATTACACTCTCCCAGTTTGCTTTTCTTTTACTAGACATCCCAACCATTTGTCTCACTTCTTAAAGAGTGAGAATTCAGTGAATGGGCTTTAGCACACTCAAAGCAAGAACCTGAAAAGATCATAGCTTAGAAGGACCAGGGCTATTGCATCCTGGAAAATCTCTGATTGTCCTGGTTAATATCTGCCTACTCAATCTAATTGACTCTGGAGGAGAAAGTGAGACTGGTGACCTTGCACACCCACCCACATTCAAATCAAAGTCAACAAAAAATCATATCTTCATCTCCCTGATGTCATGTTCATGTTAATGGGTGTCTCATTCCCCTGCTTGCCCAACCCCTACACAAAGTACAATTAATAACTGGAAATTGGAAAATAAGTTGGGAAAGAAGTCAAGAAATTCTAAATAAGGAAGTACTCTAGAATATTTTGTTGCCATTTTGGTATCCTGAAGCCATGATTATCTAGAGTACATACAAAGAAAAGAAATATACTTCTACAAAAGTGATACATGAGATATTAAAAAAAAATCAGCAAATAATATTTGTTTTTTTCCAGCCATATTCACAATGTTTATGGACAACTTATTACTTTTTCTCTCCAATTTTCCTAGAAGAGTTTGACCTTGAAATTATGATATTTTTAAGAATGCATAAATTCTTAAATACAGCAACAATAAAAGATTTCTATTATTTCAAAACTATATTTAAAGGTGATCTACGAATATATAATCAAATGTAAAATATTATAATTACCATGGTTATTGATGTTTTTTTTTTAAGAAAGTATGTCTGGGAGAAAGTATGTCTGCCAAGATGGCAGACTAGAAAGAAACACTTATTCAGGGTCCTCCCCACAGCCCATAAAATACCTGTACAGAGGGACTGTCAATAAATTTTGGAGCAGCAGAAGTGGAAAACAACAGAGTGGAGGAGATTTGCAGCCCATGGAAACCTGAAAGGCCTATGGAAATGTCAGTTGTGCCAGACATGGGAGCCCAGCACACAGCCCAGTCCAGCCTTGGCCAAGCCACATGGCTCAACCAGACAAGACTCTGGGAGGAGGACACTTCTGGGGCAAAATCTCCAGTCACAGTGGCGCGTCCTCAGATCCCTCAACCCACAGGCATCAAAAGTCAATGACGAGGTCTTATAAAGGGGCCAAGAAGGGAGAAGGACCTTCCCATAGCGCTGGCTGCAGGTAGTGGCCACAGAGCCAACACAGCAGCCCATATTGAAGCTCCGTTGTTGGAGCATAAAAAATCCTAGGGTCATTGAAGAGCTGAGTCTTACCTCAGTCCTGGGTGGAGGTCCTGGCCCACCTGGTCTTTGTCTCAAATTGAATGGTGACCCTGCCCATCCAGCTTATCTGAAAATCAGTCCCAAGTGCTGACTTTGTGAAGCTGGAGGACAAGTGGCTGTAGAGAGGTATCTTCTAAGATTCTGAGCACGAAAATCCTTCTCTGAGTCCAGACCAGTACACGCTTGATTGTACCATCTTGGAGGAACTGAGATCTCACAGATTCCCAGAGTATACCCTACACTTGACAAAGTGCCCAAAAGTCAAGTAACAGACTGAGAAAATGCCCAGAAAATGGAAAAATAGTAAGACCATAGAAGGTTACTTTCTAAGTGAAGAAATATCTCTTCCCTTCCTTTCAGATGAAGAAGAACAATGCTTACCAATAGGGAAAGACGTAGAAGTCAAGGCATCTGTATACCAAACATCCAAAATAAATATTCAATAGGCTCAGTCCATGGAAGAGCCCAAAAAGGATTCTTGGTTTTAGTCCCAGTTCCTTTGACTTCTGGAATATCATATTCCATGCCCTTCGATCCCTTAATGTAGAAGCTGCTAGATCTTGTGTTATCCTGATTGTATTTCCACAATGCTTGATTGTTTCTTTCCAGCTGCTTTCAATATTTTCTCCTTGACCTGGGAGTTCTGGAATTTCATCACAATTGTTCTGAGGAGTTCTCTTTTTGGATCTCTTTCAGGCAGTGATTGGTGGATTCCTTGAATATTTATTTTGCTCTCTGATTCTAGAATATGAGGGCAGTTTTCCTTGACAATTTCATGAAAGATGATGCCTAGGCTCTTTTTTTTTTGTACATGGCTTTCAGGTAGTCCCATAATTTTTAAATTGTCTCTCCTGATTCTATTTTCCAGGTCAGTTGTTTTTCCAATGTGATATTTCACATGATCTTCCATTTTTTCATTCTTTTGGTTTTGTTTTGTGATTTCTTGGTTTCTCAGAAAGTCATTAGCTTCCATCTGTTCCATTCTAATTTTGGAAGAACTATTTTCTTCAGTGAGCTTTTGAACCTCCTTTTCCATTTCCCTAATTTTTTTTAAAGCGTTCTTCTCCTCATTGGCTTTTTGAACCTCTTTTGCTGATTGTTAGCCTATTTTTCAAGGTGTTACTTTCTTAAGCATTTTTTGGGTGTCCTTTAGCAAAGTGTTGACCTACTTTTCATGCTTTTCTTACATCTCTCTCATTTCTCTTCCCAGTTTTTCCTCCACGCCTCTAACTTGATTTTCAATATCCTTTTTGAGCTTTTCCATGGCTTGAGACCATTGAATATTTATTTTGGATCTTTGGGATACAGAAGCCTTGGCTTCTATGTCTTTCCCTGATGGTAAGCATTGTTCTTCCTCATCTGAAAGGAAGGGAGGAGATATCTGTTCACCGTGAAAATAAACTTATATGGTCTTATTTTTTTTTCCCTTTACTGGGCATTTTCCCAGCCAGTTACTTAAGTTCTGAGATTCCTTTCCACACCCACCTCGCCTCCAGATGTGCCCAGGTAGTTCTTGGCGTCTGAGATTCAAATGCTGCTTCCAAGCCTCAGGGCTTTCAGTGGGGGCAGGGCTGCTATTCAGTGTAAGATTAAATGCAGGATCTCAGGTGGGAGCAGAGCTGCTATTCAATGTGAGATTAAGTTCAGCTACTCGGGTGGGGGCAGGCCACCACACAGGGCTCAGTTTCCTCAGGGGGTTTATGCAAAGACCTCGATAATGAATCCGAGCTCATGCCTGCTTTGGGAGCCCCTGTCTTCTTCTTCCTCTGCTGCTGTCACCTGAGCAGGCCTGAGTTATGGAGATACCCCACTCCCCTCTTGGCCAGCCAAACAGGCTCTCTCACTGACCTTTGGCATCTGTGGGTGGAGGGACCTGAGTGGCTGCTGGAGATTCCATCCCGGAAGCCTGCTCGGATCTGCTCGTCTGTCACATAAAATAAAAGTCACATAAAATACAGAAGCCTATAGAAGTTATTACATGTCATCAGTTGTGTCAGGAGGAATAGAGTATAAGGGACAAAGTGTAATAGCCATTCTAGATGACCAAGGGATGACACCAGCACACAGTTTGAATACATGAGCAAATTATATATATATATGTATGTATGTATTTCTATATACGATAAACTGCCTTCACTTTTTTCGCTTCATTTCAACTTTTCATGGCTACCAAAATGATCTTCCTACCACAAAAACCTGAAATTAGCCTTCCTCAGCTAAGAAAACCCTTCCTGGGCTTCTCATTGAGTAGAACAGAAAACACATATTCTTTACCTTAAGATTTAAAGATCTCTATAAAATGGCTTCAAATAAATGCTGTACCTTCATGTCACTCTCTTCCCCTTTATGCAGTCTATGTAGAAGCAAGATTAAATTACTGACATTCTCAATGTTTAGGCATGCATTTAAGAAAAAAACAAGTCACAAAGTCTTTCTTCATCTCCTCAGATGAAAGTGATCTATCTCTTTTCCAATTTCTTTTGACACTTTCTTTGTGCCTCACTTCATCTCTGACTCTCCTTCTTCTGAGTATATTAGTTCTAGTGTCATATATATGTTGATGTACATTTCCCCCAAACCATAGAATTGTTAAGTAGCTTGATGTCATACGTATGTGTGTGTATGTACACATACACACATATATTTGTATATATAAATAAAATTTGAACATGCAACATAATTTCTTCTACAAGACTCAATGAAATAACATTGCATTCTGGCCAAACTACCTTTACTAGTTAGTAAAATGTGAAGTATACAGGACATGGATTAATTTTTTTTCAGTTCTTTTATCACTGTAACCTAGCACAATACTTTGCATAGGAAAGAAACTTAACAATTATTTTTAAATTGAATTTTAATTTTGATTTCTTGACTAGGTGATAAATCCATATCATCATTAGATCCTATATTTAGACCTAAAATGGACCCTTTATATCACATAGTCCAATGTTGCCTTTTTCCAAATGTGGAAACCAAGGGCCCAAGAAATTAAATGAGTTGCTTAACATCATTCAAGTAGTAAATTTCATGAATGAAATTTGGACCTTGGTGTTCTGACACCAAATTCAGGTCTCCTTTATGCTGAAATACAATTTGTATACTAAGAGAAGGATTGAGATTCAAGTCCAAGTCTTTCTCTAAATAGAAATAGGGAATGAACCTTTGATTTCATTCGTACAAGGGACTCCTGGATAAAGAAACTTCCTCTTCAGTTCATACCAGTAACCCTTCTGACACTTGTAGCCTTAATGTGTTTCCTATAGCATCTAGATATTAAGTGATTATATTGTAAGGGCAAGAATGGGGTAATGTGAATTCAAGTATCATGGTTAACATAAACAACAAAAGCAGCTCTATCTCATGTGTCCCTGGGTCATCTCTGTGAGCATGTCATCTCTGTGAGCATGCCTTCTTTATTTTGCTTCTATTGCATTTTTGGCATGATCTGGGGTTACTGCAGGGATCCACCATTTTCTCCTTCTACCGTCCTGGATCACCTCATGACTAAGCTTCCCCAATAATGACTATTTGCTATCAAGCTGGCATAGGCTCCTCTTTCTGTGATATCACAATATGTTCTCACCTTTCCTCAGGAGGCTCTACCTCTTTACAATTAGCATGCTTGGCTTGTGCTTCTTAACAGACTTGTACCATGCTGAGTTGGCTACTTAATGGAATATTTACAGCTTAGTGAAACACGATATTTTTTTGTATTATTAAGAATAGCTTTGCCCTCTGTAGCATAGGACAAATAATGCAATACCTTGAGGTAAAAGACAGAGGTGACTAGTAGAGATTCTTGGAAAGACAGAAGGTAATTAAGAGGTGGGAAAAGAGATTCTCTCTCTTCTCTGTCTCTCTCTGTCTCTCTCTCTCTTCTCAAGGAAAGGAAAAAAAACTCAGTGAAAGAAGAATATTTGGAATATGATAGATAAAAGAAGTGTTGAATCTGATTATGCAAGAAACAAGACAAATACAGTTTTGAAGATTAATAATTCCTTAGTGTATAATGTGTGTGTTTGTGTGTGTGTGTGTGTGTGTGTGTGAGAGAGAGAGAGAGAGAGAGAGAGAGAGAGAGAGAGAGGGAGAGAGAGAGAGACAGAGAGAGAGAGGGAGGGAGGGAGGGAGGGAGGTAGAGAGAAAGTACATGATCCCTAAATTGTTGTTTGAATGGTTTCATAAATGCTAAAATATTCTAGATAGTTTGAGATTAAGAAATTCTAAAATTCCTTAAAGATGTTAACATTCCCCCTTCCCCTGCTACCCATGTCAAATTTATTGTTTTACAATTGGCTGAGGTGGTTTTTAGGGTGGTTTTAGTGAAGTTTCAAAGTGAATTAAAAAACTAGGCATTAGAAACTGCCTTCCTATTATTTATTCTTTCCTGGTCCTCAAAAAGGAAAAAAAAAATGGTTCTGTGTATCAGGAAGCAATCAAAAATAAATGTGTAAGGGAGGGAGCCAAGACGGTGGAGTAGAAAGACACGCACATGCTAGCTCTTGCCACACAGCTGATAAAATACCTGTAAAGAAGAATTGTCAACAAATTCTAGAGCAGCAGAAGCCACAGAACAACAGAGTGGAGGAGATTTCTATCCCAGGGAGACCTGAAAGACCTACTGGAAAGGTCCATCACACACTGAATGCAGAGCAGAGCCGAGTCCTGCCTTGTCCTTGTGGCACTGAAAGGAGCAGATCCAAGCAGGCTTCAGGGACAGAATATCCAGTGGCAGCACAGATCACTCAACCCACAGGCATCAGAGGTCAGTGAGAGGGTCGTTTCATGTGGACAAGAAGAGAGCAGGGTGTCCCCATAACTCAGGCCTCCTCAGGAGGCAGCAATATAGGCAACAGCTTATGGGGCTTCCAAAGCAGGCATTAGCCCACGTTCATTGTTGAAGGTCTCATTGTTACCCCCCTGATGGAACTGAACCCTGTGTAGGGGCCCTGAACCAACCTGAGCAACTGATCTTAACTTCACACTGAATAGCAGCCAAGCCTACACTGAAAGCCCCTGAGGCTTTGGAGCAGCTCATTTGAATCTCAGCCCCCAAGTGCTGGCTTGGAGGAACTTGAGGCAAGGTGGTTGTGGAGAGGAAACTCAGAAGTCAAGTAAATGGATGGGAAGATGCTCAAAAAAGGGAAAAAATAAGACCATAGAAGGTTACTTTCGTGGGTTACAGGTGTCTCCCCCCATCCTTTCAGATGAGGAAGGACAAGGCATATTGTCAGAGGAAGTTAAGGCCTCTGCCTCCGGGACCTCCAAAGGGAACTTAAACTAGGCTCAGGCAATAGAAAAGCTTAAAAAAATGAGCTAGCAGCTTATTAAGGAGAATCAAGAAAATAGTAAGGAAAATAACAGCTTTAAAAACAGGCTAATTCAATTGGGAAAAGAGGTCCAAAAAACCAATGAGGAGAAGGAGGTTTCAAAAAGCAGAATTAGTCAAATGGAGGAGAAGGTTCAAAAGCTCACTGAACAAAATAATTTGTTGAAAGAGAAGGTTGAGTTCAGGGAAATGGATGACTATGAGTTAAACCAAGCAGTAAACAAAACCAAAAACTTGAAAAAATAGGAGATAATGTGAGACATTTCATTGGAAAAACAACTGACCTGGAAAATAGATACAGGAGAAACAATTTAAAAATTATGGGACTATCTGAATGGCGTGATCAAAAACAGATCCTAGACATTATCTTCCATGAAATTATCAAGGAAAATTGCCATGGTATTCTAGAATCAGAGGGCAAAATAAATATTGAAAGAATTCATCGATCATCTCCTGAAAGAGACCTTTACAGAGAAACACCTAGGAGTATTGTGGCCAAATTTCAGAGTTCCCAGATCAAGGATAAAATACTATAAGCAGCTAGAAATAAACAATTTGAGTATTGTGGAAATACAATCTGGATAACACAGGATCTGGCAGCTTCAACATTAGGAGATTGAAGGGCTTGGAATGAGATATTTCAGAAGTCAAAGGAACTGGGATTGAAACCAAGAATCACCTATCCAATAAAACTGAGTATAATACTTCAAGGGAATAAATGGTCATTCAATGATATAGACAACTTTCAATCATTCCTATTGAGGAAAAGACCAGATCTGTATAGAAAAATTTGAGGTCCCAAGACAAGAAAGAAGAGAAACATGAAAAGGTAACAGTAAAGAAAAATAATAAAAGACTCCCCAAAGCTTAACTGTTTACATTACTACATGGAAAGAAAATATTTTTAACTCTTGAATCTTTTCTCAGTATATGGGTAGATGGAGATATTGTACATACACACACACACACACACACACACACACACACATGCACACACACTTACACATAGATAGAGAGTAGAGGGTGTGTGAATCAGAAGGGATGATGTCCACACCAAAAAATTAAAATAAAATAAAATAAAAATTAAGGGGTGAAGAAGGAAAATATCAGGAAGAGAAAGGAACAAATAGAATGGGGCAGGATGTAGCTCATAAAAAAGATAAGAAAAATATTATTCAATGGAGCAGAAAAGGGAGAAGGAGAGAGGGAAAAAATGAAGCTAGTCTCTCCACATGTGGCTGAAGAAGAGAATAACATCTCACTGAATTTGATATGAAAATTGGTATCAAAGCCCAGGAAAGTAGGAGAGGAGGCAACAAGTGGGGTGAGGGGAATGTTAGAAGGAAGGGTAAATGGGAGAAGGGAAATAAACACTTTTAAGAAGGGACTAGGTCAATTGTGCAAAAAATAATAAGGGGGGATAGAGTAGGACAGAGGACAATATAATTAGTAATACACACCATGATTATTATGGAAGTCTTTTGCAAAAGAATACATATTGAGTCTTAATTGAATTGCTTCCCTTCTCAGTGGGGCTGGGGAGAATGGGGGAAGGGGGAGAAGATGGAATTCAAAGTATTAGCAATGAATGTTGAAAATTTTTATCGCATATAATCGGGAAATAAGAACTACAGGAAATGGGGTGCAGAAATTTATCTTGCCCTATAAGAAAAGGGAGAAGATGGGCATAAGGGAAGTGTGGGTTGTAAGAGAAGGGAGGGTGCATTGAGGGAAGGAGTACTCAGAATGCAAGGAATTAGGAAGTGGGGGCAGGGGAGTGATGGGGAGAGAAATTGGACATGTTACAAAGTGAGGTAAAAGCAATTAGTGTTAAAAACAATTGACTGCATTAATTACTGAGAATAAATTAATGACATCTTTAGTTTGGGGAAAAAAAATTTAGTCTAAATTTCCTGAGGAAGGTAACCTCAGGTACAATTTGGCATTGATGGAAAAGTTAAGATTTTAATAGCAAATTTAATTTTATGATTGCTATTTAATCAGGAACTACAACATGTATAGAAAGGCATGTAAGCCCCTTAAGACTTGCCTCAAAAGATGTTCCTTAGCCAAAGTGAAATTATAATCATATTTGAAACCTGGTTATTGGAACTGGTCATTTTTAGATGCTATGAGACTATTAAGTGACTGTTCTTCTGAGTCTAACTCCAGGTAAGAGTAGCAAGAAAGGAGATCTGAGCCTCCAATCCATGATGCCATTAAGCTGGTGAGATGCTGGCATGAACTGCAAAAGGTGATCTCATAGGAAGGGTGGGAGAGTGGCTGTTCAGCCTGGGCTGAGGTAGGATTCTCCTGACTCAGTTTCCCCACTGACACCTTGTAGACTTTAAGCCTGACTGAATGCAAGTGGACAGTCTATTCCTGCCTGGGACTGACATGAAGTTGGGGAGATATCGTATCCTTGCCATGTCCCTACTGTTGGTGGCAATTTCCTATAATCAAAAGTTTGGTAAGTTCAATACCAGATCTATTCAATTATAGATTATTGGTAGGGGAACATCTGAGGTTGGGTCTAAAATTAAGCTACTAGGCATAAGACTTTAGACCAACAATAAGTTAGGGCTGTTTAATTCTTAGTAATACTGTGGAGACAATTAGGTCAAGAGCTTGTGAAGTTAGCAACATAAATATTACTTGTGTCTCTGTTAATCTTTCAAAAAAAATTCTTTTGTGGTCCATATTGTAAACGCTTTAAAAAGAAGTATCACCTGACCAAAAGTTTGCATTGTTTTATCTGTTACAAACTGTGTTAAGAATGAAAAATAAAATAAAAAATATAAATGTAGAAGATTAGATCAACTAAGTAGTTGCTTATGAAGTCCGACAAAAAACCGTATAGATAAAATTAGAAATAATTTTTAAATCATGTTGTGTTTCTTCAAATTTGAAATTTTGCTGTAAAATTACGTAATACCTATCCATAATTGGAATATATTACATTCAATTTGAGTTTTAAGAACTATCTTGCCTTCTCCCTAAAATAATGAAACTTATTTAAGGGAACAGGACCAGTGTTCTCAAACCCTTGTGAGAACTCCCAGCTAAAGGAGCTGCTTGAGAAAAATCATGCAATTTAGATCCATGACTGATTTATGAGACTTGATGGAAAAATGATGAAAAGTTGGGAAAATTCAGTAATTATTGTGTGGAAAGCAATATAAGAAAAGACATTATAAAGCCTCCTTGTTTGTAAATTTATAAAGTCCTGCTTGAGACCATCTGTTTAAGGCAAGATTATAGGTCTTTTCACCCTTGGGAAAGAGCTCCCTCACGTTATGAGATTCCTAAACAATGAAGTTGTTTACTGAGAATTTAATAGTTGATTTATAATAAAGAATTTATTTCTAATTATTGATCTTTATGTCAAGATGAGTTTAAACTTGAGGAGAAGAAAAGAAAAACAAGTCAAGGATAGTAAGTATAAACATTTGTGTGAGTGTATCTCAATAAAATTTTATTGCTTATTGCAACATCAAAAGAGGAGTAACTGTATCCAGGCCTAACTAATGATTAATGAAAATTTTGGTGTAAGGTAAATTCTCTTGGGACTGTAATTTATATTGTTCTGAGTTTTGAATCCAGATGCAGTTTTCTGACAAATCATGAAATCAGCATTTCACCACTGTAGATAAATGTCACAAACTACTCAGAAGGAATATGATCTTGAAGGAAGACAGATGGATGTCTGCAACTGAGAGAAAATCAAGGGGATGACCTCAACATGGTCAAAGATAGAGTCCTTTTGACTCTGTTTCATCATTGTGTTACTTCCCTTTGAACAAGAATGTTTCAGACCTGGTTAATACTGAGTCTAACTATAAACTGGAATTTTTTCTATATGAATGACTATTCCAAAGTCTTAACTACGATTCTTACCTGAAACCAAACAGGACTAAGGCAACTAAGTCCTAGTATACATATGTTGAGTAATTTTGTACCCTTAGGTGAAGACCTAAAGAACCAGATTTCACACTATTATAATCATTTCCTTGTTTCTTTTACTTTCATAACACATTTATATAATCAGGACAATAGAAGATAGAAGTACAATGAAATTAAGAAAGGATTAACTGTTTTCAGTCTTAATGTGTAATCATCCCATGTTCTAAAGAACTAAGTAAATTAGTATTTGGGCTTCTCATTTGTCTGGCACTAGTTATGTAGTCATGCATAAGATTAAATCACTGATGTAGCTCATTTCCCAACCCAGAATACTATAGGAATAATTGGACATAAATTAAAAAAATGTTTGTGAAATAAAGACGTGCATTGACATGAGAAGATGGTAGCATGAAAGTTGGGACTCACCTGAGCTCTGCAACAAGATCCTGCAGATACTTATGAAAAATGAATCTGAACAAATTTTAGAGTGGCAGAATCCACTATGAGACAGAATGGAGCAAATTTCCAGCCCTGAAAACCCTGGAAGGTCTATGGAAAGAGTCTATTACACAGGGCTGGAGGAGCACAAAATGTGTGGGTTGGTCTAAGCACAGACTCAGTCACAGCCACAGCAGAGTGGGAAAGGCACTGGATAAACTGAATGAGAAGGAGCAGTGCAGATTCCCAAGCCTCTTGGCACAGGATGGGGTTCCAACAGAACTGACTGAGAGAGAAGTGCAAGGTCCACAACAGCTGCTGCAGTCACTCCTGGAGTGATCAGCTCACAGAATAAATGTTAGAATGTCACCTAGTTGAACTACCAGGAGATAATATGGTGGAGTATACTGTAAATACTGTCACCTTCTCCTGTGTGAGAATATTGTCTCAGGAAAAATCTGGTAATATTGGAGCCAATATTATGGAAACCACAGTCCTTCAATGCTCTAGGCTAGGGAAACCTATAGGAAGGGTTCCTCTTGTTATGGCTAAAGAGGACCACTGAAGCACCAGAAGTATTCCAGCAAGCACAACCTCACTGAACCAGCAGGAGAGCCTCAGCCCTAGGGGGGTGGAGACTATAAACACCAACACCGTGCACTAGGGCTTGTCTGTGCCCTAGTGCAGACCTAGGGAAGGAGGAAACCTCTCATGGGCAGACCACCACACCCCCACATCTCAAATCAGGAGCTTCAGTGTAACCCTGGAGGAACTCAGAAAGACTTCACTTGGCTTCTTCCTTGACCCACACCATCCATCTCAACCAATAAGCTGAAGCATTATATAGCTTTTAGCTGAAAGAACCAGAGGCCATAATACACAAAAACATGAACCAGAGTGCAAATTCCCAGCATAAGAAACTAAAGAAAGGGCCACCTGTGCCCAAGAAGCGGAGATCCACTTTAAAAACCAGGAAAAAGGCAATCACCATGAAGAGGAAGGAAATAAGAAAAGCAAAGACTATAGAATATTACTATGAGGACAGGGAAGGTCAAAATGTGATTTCAAAAGTGGATAGCACTGACAACTTGAGCACTCTTGGAAGAGCTGAAGAAGGATTTTATTTTATTTTTTAATTAATTTATTTAAGTTTTCAACATTAATTTCCACAAAATTTTGGGTTCCAAATTATCTCCCCATTTCTCCCCTTCCCCCACCCTAAAAGACCTTCCATTTTATTCATTCTTTTGGTTTTGTTGGTGATTTCTTGATTTCTCAGAAAGTCATTAGCCTCCATCTCTTCCATTCTAATTTTTAAAGAACTGTTTTCTTTAGTGAACTTTATAACCTCCTTTTCCATTTGGGTAATTCTGCTTTTTAAAGTATTCTTTTCCTCACTGGCTTTTTGAACTTCTTTTGCCAATTGAGTTAGCTTATTTTTCAAGGTGTTATTTTTTGCAGCATTTTTTGGGTCTACCTTAGCAAGGTGTTGACCTGCTTGTCATGTTTTTCTTGCATCTCTCTCATTTCTCATCCCAGTTTTCCTCCACCTCTCTTACTTCAATTTCAAAATCCTTTTTGAGCTCTTCTATGATACGAGATCATTGAATATTTATTTTAGATATTTGGGATACAGAAACTTTGACTTTTATGTCTTTCCCTGATGGTAAACATTGTTCTCATCAGAAAGGATGAGAGAAGATATCTGTTCACCAGGAAAGTAACCTTCCATAGTCTTATTTTTTCCCTTGTTTAGGTATTTTTCCAGCCAGTTACTTGAGTTTTGGGTCCTTTGTCAAGAGTAGGGTATACTCTGAAATATATCATTGGAAAAACTGAACTGGAAAATAGATCCAGGAGAGACAATTTAAAAATTATGGGACTACATGAAAGCCATGATCAAAAAAAGAACCTAGGCATCATCCTTCATGAAATTATCAAGGAAAACTGCCCTGATATTCTAGAACCAGAGGGCAAAATAA
>CM053773.1:36470461-36490529 GCA_028658325.1 Potorous gilbertii
TGAAGTATTATACTCAGTTTTGCTGGGTAGGTGATTCTTGGTTTTAGACCTAGTTCCTTTGACTTCTGGAATATCCTATTCCACGACCTTTGATCCCTTAATGTAGAAGCTGCTAGATCTTGTGTTATCCTGATTGTATTTCCACAGTACTGGAATTGTTTCTTTCTAGCTGCTTGCAATATTTTCTCCTTGACCTGGGAACTTTGGAATTTGGCCACAATGTTCCTAGGAGTTTCTCTTTTTGGATCTCTTTCAGGCAGTGATTGGTGGATTCCTTGAATACTTATTTTGCCCTCTGATTCTAGAATATCAGGGCAATTTTCCTTGATAATTTCATGAAGGATGATGTCTTGGCTCTTTTTTTGATCATGGCTTTCAGGTAGTCCCATAATTTTAAAATTGTTTTAAATTTAATTGTGTTAAATAATTTAAATTGTTTTAAATAATTTAATTGTTTTAAATAATTTAAATTGTGTTAAATAATTTAAATTGTTTTAAATCAGTTGTTTTTCCAATGAGATATTTCACATTCTCTTCCATTTATTCATTCTTTTGGTTTTGTTTTGTGATTTCTTGGTTTCTCAGAAAGTCATTAGCCTCCATCTCTTCCATTCTAATTTTGAGAGAACTATTTTCTTCAGTGAACTTTTGCACCTCTTTTTCCACTTGGCTAATTCTGCTTTTGAAAGCATTTTTCTCCACATTGGCTTTTTGAACCTCTTTTGCCAATTGAGTTAGCCTATTTTTCAAGGTGTTATTTTCTTCAGCATTTTTTTAGGTCTCCTTTATCAAGGTGTTGACCCGTTTTTCATGCTTTTCTTGCATCTCTCTCATTTCTCTTCCCAGTTTTTTCTCCACCTGTCTAATTTGATTTTCAAAATCCTTTTTGAGCTCTTCCAAGGCCTGAGCCCATTGGATATCTATTTCACATGTTTGGGATACAGAGACCTTGACGCCTGTGTCTTTTCCTGATGGTAAGAATTGGTCTTCTTCGTCAGAGATAAATGGCACAGTCTGTTCCCCAAGAAAATAACCTTCTATGGTCTTATTTTTTTTTCCCTTTTCTGGGCATTTTCCCAGCCAGTTAATTGACTTCTGAGAGTCCTCTCCACCCCTGCTCAGGTCTGCCCAGCTAGTGCTTGGGGTCTGAGATTCAAGTGCTGCTCCCCAGACTCAGCACTTCTGTTGGCAGGCCTCGTTCCTATTCAGGGTAAGATTAATTCAGTGTCTCAGGTAGGGGCAGGGCCGCCTCCCAGGCTCGGTTCCCTCAGGGGGTTTATGCAGAGACCTTTTTAATGGAGCTGCTGGGAGCTCCTGCCTGCTCTGGGAGCCTCTGCCTGCCTGCTGCCTCTGCTGCTGCCACTGCCGCTCTCGCTCCCTCTGCTGCTGCCTCCCGAGGGGATCTGAGTCCCGGAGACACCCCGCTCCCCCCTCAGTCCGTCTCTCTCACTGACCTGTGCGTCTGTGGGTGGAGGGACCTTCACAGCCACTGGAGATTCAGTCCCTGAAGCCTGCTTGGATCTGTCTGCTCCTCCCAGTGCTGTGGGGCCAGGGCAGGGGAGGGCTCCTCTCCCATCCAGTGCGCGATGGACCTTTGGGATTGGTTTTTCAGGGCTCTCTGGAACGGAAACCTCCTTCACTGTTTTGCTGTGCAGCTTCCACTGTTCCAGAATTTGTTGGGAGTTCTTTTTAGAGGAAATCCATGGGCTGTGGGTTCTGACCTAGCATAGGTGAGTCTTTCTACTCCGCCATCTTGGCTCGTTAGACGATTGTATGTTGGTGAGTTTTGCTTAACTGTTTTTATTTATTATAAAAAAATCGTACTGTGTTGTGAGGCAGATGGATTATATTGAGAAATGAATATTTTAAGATACAAAAGTCATCATCAAATCAAAATAGAACAACATGCATTAATTATAGTATGATTTTTTTCTGCATAAAGGTATAAGAAAAATCAAATAACAAAATTCTAAATTCAAGACGTTTTGTATATACTTTCTAGAGCCCAAGGTCTCACTGATACTGGGACCTCAATCTGTCCTTGACTGTTTGATAACTTATTGATCTGTAAGAATAGTTAATGTAAAAATGATCTGGATGAAATGTTTCAAGGATTTTTCTGGGCTTGAAATGGACTGAAAGAGCCTCATAACTATCCTATTAGTCACAGTGCCTCAGTAAGATGGAAAGGCTATAGGTTGAAATGATTAACACAGGTTTAAACAGAAACTGAATCACCAGAGAAATTATGGATTCGCTAAAACTCACAAAATTTATTGGTCACATAAAGTTACCAAGACATTGGTGGCAGAACTGAAAGTAAACCCAGTGAGGAAAAAAATGAGCTATTTAGATTGGCCAAATAAGAAGAACAAAGAGCTGTGTCTGTACATAAAAACAACTTGATATAATCTCTTCATTGCAACTCTTATTCATTGATGATCTTCATGATAATCAATGATTTTCAGATCAAATTATACATATAAAATTTCTCTAGATAATTAAATATTTGCAGATAGCAAGGTTATTGACACAAGGCAATTAGTGTGTGTTTCTTAATCCCAGTTTGGTTTGTTATATGCAAAAGGATTTCCTTCTCTTTTGAATATTTATTATTTCCAAGTTTTTTTTTTACAGAACATGATTCATTTCTAAGTGACTCTTGTAATGTTTTGTACTGTGACAAATTTTAGATGAAAGTAGTTCATGAATTTTAACTATTACACATTAATATTAAGATGTGTACTACACTTAAGTGTAGAATACATCACTTATTAAGATAAGTGCTCTTTTGTTCTTTCTTTCCAGTACTGAAGTGATGACAATCTTTGTAAGAAAGACAGAGTAAAGGAAGTTCGGGGATGATTGTGTAGAACATTTGTCAAAGTTTTACTATAATTTATTTTATTTTTGCCCCTAAATTAATGTTTTTAAAATCATTGCTGCCAAGTTTTTTAATCACCAACACATACTACAGCAAATAATACCACCTCTCCACCCGCACCCCCCACACACACCTTAACATACTACTGTGTTCTTGAGGGAAAACTAGTTAATCCGGTTACACTTGAAAATAGTTGGGGTCTCCCTGCCCCTATGACTCTGCAAAGAAAAATCATAACATCTGTTGTCAGGACGCTTTGAATTTGTCTTCAGGAACACCGCATTTCCATTTGATTTCATTAGGAACCTCTAGTTAATATTAAAATCCTAAGTCTGTGTTTTCTATAATGATATGTTTATTATGTATATTTATTTATTTTCACAATACAAACAGGCAGATCCTTGGAAACCTTTAGAATAATGGCTGAAATTTGTTCTTGGTCCGTCCATATATTGAGAATCAGACACAATATTAAAAGCCACATAGAAATGTCAAGCACTACTTTTTACACTTTAGAGCCATTTCCCCCATTATTTCCTGGACCCCTTGCCAATGATCCACCTTTCTTTATTCCTTTTTTGTTTTGTTCAATTTCACTTTAGTAAATTCAATTCAAAGTAATAAGCATTTATATAAAGCCTGCAATTTTCAAGGGAGTTCACTATGCACATTGATTACAAAGACAAAACTGTATTACCTATTCACCTTGTATAAACTTTACCCTCAATAGTAATTCAAGATTCACATGGACAGTATGCTCAACTACTGTTTATCAGATGACTTCAAGTTCAATTATTATCAGGGAGCCTGCTGCTTCTGAAGGCAAGCCATTCCATTTTTGTATATCTTTAATATTAGAAACTAAACATTGTCACAATTTTGTCCTCTGGCAAGTGGAAGAACCTTAATCTGATTCCCATTTGTAATTCTTTCAATTCAATAGAATGCCTTCCTATAAATTATGCTTTACAAAATATTCACTTTCTCATTAAAGTCCCTGAGGACCAAAGTATTTTAATCTTATAGACCTTTAAAAACAGCATTTTCCATCAACTCCAAAATCCTCTTATAGCATAAACTTGAGTCCCATCACTAAAATGTTGTATCCAGAATTAACTCCATTCCATATGTGGTTTAACCTCACAACAGAGTAACCCAGGCCATCACTATTTTATTACTTTAGGCTATGACTTTCAATGCAATTTAAGATCAAATTAAGCTTTTCATCACTTTTTACATCACATCATAACTCATATTGTGCTTGAAAATCATTAAGCACTAAAATGCTGATGTAGCTCGACTTTGACAATGATTAATAACAACAAATTTTCACATAAGCTGTGAAGTAATCTATATTTTATCAGCTACGTTATTTTAATATTAATATTATATAGAAACAGTACCTTGGGTTTTCATAAATATTGAGTCTAATTATTAAAAATTTAGGTTAGCAAGAGCAATAAGTCAATAACTTAATGACAATAATATCATAGACATATTACCTTAAGTAATAGGGATCTCAAACTGTGTCTACTCATATTGTGAGAGACATTCATATTTCCTTAATTTCATGCTGTGTTCCATGCAATATACTAAACTATTTCCTCATAGTCTTTTGATTTTGTGAGAGAACCAATAGAGTTGGAAGGCAATATATCAGTTTTCTTTCATCAATGCAGATGACAATCCCATTTTATTTTGCTTATATGCTTCTTTAATATCTCTCCTTATTCCACTTCTTTGTAATGGTATCTTTGTGATATTCTGCAACAAGCTCATACTGTGGAATTCTTTACCCTTTGGTTGAATATTAGATGTCTTCAAAGTCAATATGATTCTGCTACTTACAAAAATATAGAAATTGGGGTATGTGGTTAAAAGCCTATTCATGAAGTATATTTTCACACTTATTTTTTTTACCATTCACACTTACAGAAACTTCGCAATTAGTCAGAGATAATCAGAATACAGAAGCATCTACATTGCTCAATGACTAAATCTCTGGACCTGGAGTAAGTAGACAGAGTTGGACACATCTGAATGACTGAACAAAAACAAGCAGCAAATAAGATTATTTAAATTAAAGGGTGTTTTTTGAATTCTTCATAAAAATTATCTAATTCTTCTTTCCATAACGAGTGATAGTTAGGTGGTACAGTGAATAGAGTGTTGGGCCTGGAGTCAGGAGGAATTGAGTTCAAATTTAGTCACAATAAGATGTGAACAGTTTAAGATAATATGGAGCTAGTTATATGATATAATTAGATGAATTAATGTTCTATATGTTTTAATACAAAAACAATTTTCCTGTTTCAACCTTATAGTAGATCCACAACTTGTTTTCTTTATTGGTAGCAAAATCATCAAAAAAAACTTGGGCTGTGATTATGTCACTGTTATAAACAATTATCTAGGGAGGAAACCCTATGGAGTTTCCTCTAGAAAAGGAAATGCAGATGAACAACTCTCAAACCAATGTGGAATAGCAAAACTTCTGTAACTTAAAGTGTCTTATTAAATTTGCATTGGAAATAGTCAAGTCTCAAACCAATGTGGAATAGCAAAACTTCTGTAACTTAAAGTGTCTTATTAAATTTGCATTGGAAATAGTCAAGTAATTTTAATTATCTGAAGCACTGAAAGATCAACTGAATTTTCCATGCTTATAAATCATGTGTCAAAAACAACAACAATAAAAAAAAACCGAACTTGAGAGCTCCAAAAAGACAATAAGGAGAAGAAAGTATCAAAAAACTGAATTGACCAAATGGAAAATGAGGTTCAATAGTTTAATGAAGAAAATAATTCGCTAAAAATTGTAGTGGGGCAAATTGAAGCTAATGACCCTATGAGAAATCAAGAAATTATAAAAAAAATCCAAAAAATGAAAAAAATAGAAAACAATACAAAATATCTCATTGGAAAAAACAACTAACTTGGAAAATAGATCCATGAGAGATAATTTCAAACTCATTGAACTACTGGAAAGCCATGATAAAAAATAAACTAGCCATTATCTTTTTAAGAAATTAATAAAAAAAAACTGTCCTGATATTCTAGAACCAGATAGTAAAACACAAATTGTAAGAATTCACATATCACCTCCAGAAAGAGATCCCAGGACTTTTATAGTCAAATTCCAGAGCTCCCAAATGAATAAAATTATGGTTGTGGTGACTTATCCCATCATTTCATACAAATAAAGACAAAAGAAATAGAAACAATGTCAGATTTTTTATTTTTGGTCTCAAAAGCTCTGTAGATGAAGAATACAACCATGAAATTAAAAGACACTTGGTTTTTAGAATAAAAACAAGGGCAAATCTGGACCCCATACTAAAAAGCAGAAACACCATCTTGTTGACAAAGGTTCATATAGTCAAAGCTATGAAATTTTTTCCATAAGTATCAATGTATGGCTGTGAATTTGGACTATAAGGAAAGATAAATACTGCAGAATCAATGATCTGTGGTGTGGGAGAAGATTTCTAGCAATCCTTAGGAAAACAAGGAGAACAAATTCGTAAATATTTAAGGATATTAATTCAGACTATCCATTAGAATGTCAAATGCCATATCTGAAGATTAAATACTTTGGCCAAATAAGAAGAAGACAAAATTCATTGAATAAAAAATCCTTACACTGGGAAAAGATGAAGGTAAATGGAGGAGGTAACAGATGATGAGCTGGATAGATAGCGTCATGGAAGAAAGTCCTGGCATGCATGAAAAGCTCTACACAACTGAACAACAACCATAAAACTTCACAGTTCAATAAAGGAGGTCTCTGGGTTTGTCAAACACTAGATTATTTGGATATATTCTATATAGTTTGTCCTCAATCTGTCTTCTAACCAGTACCAAATGGTTTAAGTGGAGTAAAACTTCATGTTGTGGTACATATTTTGAATTTGAAAGCTCTCTATTCATTTGATTGGAATTTATTTAATAATCGTTATAAATTACTCAAATGCTAAACTCTTTCTACCTTCCCCCAATTATCTGAAAAATAGCTCATTTTAACAGATTTCTTTAAGGACCTACTGCATATAGAATACTGAGATAGATTTGATGAGACACAAAGTTTAGAGTAAGTGATAGTTTCAGAGACAGAGAGAAATAAGGGTTTTGGAGATGGAGTAAAGTAGCTCTGAGCTCTGGTTACTGAGAGAGAGAGAGAGAGAGAGAGAGAGAGAGAGAGAGAGAGAGAGAGAGAGAGAGATCTATGTGAGGCATCATGACAATAATTGCATAGTCACATTACTTGGAGAGTCAGACCTACTATGTGATCTTGATACAACTAGATCTTCCAAGAGAAGAGCATATCAAGCAGGTGGGAAGATGCTTTACAAACATCCAGAATGTTTCCAGAGACATCTTCAGTAGGCTGTCCTAATGAGTAAAAATGAGCCAGATTCAGTTGCAGGTCAAGGAAGAGTTCTCTTTGCTGTAGGCCAAGACTGAGAAGATCAAGGGCAGCAAGAAGGTGATCAAGATGTTCCCTAGCCACAAGTATCCAGTCCCAAATAGACAGGAGGAGTACAACTCAATCTTTGCAGAAGTCCAGGATCCTGGTTCTCAAAAGTGAATCCAACACAAGATCCAGAGCAAGCTCTGACTCCTAGATGAAAGGGCCTTGCAGGAAAAATTGAAGTATTTCCATGTGTGAGAGCACCAGCCTGAAAATGAGGCTGAGGAGGAAGGTAGGGGCTTTTCCAGTAATATCAACTCCCTCCCCTCCTTGCTTGTCTTCAATGCCACTGAGAACCTGTACAAGAAGTATGTATTTCTGGACCTTCTTTCTAGGTCTGTGACAAAGAGTTATGTGACAGGGGACAGATCAAGAAATTGTTACATTCACATTTATTCATCAGCAAGAGGGAGCAACTGCATGAGCAGGTGGCAGAAAATTAGTTTTATGTGCCAGACCTGGGCCAGGTACCTCAAATTGATATGCCACCCTACCTTACTATCTTCCAAGTATTGCTAATGACCTCATGCTGATGACCTCAATGCTGACCTAGGTCCTACTATAGCACATTCTACCCCTAATAGCATTCCTGAGCTATCCATTTTCAATACTGAGCTTTCTGGACCATTTAAGTCAGAATTAGATGGAAACATATCAGTCATATCCCTACCACCTCTACCACCAACTCCTACAGTATTGTTCAGTTTATCTCCACCCCCACTTCTGCCCTGACTCACATGAGCCTACTCAGTCAGTGAGGACAACAGTAACATGCTTCCTTCAGTTGTAGTCCATAGACCCCCAAGGAAGCAATGGATCTTTCCAGTGAATTGGCATCATCACTAGTGTCAATGTACCAGGCTGGAGGTACTGGGAATGCAAAGGTATAGAGTGTAAAGAAGCAAAAGATGGAGAAAAAGAAGCAGAAGGAACAGAAACAAGGGACAGTTACAAGACATGGTAGTAACCTAATGTCACTTCTCTTCAACAAACCAGTCATGAGATGCAAAGGCATCTTAGCCAAATTCTCTGAGGCAAGAACTGGAGAAGGCCTTGACACTGGCTTTGTTGGAAAGTCAGACTCAATTCCATCCCTTCCAATGCTGCAACAACCACTTGAAGAATAATATAAGAATGAATGGCAGCCATATGAATGCCCCTGCTTTCATTGGAAGCCACACTTGAGCAATTGCCCCAAGTCAGATGAAATATGGGCAGCCTCACAGTTTAACCCTGATTTAATTTTTATTAAAGATTCTTCAGCTCATTCTGGAGATATGATATGGAACACATATTTATTTATAATCACCTCTACTCTAAGACTCTCTTCCCTTTGCCAGTAAGTTTTACTCTTCTAATACGTAAACCTAGCATGAGTCACAGCTACATGGAAGAAGGACACAAAGTTGAGATTACATAGGGGATGAGAGAGGAATATATTGGAGGAAAAAGGGAGACATGGAATGGGGCAAATTATTTCATATAAAAGAGGCAAAACAACTCTTTTCAATGGAGGGGAAAAGGGAGAAGGTGAGAGGAAAGGTATGAAGCTTACTGTCATCAGATTTGGCTTAAGGAGAGAATAACATACACACTCAATTTGGTGTGAAACTCTGTCTTACACTACAGGGAAGTAGGGGAGAAGGGAATAAGTGGAGTGGGGGGTATGATAGAAGTGAGGGCAAATGGGAGGAGAGAGTAATTAGAAGGAAACACTTTTGAGGAAGGACAAAGTGAAAAAAGAGAATAGAATAAATGGGGAGGCAGGATAGGATGGAGGAAAATATAGTCTTGCACAACATTACTATTATGGAAATCTTTGAAAAGCTACACATATATAGCTTATATTGAATTCCTTGTCTTCTCAGTGAAGATGGGTGGGGAGGGAGGAAAAGAGAGAAGTTAGAACTCAAAGTTTTAGGATGAAATGTTGAGTATTGTTCCTGCATACAACTGAGAAATAAGGAATACAGGTAATTGGGTGCAGAAATTTATCTTTCCCTACAAGAAAAGATAGAATATGGGGAAAAGGGAAGTGGGGATTGTGAGAGAAGGGAGAGTAGATTGGGGAGGGGATAACCAGAATGTACAGCGTTTTGTTGGCAGGGATGGGAGAGATGGAGAGAAAATTTATAACTCAAAATTTTGTGGAAATGAATGTTGAAAACTTAAAATAAATAAACATAAATCTTTTAAAAAATAAATAATAAGATAAAGAAAAGAGAAAATTTAAACATTTGTCTTGGATTCGTTGAGTTAATGATAATTTTACTAATGGCTACATCAATCAGAGTTTTTAAAAACGTTCTTAAATAATCAGAGAAATGTATGAAAGATCTTTGTAGAAAATGTCCTTTTCATATTGATAAACAAAATATTACAAATTTAATAGTGTCACAAATCAATAGAAATAAGTCAGACCTTTATAGAACATCCATTTGTCTTATAGTATCTCATAGATCCCCAAAACTAATTAGCAAAGACAATGACTTATTTTCCCCCTTCATGAATTTTATTTTTTCCCCAATTACATTCAAATACAGTTTTCAACATTCCTTTTTACAAGGTTTTGAATTCCTGTTTTTCCTCCTATAGCTCATCCTCAAGGTAGCGTGCAATTTGGTATAGGTTATACTTGTATAATCATATTAAACATATTTCCACATTAGTCATTGTATGAAGGAAGAAATAGAACCAAAGGAGAAAACAATGAGAGAGTGTAAACAAACAAACAAACAAAAAAGACCATGTTATATTTAGATCGAAATTCAGACTCCATAGTTCTTTTTCTAAATGTAAATAGCATTTTTGATTATGAGTCATTCAGAATTCTCTTAGTTCAAGGCATTACTGAGAAGAGCTAAGCCAATCAAAGTTGGTCATCATATAATGTTGCTTTTGCTAGGTAAAATGTTCTGGTTCTGCTCACTTCACTCAGCATCAATTTTTGTAAGTCTTTCTAAGTTTTTTTTTCAAACCTGCTTATCATTTCTTTTTAGATAAAAATATTTATTTGTTCATGCTAGCATATAACCATTACCTTGACACTTCAAGCTTTTTTTTTTTCACAAAAGCATGGCTTGTTGGATGTACTAGGTTGACATTCATTTTTAAGGGCTGTCACAACCTTTCTTTCCATTGAGCATATATGTTAATTTTAGTATTGATTTCTCCTGCCACCCACTTACATTAAGCTAAGAAACTTACATTTCTTTCACCTATCTTGTATGTATTCATGGTTGTTTCTTTAATTTTGATCTACTAATTTTGATTTTATTTTCAACTTACAATTCTATAATATTTTGAGTTTAGAATTTTCTCTCCCTCCGTCCACTCCCCACTCCCCAAGACATCATGCAATAAGAAGTAGGCTGTACATGTATGAGTACATTAAACATATTTCCTCAGTAGTCATGTTGAAAAGAATTACAACCAAAAAAGGAATGTAACTTGTACAACTATCCCCAAATGATGGGCATGCTCTCAATTTCCAATTCTCGGTCATCATAAAAAGCACTGATTTAAATATTTTTGTATATGTGGTTTTTTTTCACTTTTTTATGATCTCTTTGGGATACAAACCTCAAAGTGCTATTACAGGAAGAAAGAGTATGAACAGCTTTATAATCATTTGAGCATAGTTTCAAATTGCTTTCTATGATGGTTGGATCAGTTCACAACTCCACCAAAAACATATTAATGCCCTAATGTTCCCCAAATTTTCTAACGTTTTTTACTTTCCTGTTTTGTCATGTTAGCAAGTCTTATAGGTGTGTGGTAGCACGTCAAAGATATTTTAATTTCCATTCCTGTAATTCATAGTGATTTAAACCATTTTTTCATATGAATACGGTTTTAATTTCTTCCTCTGAAACTACCTTTTCATATCTGTTGACCATTTATCAATTGGGGAATGACTTGTATTCCAATAAATCTGTGACAATTCTTTATATATTTTAGAACTGAAGGCTTTATCAAATATGCTGGTTGTAAAAATATTTGCAATTTGAAGCTTCCCTTTGAACCTTGACTGCATTGTGAAAACTTTTTAATTTAATGTAATCAAAACTATCCAATTTGCATTTCAAAATGTTCTCTATCTCTTGTTTAGTCATACATTCCTCTGTTGTCTATAGATCTGACAGGCAAATTATTCTTTGCTCTCCTAATTTATTTATGATATCACCCTTTAGATCTAAATCATGTGTCCATATTGACTTTATGTTGGTATGTGGTGTAAGATGTTCATCTATGCCTAGTTCCTGCCATACTCTTTTCTAGTTTTACCAAAAGTTTTTGTAAAATAGAAAGTCCTTATCCTAGAAGCTGGAATCTTTGTTTTTATCAAACAGTGGTTTCCTCTAGTCATGGACTATTTTGTCTTGAGTACCTAACATATTCCACTGATCAACAACTCTATTTCTTAGCCAGAACCAAGGAATTTTGATGATGCTTTTTAATGCAATTTTAAATGTGGTACAGCTAGTTCACTTTCCCTTACATTTCCTTCCCTTAATTCCTTTCATATTCTGGAATATTTGTTATTACATTTCACTATCATTTTTCTAGCTGTATAAAATAACTTTTGGTAGTTGGATTGGTGTGGCACTGTATAGGTAAATCAATGTAGGCAGAATAGTCATATTTGTTATATTACCTCAGCCTACCCATAAGTAACTCACATTTTCCCAAGTATTTATATGACTTTATTTGTATGAAAAGTGTTCTGCAATTGTGTTCATATAGCTCCATTTGTCTTGTCAATTAGATTCCCAGATATTTCTTACTGTACAGAGTTATTTTAAATGGAATTTCATTTTCTATCTCTTTTTTAATCATTATTTTATTTATTTTATTCAACTTATTTATTATTAGCTTTCAACATTCATTTCCTCAAGATTTTGAGATTCAACTTTTCTTCCCATCTCTCCCCTCCTCCACCACCAAATACTGTGCATTCTGATTATCCCTTCCCCCAATTTACCCTCCCTTCTCTCAAACCCCTACTTTCCCTTATCTACATCTACTCAATTTTCTTGTGAACAGAGATAGGTTTCTATACTCCATTATCTGTATTTCTTATTTCCCAGTTACATGCAAAAACAATTCTCGACATTCGTTCCTAAAACTTCGACTTCTAACTTCTATCTCTTCCTCCCTCCCCACCCATCACCACTGAGAAGGCAAGCAATTCAACATAGGCTACACTTGTGTAGTTTTGCTAAAGAATTTCATAATACCCATGTTATGAAAGACTAATTGTATTTCTCTCTATCCTATCCTGCCCCCATTGGTTCTATTCTCTCTTTTAACCTTATCCCTCCCCCAAAGTATTTATTCTAATTACCCCACTTGTCTCATTTGCTCTCCCTTCTATCATCCCCCCAAAACCCCACTTATCCAATTCTTCCCTACTTTCTTTAGGGTAAGAGATTTCTCTACCAAACTGAGTGTGCATGTTACTCCTTCCTTAAGCCAAATATGAGGGGAGTAAGCTTCACTTTTTCCCCTCACTTCCCCTTTTCCCATCATTTGAAAAAGTTTGTTCTTGTCTTTTTTATGAGAGACAATTTGCCCCATTCCATTTCTCCCTTTCTCCTCTCAATATATTCTTCTCTTCCACCTTAATTTTATTTTTTTAGATATCAGTCCTTACTATTCATTCACTCTGTGCCCTCTGTCTGTCTGTCTATCTATCTATCTATCCACACATACATATGTATGTATGTGTGTGTATAATCCGTCCAATTCCCCAAATCCCGAAAACAGTTTCAAGAGTTACAAATATTATCTTTCCATGTAGGAATGTGAGCAGTCCAACTTTAGTAAGTCCCTTATGATGGCTTTTTCCTGTTTACTTATTCAGGATTCTCTTGATTCTTGTGTTTGAAAGTCAAATTTTCTATTCAGCTCTGGTATTTTCATCAAGAATTCTTGAAAGTCCTCTATTTCATTGAATGACTATTTTTTTCCCTTGAAGTATTATACTCAGTTTTGCTGGGCAGGTTACTCTTGGATTTAACCCTAGTTCCTCTGACTTCTAGCGTATCATATCATAAGTCATTCATTCCCTGAATGTAGAAGATGCCCGATTCTGTGTTATCCTGATGGTATTTACACAATATTCGATTTTTTTTCTCTCTGGCTGCTTGCAATAACTTCTCCTTGAGCTGGGAACTCTGGAATTTGGCTACAATTCCTAGGGGCTTTTCTTTTGGGATCTCTTTCAGAAGGTGATCAGTGAATTTTTTCAATATTTATTTTCCCTCTGGTTCCAGAATATCATGGAAGTATTCCTTGAGTTCTTCCATGGCCTGAGACCATTGCATATTTATTTAAGAGGTTCTGGATGCAGAAACCTTGACTTTTACGTCTTCCTCCAATGGTATACATTGTTGTTCCTCATTAAAGGGATGGAAGAAAATACCTGCTCACCAAAAAAGTAACCTTCTCTTTTTTTATTCTTTTTCCTCTTTTTGAACATTTCCCCAGTCAGTTACTTGACTTTTGAGTTCTTTGTCAAGAGGAGGGTGTACTCTGGGAATTTGTAAGCTCTCACTTGGTCCAAGGTGGCATAATCAAGGGAGAGGAGTTTACTTCTCTCCTGACTTGTATTTTGGTCTAGGATCAAATACAAATACTCTTTTCATTGAGCAGAATTGCCTCTCCAAAGCTGATGCCAGCTCCACAAATCCAGCTTTCCTCCTACTCACCCTGGGGCCACCATTCAGGGCTGAGTTTCAGATCGGTTGCTCAATTCTCCTAGGGTCTTTAGGCCAGTGCTCCAGCAATGGAAGTTGCTGCCACCTGGTGCTAGATCACTTCTTGCCCTTCTAAAGCAGCAGAAAGAGCTTTTGCACTGAACTTTGAAGTTGTATTTGACATTTGTGAGTTGAGGTATCTGGGACCTGTAGCTCCTACTGGTAGCACCTTGAAGCCCGCTCAGTCCTGTCCTTGCTGAGGTGCAACCAAGGCCAGGCTGTTCTCTTCTCCATGCCCAGTGCAACAGATCAATCCTATTGGCCTTTCAGACTACGTTGGACTGAAAATCTCTTTCACTCTGTCAATTTCTGTCTTCTGCTCCTCTAGAATTTGTTTAGAGTCATTTTTTACAAGTATTTTAAGGGCAGTGTGAGGAGAGCTCTTAGAGGTGCATACTTCTACTCTGACATCTTGGCTCTGCCCTCCTCTTTTTCTGTCTCTTGATGTTAGTTTTTTTCACTAATATATAGAAGTGCCTTTAATTCATGTGGGCTTTATTTTATATCCTGCACTTTTGTTAAAGTTGTTAATTATTTCAAGTAGGTTTTTTTCAGTTGATTCTCTAAGTATACTATCATATCATCTGCAAAGACTTATAGCTTTGTTTCTTTATCACCTCCATTCAATTCCTTTTTTTGGTCTTCCTGCTGAAGTTAGCAAATCTAGTGCTATATTGAATAACAGTGGTGATAAGGGAAACACTTGTTTCCCTAGCAATCTTACTGGAAAGACATCTAGTTTACCCCCATTTCATATAATGTCTGTTGATGGTTTAAAAAGAATGCTAGTTATCATTTTAAGGAAAATTCCATTTATTCCTATGCTCTTTAGGGTTTTTAATGTGAATGGTGCTAAATTTTTTCAAAAGCATTGTCTGCATCTATTGAGAAAATCATATGATTTCTTTTAATTTTGTTACTGATGTCATCAATTATACTGATAGTTTCCTAACATTAAACCAGCCCTGAATTTCTGGTATAAACTCCGTCTGGTCACAGACTATTATCCTCATGATAAATTGCTGTAATTTCTTTCCTAAAATTTTATTTACATTTCTGTATCATTAAGGATATTGCTCTATAATATTCTTTCTCTTTCTTGGTTCTTCCTGATTTAGTTATCACTAACATATTTGAGTCACAAGACGAATTTGGTAGGATTCCTTCTTTGTCTACTTTTACAAATAGTTTCTATAATACTGGATTTAATTTATCTTTCAGTGTTTGATAGAATTCACTTATAAATTCATCTATCCATAGAGACTTTTTCTTAGGGAGTTCACTGACGGCTTGCTCAATTTCTTTATTTCTGAAAAAAAATATAAGGTTATTTAAGTATTTTATTTCCAAACAAGTAGACGTCTAAGTCAACCCGATATTCTGGGCTTCTCAAAGAATAACTAACCTTTCTAGTTTTCTTTGGTCCCAGTTAGATAATTCATTGAATATATTCTGTCAACTATATTTCAGCTGTCTAAATCAGACATAAGTATAACTGGAAATAAGTTTAGTCACACTACTAAACATACTTTACAACTTCTTAACTAAATTCTATGGACTAAACCACACAGTTATTCACAATGAGGTTAATTTCCCCTTTGTTCACTGTTAGAGTAATAAACTGTTCATGTTATTGTTGCTCCCCAAATATTTTCTCATGTTCTCTTTCAAAATAAAAAATATTTTAAATAACTTTAAGAGACATATATTTTACTACATGATAATAACTACCAAAAACATTTAACAGAGAAAAATTCAATTCTAAAAGACCCTTCTCCAAAAATGTACTTCCATTTTGTATGCTAAACACAAAAATGTTTCTTCCTAGACATTCCAAGACAAGTGATAATCATTTGTTCATTGATATCATGAAATACATAAAAATTGATATTATGAAATACATAAGAACATTGGAGACTCAAACATTTTTTCCATTTTCACGATGAGTGGCATGCATGGACTCTAAATGGAAGCAAAACAAATTTTTTTGGTGTTTAGGCTTTGCAGATGCTCCTTTTTGTACATAACATTGTCCTGACTATATAAAGTTCTGGAATATTATAAGAACTTTTTTATTAGATTTACAATCACTCAAAAATTTGAGAAATAACAATCCAAGCAAAAATACGGATAAATAGTACAATTGTTGAGACAATGATATGTAATTCAAGGGTAGCCCATTGTGTTCATTCATCTGTATATCTAATCACAAATACATATATACATGTATATGTATACACACACACACATCATACACACACACACACACACACACACACACAATCTTATGTTTGGGTAAATCTGCGTAATGAATCTCAGAGAAACACTAAGGGGGACCCAGACTTTAATAGAACCAACTTTGTATTGAATTTGAGAAACTTGTATTATTTTCCAAATTTCCAAACGTTTATTATCTGGCTTCTGGTCCTGATAACAGTAATATTCCAATGATGATAGGTGACTGTGGTGTAGTTAGGAAGTGCATAGAGAGCAGACCTCAGACTAAGGAAATCCTAGGTTAAAATCCTACCTCTGACACATACAGACAATATATCCCTATGAAAATTGTCTAAGGCAAGTAATTAAGGCAGAATAGGTACTATTCCATGGTGGTTAGAAGAAATTTTCCTCATTGTAATTTTCCTATAATAGTGAATATATCCTATTTATTTGGTGATGTTATATGGCTCTGAAATATGAAAAACCATAAACTATGAAGAATCTATCTTTTGGGTATAGAGAAGGAAATGGAGGGATATGTGATGAACATAATTAGCCTGAAGGCTACTACAAATGGTAGCATATGAGCAAATAGTGACTTAAAATATGCTATCTGGAAAATATTTGATCTGAAAGGAGACAGGTTTGTGATATAGCAGTAAGAGCTAACAGATACACAGCTTAAAAGTTGTAGTGGCAACACAAATTTTATATCTATCTATTTCTATGTCTCTACTCGTCAACAAACTTTCCTTTTTGAACTAATGTAATCCACTCGTATTGCCTCGTTCACACCCATATTTCCATAATCTACTGAACATTGGGGGTCTCAATTTTGTCATTCATAAAATGTAGGTGTTAAATTAGATTATTTCTGAGATATCATCTAGCTATAAATTGATGGTACCATGATCTATAGATAAATCTCCCAACTTATTCACTGAATTTAATACCTGGCTCATGGTCTACTTAAACATCACATTCCTTGGTATTATTTGCAGTAGTTTAAAATTTTGATTCTGACTCCATCATCTCCATAGCTAACCTTGTCTACCTATTTGATAATACACTAATTACTTCTTTTGTCCCAATGAATTTTTTCCATTATTGCCTTTACCATTCTGATATCAGGCATCCAAGTAGTCCAGTGTCTAAAGAGTAAGATTTCAAGTAAGAAAATTCTGAATTAAAATCTGGCTTCAGATATTCACTCGCTGCGTGACTCTGGACAAGTGATTTATCTGCCTGCCTCAATTTTTTTCAATCACACCTGGGAATAATAATACCACCTACCTTATAAAATTGTTATGAAAATCAAATGAGATATTTGTAAAGGGTTTAACAGTGTCCCTAGCACATAGAAGTCATTTAATAAGCTTTCCTTCCTTTTCTTTCTACTAAACCCACTCACAGATACCTAAAAATTGATCCACTCAGTTCATAGTTTGCTGAGTTTTGCTGGGGAAAGTCATAAAATCTCACTTTTATTCAATCCACGCTTTTTAAGTCCAGCTGAGCTGCTTTTGCTCCTTGACAAATGTTTCCTATTTTGCCCATAAATCCTCATTTCATTCCCTACAATAATGATCTCAAATTTTCCCTCATGTTTCCACTTCCACCTCCCACAGTTACGGAAAATGCCCAAGTTTCTCACTTCAAAGAGAAGATTTAAACTGCCTGAAATTTGCACTTTTGTTTGCTGTCTTCTACTCTAAAACTCCATCAGCATCTTCATTCCTTTTCTTTTCTGTCCCTTCAGAAACAAAATATATAACTTTGCTCCTCATTAAGACTAAACCCTCTGCCTATGCTCTTGATATCATTTCCTTCTTCTCCTCCCCTTCTTGGATCTGAATACAAAGTTATCCCTTTAAAGTGATGGATCTTCAGTATCTCATTGACATCATCCAAAAATGTTAAAAGGTTGCCTGAATCACTCCACACACACACACACACACACACACACAAACATACATACACACACACACACAAGAGTCTCTTATGCCATTTAAGTTATCTTTCATCATTCTTCTTATTGCTCCACTATATTGAATTACCAAATTCCTTGTAAAAGTTGAAGCATGTGCTGTTTCCCAACTTGCTCACTACTCATAAGTTTTTAACCTTTTGAGTTAGGTCATCATGACCCAAACTCCCATAAAATCACATTGTAAGCTCAATTTTCATTGCTGTTTTTCAGGTATCTTTTCCATGTATCTTGTACACTGAGCAGACCTTGCCAACTAAGACATTTATAACCCTCCCCCCGTGAAAAACAGCAATGAAAAATTGATTTTGCAGTGTGATCTCTCAGGAGTTTAGGCCAGGATAGCAATAAAAGGCAATGTAATTGTCATCTCAGTTGAAGTTCAAAGACATTCAGATTCCAGTTATGTGCTTCATGCTCAGGGCCTCAATCTCTAATTAGCGAGCTTCTTTTATTAATATATTGATAAGCACACGTTAATGTAATTGATTTCCTTTTGCATCCTATGCATTTTACTTTGCCAAACTACGGTAGTGAATATAAAACAGGTTAAGAATCCTTACTTTATGGGATGTATGCATGCGCAAACATGCATTGAGAGGTGAATCATTAAAGGAAATCATCTTAAAGTATTCATGGACTCATTTTTCAACTCATTCACGTAACTTTCATGTAATAATATTCCACTATGAGTTGATATTACTGAAAATGAACTGTAAGAGTGAGCAAAATATATGGAAGTAATAGAGTGGGAAATATGTGATATTAATTTACCAAGCTGGAGTTAAAAAATTTTCAAGTAAGCAGATGGACATGTTACTAGAGTTATCCTCCCCTTAGAATGATTAGTGATCTGGAAGCTATGCCTTTGGAATGTTTAGTATCTCCATTAACACAGTTGAGGAGCCTTAATGTCATGTCATATTTCTAAAACAGTCAATATTGCTTCTCTGTAAAAACATATAAAGACATTTAAAAGCTGAGAATATATCTTACCTGACTGACTCATAGTTTTTCTGCCCAGAGGAAAAATCCAGAATTATTGAATATCTCTAACAAGAAAGAAAGAAAGGTATAAGATTTTGTCATTCCTCCCTTTCCTATCTTCTTTCTTTCCTTCTTTATTTCTTCAGTTCAAATCAAAATTATTTTAAGAATAATCATTAAGGGGAGATGGAAAACCCAAGTTTGGTTAAATGACTGTTGTTAATTAAGTATAAAATAGGTTTTAGGAGATGCACATTCATTTTAACCACATTTTCACATAAAGGAAATTAAGATATATAAACAAAGGAAAGGAAAACTAAGAAATTGACTGTCCTCACCCAAATCCCAATTCAAGCATCTTTAAAATATTTCCTCAAAACAAATTATGCAGAGGGAAAACAACAAAAGGATGGAGTCAAGCAATCTTCCAGTCCAACACAATTTAGAAGGTCTACAATAAAAGGCTGTTTTACTGTGATGAGGGGATCTAATTGTAGTGCACACCATACCTAGCAAGACAACAGTGAGACTGAGTCCTTCAGTGCAAACCAGGACCAAGCCTTGGGATTAAGTGAATCTGCAGCAGAGTTTTCTGGAGGTTTCATTCCATAGATGGCAAGGTGATAAGAGAACTGGCTACAAGGAGATCACAGGGTACACTTAGGGCTGGTTCACAGTGTCAAAGTAAGGACAAGCAGTAGTACAAAGGAGCTCCCTACTTTAGGGGCCCCAGGAGCGTGGTAAAAGTTCTGAGACAG
>CM053773.1:36499096-36564058 GCA_028658325.1 Potorous gilbertii
GGGGAAAAAATTTTGGAACCCAAAATCTTGTGAAAATGAATGTAAAAAGTTAAATAAATTTATTTAAAAAAAAAAAGAGAAGATGGACCTGTTAATCTTGAGAATGCTGTCTTTATTATGAAATATAAAAGATATATAGGTAGATAGATAGATAGAAAGAATAAAAAAATGCAATTATGTGGTGACAAAATGTAATTGAAGTAGGTGAAGGGACTGTAACAGGAGATGTGAAAAGGAGGAAGCAGAAAATGGTGAACTACATCATAGGAAGAAGCACAAAAATATATTACAGTAAAGATAAATAGCGTAGGGAAATGGGCATTCTTTGAGAGGTATCATCATCTGATTTTGTTCAAGGAATGAATCAATCTTAATAAAGTATATAAATCTAACTAGCTCTATAGGCACTAGGAGAGGAAGGGGGAAAGAAAGGGGAGAGGAGGCTAAAAGGGAGGAAAGAAGTACTAAGGGTAAAGGAGAGGAAAAGGGAGGGAACTGAATGAAGAAAGGGAAGACTGTGGAAGGGTGTGGTCAAAAAATCAAGACTTTATTGTGCAGGGAAAGGGAGAAGGGAGAATTAAAAGCACAATCAGGCAAAAGAGTATAGAGGGAAAGACAGATAATAATCATAGATGTGACTGGGAATGGGATGAACTCTCCCATAAAACGGGGATGAATAGGAAAATTGATTAAAAGCCATAATCCAACAACAGACTGCTTATAGGAAACTCATTTGAAAAGGGGGGATACACACAGGATAAAGGTAAAAGGTTAGAGGGGGAGCCAAGATGGCAGAGTAGGAAGACACACATATGCTAGCTCTGAAACCACAGTCTATAAAATATCTATAAAGAAGAACTCCTAACAAATTCTGGAGTGGTGGAAGCCACAGAACACAGAGTGGAGATTTCTGTTCCATAAAGACCTGAAAAACGCTCACCAAAGGTCCCTCGCACAGGGGACCAGTGTTCAGCCCAGCCTTGTCTAGGCCATGTGGCACTGACAGAAGCAGATCCAAGCAGGATTCAAGAATGGAATCTCCGGCAGCCGGGAAGGTCCCTCAACCCACAGGTACACAGGTCAGTAAGAGAGACTTCTGGGCTGGCCGAGAGGGGAGTGGGGTGTCTCCATAACTCAGGCCCCCTCGGGAGTCAGCAGCAGAGGCAGTGGCGACCAGAGGCTCCCAGAGCAGGCAGGAGCTTGGGTCCATTACTGAAGGTCTCTGCATAAACCCCCTGAGGGAACTGAGCCTGGGAGGTGATCCTGACCCCACCTGAGCATCAGAATTTAAGCTCACATTGAATAACAGCCAGGACTGCTACTGAAAGCCCTGAGACTGGGGAGCAGCATTTGAATCTCAGACCCCAAGCACTAGCTGGGCAGATCTGGGCAGGGGTGGAGAAGAATCTCAGAAGTCAAGTAGCTGGCTGAGAAAATGCTCAGAAAAGGGAAAAAAATAAGACCTTAGAAGGTTACTTTTTTGGTGACCAAATGATTCCGCCATTCCTTTCTGATGAGAAAGAATAATGCTTTCCATCAGGTAAAGACATAGGAGTCAAGGCCTCTGTATCCCAATCATCTGAAATAGATATCAAATGGGCTCAGGCCATGGAAGAGCTCAAAATAATTATTCAAGGAATCCACTGATCACTGCCTGAAAGAGCTCCAAAAAGAGAAATTGCTAGGAACGTTGTGGCCAAATTCCAGAGTTCCCAGATCAAGGAGAAAATATTGCAAGCAGCTAGAAAGAAACAATTCCAGTATTGTGGAAATATAATCAGGATAAGACAAGATCTAGCAGCTTCTACATTAAGGGATTGAAGGGTGTAGAATAGGATATTCCAGGAGTCAAAGGAACTATGACTAATATCAAGAATCACCTACCCAGCAAAACTGAGTATAATGCTTCAGGGGAAAAACTGGTGTTTCAATGAAATTGAGGACTTTCAAGCATTCTTGATGAAAACACCAGAGTTGAAAGGGAAATATGATTTTCAAACACAAGAGTGAAAAGAAGCATGAAATACTAAACAGCAAAGAGAAGTCACAAGAGACTAAAGTTGAACTGTTTACATTCCTACATGGAAAGACAATATTTGTAACTCTTGAAACTTTTCAGTATCTGGGTAGTTGGTGGGATCACACACACACACATACGCACAGACGTACATTCGTGCACACACACACTCACACGTGCACACACAGCATGCATGCACACACAGAGACAGAGTACAGAGTGAATTGTGTAGGATGGGATCATATCTTAAAAAAATGAAGTGAAGCTGTGAGAGAGAAATGTATTGGGAGGAGA
This sequence comes from Potorous gilbertii, assembly GCA_028658325.1. Taxonomy (NCBI): domain Eukaryota; kingdom Metazoa; phylum Chordata; class Mammalia; order Diprotodontia; family Potoroidae; genus Potorous; species Potorous gilbertii. The sequence continues at coordinate 36,501,408 of CM053773.1, forward strand.
GAGGGAGAAATGGAATGGGGCAAATTATCTCTTACAGAAGAGGAAAGCAGGAGACTTTTTAGTGAAGGGGAAAAGAGGGGAGCTGAGAGAAAAACATGAAGTTTGCTGTCTTCATATTTGACCAAAGGAAAGAATAAAATGCACACTCATTTTGATATGAAAACCTATCTTACAATACAGGAAAGTTGGGGAGAATGGGATAAGCAGGGTGGGGGGGATGATGTAAGGGAGGGCAATAGGAGGAGGGAGCAATTTGAAGCCAGCATTCTTCAGGAGGGATATGATCAAAAGAGAGAATAGAAGCAATAGGGGGCTGGATAGGGTGGAGGGAAATACAGTTAGTCTTACACAACACGACCGTTATGGAAGTCATTTACAAAACTACACAGATATGGCCTATATTGAATTGCCTGCCTTCCCAAAGGGAATGGGTGTGGAGGGAGGAATGGGGAGAAGCTGGAACTCAAAGTTTTAGGAACAACTGTTGAGTATTGTTCTAGCTACTAGGAAATAAGAAATACAGGTAATGGGGAATAGAAAGTTATCTGGCCCTACAGGACAAAAGAGAAGATGGGGTAAGGGAAGGGAGGGATACTAGAAGAGAGGGCAGATTGGTGATAAAGGAAATTAGAATGCTTGATGTATTGGTGTGGGAGGAGGGAACAAATGGGGAGAAAATTTGGTACCCAAAATTTTGTGAAAATGAATTTAAAAAGTTAAATAAATAATTTTATTAAAAAAAGGTAAAAGGTTTAAACAGAATATATCTTGCTTCAGTCACAGTAAGAGAGGCAAGGTTAGCAACCATAAACACAGGCAAATCAAAGGCAGCAATAGATCTGAGGGAAAGAGATAAGGAAATAAACTATAACCCTCTAAAAGTCACGATAAACAATGAAACAATATCACTTCTAAACATATATGCTCCAAATTGTATAGCTTCCAAATTCCTAGAGGAGAAGTTAAGGTAATTACAGGAAGAAAAACAAAGCAAAACTGCAATAGTGGGGGACCTCAATCTCCTCTTCTCTGAGTTTTATAAATATAACCTTCATATAAGCAAGAAAGAAGTTATGGAGGTGAATAAAACTCTGGGTAACATAGATATGGTAGATCTCTGGAGAGAACTGAATGGGTATAGAAAGGAATATACCTTTTTCTCAGGGGTAAATAGTACATATACAAAAATTGACCATGTACCAGGACATAAAACCCTCACAATCCAGTGCAGAAAAGCAGAGACAGTCAAGACATCCTTCTCAGATCATAATGGAATAAAAATTACATGTAATAAATGACCACAGAAAGATAAACCAATAATCAATTGAAAACGATATAATCTAATGCTAAAGAAGGAGTGGGTTAAACAAGAAATCATAGAAACAATAAACAACTTCATTCAAGAGAATGAAAATAATGAGACAACCTACCAAATCTTGTGAGATACTGCAAAAGGAATTCTAAGGGGATGTTTCATATCTTTGAATGCCTACATAAGTAAAATAGAGAAAGAAGGTGAACTCACCTGCAATGAGGAGGAAACTAAAACAATAATTAGAAATTATTTTGCCCAACTTTATGCCCATGAATTCGACAATCTAAGCAAGATGGATGAGTATATTAAAAAATAAAAATTGCCCAAACTGACAGAAGAGGAAACTGAATACTTAAACAACCCTATCTCAGAAATAGTCAATGCATCCTTCTCAGGTCATAATGTAATTAAAAAAAATGTAATCAAAGGCCATGGAAATATTAACCAAAAGCTAATTGGAAACTGAACAATACAATACTAAAGAATGAGTGGGTCAAATAACAAATGTTATAAACAATCAACAACTTCTTTCAAGAGAATGACAATAATGAGACACCCTGTCAAATCTTATGGGACACTGTCAAAGCAGTTCTTAATGGAAGTTTTATATCTGTCAATTGCTACATGAATAAAATAGAGAAAGAGGAGGTCAATGACTTGGATATGCAAATGAAAGAGTTAGAAAAAGAAAATATTGAAAATTCCCAGATTAACAGTATTAGAAATACTTAAAACCAAAGGAGAGAATAACAAAATTGAAATTAAGAAAACAGTTGAATTAATAAATAAAACCAATAGTTGGTTTTATGAAAAAACTAATAAAATTGCTAAACCTTTGGTCAATTTGATTAAAAAAAAGAAAAAAATTAAATTACTAATATCAACAACGAATTGGATATGCAGCTGAAAAAACTCGAAAAGAGAACAAATCGAGAATCCTCAAGTAAATACAGAATTAGAAATACTGAAAACCAAAGGAGACATTAATGAAATTGAAATTAAGAAAACTATTGAAATGATAATTAAAACTAGTAGTTATATTTATGAATATACAAACACAATTCATAAACTTTTGGCCAATTTGATTAAAAGCAAGAAAGAAGAAAACAAAATTATCAACATTAAAATGAAAAGGGTGACCTTATCTCCAATTAGGAGGAAATGAAAGCGATAATTAGAAAATAGTTTGCCCAAGTGCTTACCTGTAAATTCAACAATCTAAATGAGATGGATGTTTATTTTAAAAAATATAATTTGCCCAGATTACAGAAGAGGAAGTTGAATACTTAAATAACCCAACCCAGAATATGTAATTAAACAAGTCATCAATGAACTCCTTGGAAACAAATCTCCAGAGCAGAATGGATTTACAGGTGAAATCTATCAAAATTTTTATATAAATTTTTGAAAAATGGAGAAGAAGGACTTCTCTCAAATTCTTTTTATGATACAAATATGATTTAGATACCTAAACCAGGAAGAGACAAAACAGAGAAAGAAAATCATAGACAAATTTCTCTAATGAATATAGACGCAAAAATTTTAAAAAAAGATTTCAGGAAAATGAATACTGCATTTTATCACGAGAATAATACATTATGATCAGGCAGGATTCATAACAGGAATGCAGGAGTAGCTCTATATTAGGAAAACGATTAGCATTATAGATCATATCAACAACAAAACTAACAGAAACTGCATGATTATCTCAACAGATGCAAAAAAAAGCTTTCAACAAAATACACTACCGATTTGATTAAAAACATTGGATAACATTGGAAGAAATGGAACTTTCCATAAAATAATAAACAGTATCTACCTAAGACCTTCAGCAAGCATTATACACAACAGAGGTAAGCTAGATGAGTTTCCAGTAAGATCACAGGTGAAGCTAGGATGTCCATTATCACCACTATTATTCAATATGGTATAAGAAATAATATCTGTAGCAATTAGACAAGATAAAGAAATTGAAGGAATAAGAACAGGCAACATAGAAACTAAGTTGTCACTCTTTGCAGATGATATGATGATACATTTAGACCATTCCAGAGATTCAAGTAAAAAGCCACTCCGACTAATAAACAACTTTGGCAAAGCTGCAGGTTACAAAATAAACCTACACAAATCTTCTGCATTCCTATATATTAGTAACAAAGTTCAACAGCAAAAGATAGAAAGAAATATCCCATTTAAAGCTAGGGTAGGAGAAGGAGCCAAGATGGCAGAGTAGAAAGACTCTCATATGCTAGCTCCAAACCCACAGAGCATGGATTTCCTCTAAAAAGAACTTCCAACAAATTCTGGAGCAGTGGAAACCACGCAGCAACACAGGGAAGGAGATTTACGTTCCAGAGAGCCCTGAAAAACTGATCCCAAAAGTCTGTTGTGCACCAGACAGGAGCGGAGTCCAGCCCTGCCCTGGCCACGTGGCACTGAGAAGAGGAGTTCCAGCAGATCCAAGCAGGATTCAGGGACGGAATCTCTGGCAGCCACAAAGGTCCCTCCACCCACAGGCGCTACAGGTCAGTGAGAGACACTTCTGGGCTGGCAGAGAGGGGAGTAGGGTGTCTCCATAACTCAGGCCACCTTGGGAGGCAATGGCAGAGGCAGTGGTGGCCAGAGGCTCCCAGAGCAGGCAGGAGTTCCGCAGGAGCTCCATTACAGAAAGTCTCTACACAAACCCCCTGAGGGAACTTAGCCTGGGAGGTGGCCCTGTCCCCACCTGAGAACTTTATTTAATCTTACCTTGAATAGCAGCCGGGGCCAGCAGCTGAAAGCCATGAGGCCGGGGAGCAACATTTGAATCTCAAACCCCAAGCACTAGCTAGGCAGATCTGGGCAGGGGTGGAGAGGAATCTCAGAAGTCAAGTAACTGGCTGGAAAATGCCCAGAAAAGGGAAAAAAAATAAGACCATAGAAGGATACTTTCTTGGTGACCAAATGATTCCACCATTCCTTTCTGACAAAGAAGACCAATGCTTACCATCAGGTAAAGACATAGGAGTCAAGGCCTCTGTATCCCAAACATCTGAAATAAACATCCAATGGGCTCAGGCCATGGAAGAGCTCAAAAAGAATTTGAAAATCAAGTTAGACTGGTGGAGAAAAACCTGGGAAGAGAAATGAGAAAGATGCAAGAAAAGCATAAAAAACGGGTCAATACCTTGATAGAGGAGACCCAAAAAAATGCTGAAAAAAAGTAACACCTTGAAAAATAAGGTAACTCAATTGGCAAAAGAGGTTCAAGAAGCCAATGAGGAGAAGAATGCTTGCAAAAGGAGAATGAACCAAGAGGAAAAAGAGGTTCAAAAGCTCACTGAAGAAAATAGTTCTTTCAAAATTAGAATGGAACAGATGGAGGTTAATGACTTTTTGAGAAACCAAGAAATCACAAAACAAAACCAAAAGAATGACAAAATGGGAGATAATGTGAAATATCTCATGGGAAAAACAACTGACCTGGAAAATAGAACCAGGAGAGACAATTTAAAAATTATGGGACTACCTGAATGTCATGATCAAAAAAAGATCCTAGACAACATCTTTCATGAAATTATCAACGAAAAAAAGCTAGGGTAGTCACTATAAAATAATTTGGAGTTTACCTGCCAAAACAAACCCAGGGACTATATGAAAATAATTACAAGACAAATTTTGCACAAATAAAGTCAGATCTAAATAAGTTGAAAAACATCAGTTACTCATGGGTAGGCTGAGCGAGTACAATAAAAATGACAATTCTACCCAAATTAATTAATTTATTTAGTGTCATACCAATTAAACTGTCAGATAATTATTTTCTAAAACTGGATAAATTAATATCAAAATTAATCTGGAAGAATAAAAAGTCCAGAATATCAAAGAGACTAATGAAAAGTAATTCTAGGGTATGTGACCTAGGGCTACCAGATCTCAAATTTTATTATAAAACAGCAATTATCAAAAACAGTTGATACTGGCTAAGAAACAGAAGGGTAGACAAGTGGAATAGTCTATATACTCAAGACACAGTGGGCAATGAATATAGTAATCTCCTCTTTGATAAACCCTAAGACCACAGCTTCTGGGGAAATAAGTCACTGACAAAAACTGCTGGGAAAACTGGATAACAATGTGATAGAAACTAGGCATACACCCAAGCCTGACACTGTACACAAGAATAAAGTCCAAATGGGTAAACGATTTAGGTATAAAGACGGATACCATGGACAAACTTGAGGAACAAGGAATAGTGTATTTGTCAGATTTATAGAGAAGGGAAGAACTTTTTACTAAAGAAGAGATAGAAAGCATTATGAAGCATAAGATGGATAGTTTTGATTACATTTATCTGAAAAGTTTTGCACAAAAAACCCAATGCAACGAAAATTCGGAGGGATGTAGTAAATTGGAAAAGAATTTTTAAAACTAATCTCGGGGATAAATCTGACTCAAATGCATAACTATACAAGTCATTTCCCAATTGATAAATGGTCAAAGGATACGAACAGGCAATTTTCAGAGGAAGATATTAAAGATATCTATAATCATATGAAAAAATTCTCTAAATCACTTTTGATTAGAGAGATGCAAATCCAGACAACTCTGAGGTACCATATCACATTTATCAGATTGGCAAACATGACAGAGTAGGAAAATGATAAATGTTGGAGAAGATGTGTGAGAGTTGGAACACTAAATCATTGTTTGTGGAGCTGTGATCTCATCCAACCATTCTGGAGGGTGGTTTGGAACTATGCCCAAAGGGCTACAAAATATGAATACACTTTGACCCGGCAATATCGCTTGTAGGACTGTATCCCCAAGAGATCATAAAAATGGGAAAGGAACTCACATGTACAAAAATATTTATAGCAACACTCTTTGTAGTTGCCAAAAACTGAAAATCAAGGAAATGCCTATCAATTGGGGAATGGCTCAATAAATTATTGCATATGAATGTAATAGAATACTATTTTGCCATAAGAAATGATGAACAAGAAGACTTCAGAGAGAACTGGAAAGACTTAGATGATCTGAAGCTGAACGAAAGGAGTAGAACCAGGAGAACTTTGTGCACAGCAATGGACATAGTGAGCCAGACTCTTCTGGTAGACTTGAATCTTCACAGCAATGCAAGAACATAAAAAAAAAGTTCCAAATAATCTTCTAAGGCAAAATGGCAAAATGCCTTCCATATTCAGAGAAAGAACTATGGAATTCAATAACAGAATGCAGCAGATCATTTTACTTGTGTGTGTGTGTGTGTGTGTGTGTGTGTGTGTATCATGTTTTGGTTTATTGTATGATTTCTCCCATTTATTTTAGTTCTTCTACGCAGCATGAGTATGGTAAAAATGTATTCAATAGGAATATATGTATGGATCCTATATAGAATTTTATGTCATCTTGGGGAGGGAGGGGTGTGGTGAGGGGGTATATATTGGGAAGAAATCTAAGTTTTATGGTAGTGGTTGTAGGACATTAAAATTATATATATATATATATATATATATATATATATATATATATATATATATATATGTAAAGATAGAACAAAAGTTAATTGGAAACTAAATAATCTAATATTGAAGAAAGAGTGGGTTAATCAACAAATAACAGAAACAATCGACAACTTCATTCAAATGAATGATAATAATGAGACAACACACCAATTCTTATGGAATACTGCAAAAGTAGTTCTTAAGGGAAGCTTTATGTCTTTGAATACCTACATGAACAAAACAGAGAAAGAGGAGATAAATAATTTGGGTATGTAGATGAAAAAACTTGAAAAAGAAGAAATTGAAATTCCCCAAGTAAATACTAAGTTAGAAATACTGAATACCCAAGGTGATATTAATAAAATTGAAATTAAGAAAATTATTGAGAGGCGGAGCCAAGATGATGGAGTGAGAGCAACGACTCACTTAAGCTCTTGGAGAAACTCCTTCGGATAATTTTGAAAGGAGAATCTGACCAAATTTTGGAGGTGTGGAATCCAGTGGGTGACAGACTGTGATGAATTCGGAGCCCAGGTTAGACTAGAAGATCCACAGGAAGGATCTGTTCCACGGGGGTGAACCCCCAGCACACAATTCAGCATGTCCAGTGCAGTGGAGCAGAAGGTGTCCGGGAAACCCGAGCAGGCGGAACTGTCAGAGCAGCACCCAAGGGCCAGAGACAAGCCTAGCTGAGCACCAGATATCAGTGCGAGCAGCTCCTGAGACTCTCAGCCCAAAGAGTAAAAATCGGTAAGTCACCTACTTGAACTTCTGGGATCCAGGATGGAAGAGTGATCAGTAAACGCTCTCTCCTCCCCACTTGATGAACATGAAACAACCATAATATATTTCCCCAGAAAAATCCTGGATCAGGGAGACAGCAGATGGGGCCCATAATCTCATAACACCTGAGACTAGGAAAAGAGCTAAGGGGGATTCCTCTTACTATGGTGGAGGCAAACCGGAACAACAGAGGATCCAGGGCAGAAAAACCTCACACTAGGATCCAGGCAAGCCTCAGTGCCAGGAAAGGAGACCAAGGAGTGGTGGAAACACGCATTAGCATCTAGGCGTGCCTCAGCACTCCAGAGGAAATGGAAAGATAATAGGGAAGCTGAGATCACCATCTCCTGAGCTTACCTTTGCCTCAGTTCAGCTGAGGAGATCTCCTGTGAGCAGACCACTCCTCCCACACACTTAACAAGTTAAACGCAGGGCTGATTGGGGAAACACAAAATCAAAACCTGCTTTTAGCTTTTTCACACATCAGCTCAACACAAAGTTCTGTAGCTTCTGACTGAAAGAACCAGAAGCCACACCACTCAATCAATATCATGAACAAGAAAAAGCAGAGGGGCGAAAAAACCATAGAATCTTTCTATGGGGATAAGGACCAAAACACAAACACCAAAGAGGTAAGAGCTGAGACTGTACTTCCATCTGAAACTTCATCTGAAACTATGAACTGATAGCAAGCACAAGCAGCTCTCCTGGAACAGTTGAAGAAGGAAATAGAAGAAAAACTGGCCAATGATTTTAAAATTATAAAAAAAAAGAATTCACTGGTGGATTCTTTGAACATCTCTTTGAAAAGGAAAATTGAACAAATGGAAAAGGAAGTTCAAAAATTAACTGGAGAAAATAGCTCCTTAAAAGGAAAAATTGGACAGATGGAAAAGGAGATGCAAAATTTAACTGAAGAAAACAGTTTGATAAAGATTAGAATGGGGCAAGTAGAAACTAATGACTCAATGAGACAGCAAGAATCAGTCAATCAAAATCTAAAGAATGAAAAGATAGAAGAAATGTAAAATCTATTTGGAAAAACAACTGAGATGGTGAAAAGTGAATAATATTGAGGAGGGGAAGGGAGAAAGGAGAGTTACAAACACAAATGGTGGGAAAGAGGATGGATGGAAATACATAGATTGTAATCATAACTGTGAATGTGAATGGAATGAATTCTTCCATCAAAAGGAGACGGATAGCAGAATGGTTTAAAAGCCATAATCCAACAATATGCTACTTACAAGAAAGACATTTGAAATGGGGGGATACATATAGGATAAATGTCAAAGGATGGAGCAGAATATATTGTGCTTCAGCTGTTGTAAGTAAGGCGGGAGTAGCAATCCTTATCTCAGACGAAGCAAAAGCAGAAATAGATCTAATCAATAGGGACAAGGGTGGAATCTACATCCTGCTAAAAGGCACCATAGACAATGAAGCAATATCATCACTAAACATGAATGCTCCAAGTGGTATAGCATCCAAATTCTTAAGGAGAGTTTGGGGCAGTCGAAGGAAGAAATTGACAGCAAAACTATACTCGTGGGGGACCTCAACCTCTTCCTCTCTGAATTCGATAAATCTAACCTGAAAATAAACCAGAAGGAGGTTAAAGAGGTAAATAAATCTCTAGATAAGGTAGATATGTTAGATCTTTGGAGAAAATTGAATGGGAATAGAAAGGAATACCCTTTTTCTCAGGGGTACATGGAACATTTACAAAAATTGACCATGTAAAAATCTCACAATCCAGTGCAGAAAAGCAGAGATAATCAATGCATCCTTCTCGCATCACAATGCAATAAAAATTACATGTAATAAAAGGCCATGGAAAGATAAACCAAAAATCAATGGGAAACTAAATAATCTAATCCTAAAGAAGGAATGGGCTAAAGAAGAAATCATAGAAACAATCAACAACTTCTTTCAAGAGAATGACAATAATGAGACAACATACCAAATCTTATGGGATACTGCGAAAGCAGTTCTTAATGGAAGTTTTATATCTGTCAGTTCCTACACGAATAAAATAGAGAAAGAGGAGATCAATGACTTGGGCATGCAGCTGAAAACGCTAGAAAAAGAACAAATTGAAAATCCCCAAGTAAATACCAAATTAGAAATACTGAAAACCAAAGGAGACATTAATAAAATTGAAATTAAGAAAACTATTGAATTAATAAATAAAACCAATAGTTGGTTTTATGAAAAAAACTAATAATATTGACAAACCTTTGGTCAATTTGATTTTAAAAAAAGACAGAAAATCAAATTACTAATATTAAAAATGAAAGGGGTGAACTCACCTTCAATGAGGAGGAAATTAAAACAATAATTAGAAATTACTTTGCCTAAGAAAATTATTGAACTAAGAAATAAAATGAAGGGGTTTATTTATGAAGAAAACAGTAGAATTGATAAACTTTTGCTCAATTTGATTACAAAAAACAAAGAAGGAAAACGAAATTGCCAATATCAAAAATGAAAGAGGTGAACTCACTTTCAATGAATAGGTAATGAAAACAATAATTACAAATTACTTTGCCCAACTGCATGCCTATAAATATGACAATCTATTTGAGATGGATGATTATTTAAAAAAAGCTAAATTGCCCAGATAAACAGAAGAGAAAGTTGAATATTTAAATAACTCCATCTCAGGAAAAGAAATTGAACAAGACTTCAATGAACTCCCCAGGAAGAAATTTCCAGGGCCGGATGAATTTTCAAGTGACTTCTATCAAACCTTTAAAGAACAGTTAATTCCAAAACTCTATATGGTTTTTGGGAAAATTGGGAAAGAAGGAGTCCTCCCAAGTTCTTTTTATGGTATAAATATGGTTTTGATACCTTAACCAAGAAGAGTCTAAACAGAGAAAGAAAATTATAGACCAATTTCTGTAATAAATATAGATGCAAAATTTTAAATACAACTTTATCAAAAAGAATACAGCAACTTATCATGAGGATATTCCATTATGATCAGGTAGGATTCATACCAGGAATGCATGGCTGGTTCAATATTAGCATAATCAGTAGCATTATTGACCATATTAGTAACAATCCTAACAGAACCCACACGATTATCTCAATAGATGCTGAAAAAGCTTTTGACACAATACCTATTCCTCTTAAAAATACTGGAAGGCATAGGAATAAACAGAACTTTCCATAAAAATAATAAGCAATTTCTACATAAAAGCTTGAGCAAACTTTATATGCAATGGAGATAAGCTAGATGCGTTTTTAATAAGATCGGGGGTGAAACAAGGATGTCTTTTATCACCACTACTACTCAACATGGTTCTTGAAATTTTTGCTGTAGCAATTAGGCAAGATAAAGAAATTTAAGGAATTAGAATAGGCAAAGAAGAAACTAAGTTATCATTCTTTGCAGATGATATGATGATATGCTTAGAGATTCCCAGAGATTCAATGAAAAACTACTTGAAAGAGTAAACAGCTTTAATAAAGTTGCAGGTTACAAAATAAACTCACACAAATCTTCTGCATTTCTATATATTACTAACAAAGCTCAACAGCAAGAGATTGAAAGAGAAATCCCATTTGAAACTACTGTAGAGCATTTATGATCACTCCGTCATTTTTGCTCTCAGAAGCTCAAGTAAGTGACTTACAGACATTTCATCTGAGGACTGATAGTCTCAGGAGAGGCTGCTGATACCTGGGGCACAGTGGCTGTCACTAGTTTGGCCCCACTGTACTTTCGCCATAGGCTTCCACTCTGCCAATCTGTCATGATGCCGCTGCCTCAGGCAGAGCAGGGACTTTCCTGCTTGGCTGTGCTGTGATAGGATGCCCTGTGGTGTATGCCGTGTGGTACAGATCCCTCCATCGACCTTCCAATCTGTACTGGTCTGTGAATCTGCCACAGTCTGTCTCCTTTTGGATTCTGTACCTCCAAAATCTGGTCAGATTCTATTTTTAGAGGTGTTTGAAGGAGTTTGTCTGATAACTTAAGTGAATAGTTCCTGTCACTCCACCATCTTGGCTCTCCCCCCCACTACTACTTGAAATAATAAGTAACTTTGGCAAAGTTGCAGGTTACAAAATAAACTCACACAAATCTTCTGCCTTTCTATGTATTAGAAACAAAGTCTAACAGCAAGAGATGGAAAGAGAAACCCTATTTAAAGCTAGGGTAAGAAGTATAAAATATTTGGGAATTTACCTGTGAAAAGAAACCCAGGGACTATATGAACACAATTATAAGACACAAATAAAGTTAGATCTAAATAAGTGGAAAAAATCAGGTGAATTTTCAAAATTCATCTGGACAAATAAAAGGTCCAGAATATCAGAGGAAGTAATGAAAAGAAATACTAGGGAAGGTGGCCTAGCTCTACCTGATCTCAAATTGTATTATAAAGTAGCATTTATCAAAACCATTTAGTACTGGCCGAGAAACTGAAGGATAGACCACTGGAATATGTTAGATACTCAAGACACAGTAATTAATGAATATAACAATCTACTTTTTGATAAATTTAAGAAACACCAGTTTCTGGGATAAGAACTCACTGTTTGACAAAAATTGATGGGAAAACTGAATAACAGCATGGTGGAAATTAGGTATAGACAAATGTCTGACACCATAGAAAAGAATAAGAATAAAGTAAAAGTGGGCACACGGTGTAGGTATAAAGATTGATGCTATGCATAAATTGGTGGAACAAGGAATAGTGTTTTTATCAGATTTATGGAAAAGGGAAGAATTTTTTGCTATAGAAGAAATAGAAAGCATTATGAAGCACAAAATGGATAATTTTGATTACATTAGACTGAAAAGTTTTTGCACAATCAAACCCAATGAAACCAAGATTAGGAGGAAAACATAAAACTGGAAAATAATTTTTGCAAATAGTTTCTGTTATAAAGGCCTCGTTTCTAAAACATATGGAAAACAGAGTCAAATGTACAAGAATACACGTCATCCCCCAATTGATAAATGGTCAAAGGATATGAATAGGCAGTTTTCAGAGAAAGAAATCAAAACTATCTGTAGTCATATCGAAAAATAATCTAAATCACTATTTATCAGAGAGATGCAAATTAAAACTACTCTGAGATATCACATCTCACCTATCAGATTATCTAATATGACAAAACAGGATGGTGACAAGTGTTGGAGAAAATGTAGGAGAGTTGGGCCACTAAATCATTTTTGTTGAACTGTGAGCTGATCCAGCCATTCTGGACAGCAATTTCTAACTCTGCCCAAATGGATACAAAAATGTACCTACCCTTTGACTCAGTAACACTGCTTCAAGGACTGTGTCCCCAAGAGATCACAAAAATGGGAAAGGGACCCACATGTTCGAAAATATTTATGGCAGCACTCTTTGTGGTGGCCACAAACTAGAAATCAAGCGGATATCCATCAATTGGGGAATGGCTGAATAAACTGTAGTATATTATTGTAGTGGAATACTATTGGGCTGAAAGAAATGATGAACAAGATGACTTCAGAGAGGGCTGGAAAGACTTATATGAACTGATGCTGAATGAAAGGAACAGAACCAGGAGAAATTTATACACAGCAACAACCACAGTGCAGGAAAAATTTTTATGATAGACTTAGGACTGAGTTGCAATGCAAGGACTGAAAAAAATCCATAATGGTCTTTTAAGGCAAAGTGCCTTTTCTGTCCAGAAAAAAGAACTATGGAATTCTTTCACAGAATGTAGCAGATCGTTTACTATTGTATTACGTTTTTGTTTGTCATTTCTCCCTTTCATTTTAATACTTCTACCCAACATGAGTAAGGTGAAGATATATTGAATAGGAGTGTATGTGGATAAACATTATAATATTGCATGACATCTCAGAGAAGGAGGGGGAATGGAGTCATATGAGTCATATGGAAGTAATTGTAGAGCACTGAAAACAAACAAAATAATTAAAAAAAACAGAAATGCAGAACATATTTGTGTTTTTATTTTGCTACCTGCAACTTTGCCAAAGTTTTTACTATTTCAAGTAGTTTTTTACTTGAATCTCTGGGATTCTCCAAGTATATCATCTACAAAGAATGATAATTTAGTTTCTTCTTTGTCTATTCTAATTTCTTCGGTTTCTTTGTCTTCCCTAATTGCCTAATTCCCAAAAATCTTATTTAAAACTTTTGCATCTATATTCATTACAATAATTTTTCTATCCATTTCTCACTCTATTTTGGCTCTCCCTGGTTTAGGTATCCTAGGGAGTTCATTGAACACTTGCTCATTTTCTTTTTCTGACATATGGTTATTTAAGTATTCAACTTCTTCTATTATGGGCAAATTATATTTTTTTGAAATAAACATCTATTTCATTTAGATTGTCAAATTTATGGGTATGCACTTGAGAATAGTATTTTCTAATTATCTTTTTTATTTCCTCCTTATTGGTGATAAGTTCAGCCTTTTCATTTTAATATTGGTAATTTGGTTTAGTTCTTTCTTGCTTTTAATCAAATTGACCAAAGGTTTTTGAATTTTATTTTTTTATTCATAAAAACAACTACTAGTTTTAATTATTAGTTCAATACTTGTCTTAATTTCAATTTCATTAATATCTCCTTTAGTTTTCAGTATCTCTAACTTAATATTTACTTGAGGATTCTCAATTTGTTCTTTTTTCGAGTTTTTTCAGCTGCATACTCAATTCTTTGATCTCCCCTTTCTCTATTTTATTCATATAGGCACTCAAAGATATGAAACTTCCATTAAGAACTACTTTTGCAGTGTCCCATAAGATTTGACAGGTTGTCTCATTATCGTCATTCTCTTGAAAGAAGTTGTTGATTGTTTCTAAGATTTATTGTTTGACCCACTCGTTCTTTAATATTAGATTGTTCAGTTTCCAATTAGTTTTTGGTTTATATTTCATGGCTTTTGATTACGTTTTTTTATTGTGTTATGATCTGAGAAGGATGCATTGACTCTTTCTGCTTTTCTGAACTGAATTGTGAGGTTTTGATGGACTAGCACATGGTCAGTGGGGAAGCTGAGTCAGGAGAATCCTACCTCAGCCCAGGCTGAACAGCCGCTCTCCCACTCTTCCCATGAGTTCAACTTTTGCAGTTCATACGAGCATCTCACCAGCTTACTGGCACCATAGATTGGAGGCTCAGATGGCCTTTCTTGCTACTCATATCTGGAGTTAGACTCAGAAGAACAGTCACTTAATAGCCCCATAGTATCTAAAAATAGCAAGTTCCAATAACCAAGGTAGTTTTCCTTAATTAGTTCAAGATCCTGTCCAGGCTCTTTTTTTTTTATTATGTTTTTCATGTCATCTGATAAGTTTTAAATTGTCACTCCAGGATCTATTTTCCAGGTCAGTTCATTTTCCAATGAGATATTTCTTACTATCTTCCATTTTTTTATTCTTTTGGTTTTGTTTTGTAATTTTTTGGTTTCTCATAAAGACATTAGCTTCCATCTGTTCCATTCTAATGGTTAAAGAGCTATTTTTTTAGTGAACTTTTGAACCTCCTTTTCCATTTGAGTAATTCTACTTATTAAAGCACTCTTGTCCTCATTGGATTTTTGGACCTTTCTTGCCAATTGAGTTAGTCTATTTTTAAAGATCATATTTTCTTCACCATTTTTTGGGTCTTCTTTAGCAAGCTGTTGACTCCCTTTTCATGGTTTTCTTACATCACTTTCATTTGTCTTCCCACTTTTTCCTCCACCTCTCTTGCTTGATTTTCAAAATCCATTTTGAGCTATTCCATGACCTGAGATCACTGCATATTTATTTTGGATGTTTGGAATGCAGAAGCCTTGACGTTTATGTCTTTCCTTGATGTTAAGCATTGTCCTTCTTCAGCCTGAAGGATGGGCGAAAATACCTGTTTACCAAGAAAGTAACCTTCTATAGTCCTATCTTTTTCCACTTTTGGGGCATTTTCCCAACCAGTTACTTAACATTTGTGTCCTTTTTCAAGGGTAGGGTATGATCTGTCAACCTGTCATTTCTCAGTTCCTCAAAGGTGGCACAATCAAGGGAGAGGAGGTTCCTCCACAAGGGCCTCCACCTCCTCAAAGCCCTCCACCTCCTCCAGGCCAGCACTCCTCCTTACCCCAGAACTGTGCTCAGGGCTGAGATTCAGATCAGCTCCACAATTTCCCCAGGGGCTTTAGTCAGAATGTTCCCAGGGCCTGGCCATGCCCCAGTGTGAGATTAAGATCAATAGCTCAATTCCCCCTGGGGCTTTAGGCAGAGAGGCATCCACTCAGGTCTGGGGTTCAAATTACCTGCCTAGTCCCCCCATGGTCTTTAAGCTGAGGGCTCAAACATTTGAAGCTTTCTGCTGCCTGCTGCAGCTACCACCACTGCAGCTGCAGCTGCCTGCTGCTTCTGCTGCTGCCTCCCCACCTCCTGGTGCCAGGATTAGGGTAGGACCCTGTTCCCTTGTCACTGAGGTGAAAAAGCTTCCTCACTGAACTTTGAATCTGCCTTTGTCGTTTGTGTGTTGAGGGATCTGAGAACCTTTGCGCTGCTGGGGATTCCTCTCCTAAGGCATTCTCCAGTTCTCCTCCTCCAGGTGCCAAGCAACTTGTGCTGGACTGCTCTCCACTCCACGTCCTGTGTGACAGGCCTTTCTGTTGGCCTTCCAGGTCACCATGGGCTGGAAATCTTCTCCACACGATGGTTCTGTGGCTTCTGCTGCTCATTCTTTACAGTATTTTATGGGCTGTGGAGGAAGAGCTAGAGTATGTGGGTCTTTCTACTCTGTCATCTTGGCTCTACTCCCCCATCCCCTTTTCCACTGCTATATTTTCCCTCCCTTTTACCCTCCCCTTCCTTTCTTCCCCCCTTCCCCTCCAACTGTCTATAGAGTTAGTTGGATTTCTGTACTTAACTGAGTTTGTAATACCTTCCTTAAATCCAATCAGATGAGAGTAACTCTCGAACAATATTCATCTCCCTCCCCACTTTCCATCTGCTGTAATAGACTTTTGTGGACCTGTGATGAAATTTATCTTCCTCCTCCTTTTCCCATCTCTCTTTACAACCCCTTCACACCCTTAAATCATATTTGCTATCATCACATCTTTTAATTTATTCCCACTCCCCCATCTATGTCTATCCCTTTTATGTTTCATAATAAATATACAGTTGTCAAGATTGACAAATATAACTTCCTTTATGAGATATAAACAGTGTGTCCATATTAAGAAACAAGTTGTTTTCCCCTGTTTACATTGTTATGCCCCTCTTGAAACCTGAGTTTCATGATTGAATTTCTATTAAGTTCTGGTCTTCTCATCAGGAAAGTATGGAAATCCCTTATTTCAATGAATGTCTATCACCTTGCCTGAAACATTATGCTCAAATTTTCTGGGTAACTAATCCTTTGTTTTAGTTGCAGTTCCTTTGCTTTACGGAATATTGTGTTCCAATTCCTTTGGTCTTTTAAGGTAGAAGGTGCAAAGTTCTGTGTGATTCTGACTGTAGTTCCTCGATATTTAAATTGTTTCTTTCTGCCTGCCTGCAATATTTTCTCCATCATTTGATAGCTCTGCAATTTGTCCACGATATTCCTTGATGTTTTCAATTTGAGGTCCCTTGCAGGAGGAGAATGGTGGATTCTTTCAATGACTATTTTGACCTCTCGATCCAGGACTTCTGGGAAATTTTCCTTAATGATTACTTTGATGATATTGTCCAGGCTTTTTTTCATCATGGGTTTCTAGTAGACCAATAATCTTTAGATTTTCTCTCCTTTATATATTTTCCCAGTCAATTGATTTTCCATCTAGATAGTTTACATTTTCTTCAGTCTTCTCATTCTTTAGATTCTGTTTGACTGATTCGTGATGTCTCATAATTCGTCAGTTTCTACTTGCCCGATTCTAATTTTTATCAAATTATTTTCTTCAGTTAACTTTTGTATCTCCTTTTCCATATGTCCAATTGTTCCTTTAAGGATTTATTTTTTCCAGTTAGGTATTGTACTTCCTTTTCCATTTGTCCAATTATCCTTTTACATTCTCCTGTGATTATTTTTTCATATTTTAAAAGTCATTGATCAGTTTTTCTCTTATTTCTCTAATTTGACATATAAAATCCTTCCTGAGCTCATTTTTCTTCAGATCAGTTTATATTCCCTTCTGAAGTTTCAGATGGGAGTACAGACTCAGTGATGACCTCTTTGATATTTGTGTTTTGGTCCTTTTTCCCAAGGAAATATTTTATAATCTTTTCTTTTGTGCTTTGCTTCTTACCCATGATAATCGCCTTTTCCCTGACTTTTAAATTAGATCTCCACCTATGGGGCGCAGGGGGCTCTCTTCCAGAGTTCTTGTATCTAACACATGAGGCTTATTGTATTGTGGTCTCTGGTTTTTTCATTTAGAAGCTAAAATACTGCAGCTTATATGGTGCTGAGCTGACTGGTATTGGAAAGCAGAAGACAGGCGAGGTCTTTTAGGGATTCCCTGAAGTGACCCTTGAGATAATTTGTTAAGTGTTAAGGAGGTGGTAGTCTGGCCACAGGGGATCTCCTCTGTTGACATATAGCCTAGGCAAGCTCAACAGTTGGTGATACAGTATATGCTAGTGTTTTCTCAATTCCCCTGGTGTGCTGAGTCATTTCTGGGGTCCTTGTGTTGGCAGTCGCTGGCATCACCCCCATGGGGCTCAGGATTTTCTCTCAGTTTGTTGAGTTGCAGTTGTCTGGGACATCTCTGATCCTGCATTGGCCCCTTTCAGCCACAACAAGAGGGACATTCCTTAGCGATCTCCCTAGCCTTACATGTTAAGAGTCTGTTTATCCCTTCAGCTGCTCCCAGGTTCCAGGATTTTTCCTGTGGAGATATTCTCTGGGTTCATCAAGGTCATCAAGGAGAGGGAGATAGCAATTACCAATCATTCCACCATCTTGGTTGCTGGAATCCTTGATTTCTTTTTCTGCAGTGGGGTTATTTAAGCTTCTAATTCCTGATCTGTTAATCTAAGTAATTTATATTTTCATAAATAGTGATTTCTTTTGCTCAGATTGACAGAATTATTGGCAAAATATTTCTTTAATTTATTCTTGATTTCTTATTTGGGGTGGATATTTTACCATTTTTATCTTTGATACTGGATATTTGGTTTTCTTTTCTACCTATCATCACTTTTTTTTTTTTACAAATAAATACAGCTCTTACTTTTGTTAGTAGTTCAGTAGTTTTCTTTCATTCATGTTCATTATTCATCCTTTGGGTTTTCAGAATTTTCAATTTGATGTTCAATTGGAGATTTTTAATTTGTTCTTTTCCTAATATTTTTTAGTTATATTTCCAATTCATTGTTCTGTCCTATCTCTATTGTGCTAATGTGAAAATCTGTAGAAATAAATCTTCCTTAAGTACTGCTTTGGCTACAGTCAATAAATGTTGGGTTTTTTGTCTCATTTTCACAATTCTCTTAAATGAATTTAATGATTCCATTATTTCGTCTTTTACCCACTTATTCTTTAGGATGAGATTATTTAGTTTCCAATTAATTTTAATTCATCTTTTCATTGCCCTTTTTAAAATATAAGTTTATTTGCATTATGATCTTAGAAATACATTTAATATTTCTATCTTTCTATATTTAATTTTGAGGTTTTATGCCCCAATGTATGGTTAATGTTTTGTGTAGGTGTCATGTGCTGCTGAGGTAAAAATATATATTCCTTACTGTTCTCATTCAATGTTTTTCAAAGGTTTGTACATCTAACTTTTCTAATGTTCTATTTATCTCCTTAATTTCTTTTTTTAAAATTTTGATTGTATTTATCATTTTCTGGGAGGTAACAGTTGAGATCTCCCCCTAATGCAGTTTTGCTGTCACTGTCTTCCCTTAACTCACTTAACTTCTCTTTTAAGAATTTATATCATGCTTTACCATTTGATGCAAATGTATTTAGTATTGTTACTAGCTCATTATACATGTAACCTTTCAGCAAGATGTAGTTTACTTCCTGATGTCTTTTAATTAGGTCTATTTTTGTTTTTTTGTTTTGTCTGAGATCAGGATTGCTACCCCTGCTTTTTTTTTTTTAACTTCAGCTGAGGCATCATATATTCTTCTTCACCTGCTTAACTTTACTCTATGTATCTATGCTTAAAGTCTTTTTGTGAACAACATATTGGAGGATTCTGGTTTTCAATTAACTCTGCTATCCACTTCCATTTTTTGGGGAGATGTTATCTCATTCAAATCCACAGTTATGATTACCAACTGTGTATTTCTCTCTATCTTGTTTTCCCTGCTCTTCATCTTCTCTCTCTTCCCTCAAAAGTATTTTGCTTCTGCCAACCACCTATCACAGTCTACCCTCTCTTCTTTCAGTCCCACTCCTTCTCCTTTTCTGTCAGACCAGATGGATTTCTGTATTCAACGTGTGTATATGATTCCATCTTTTAACCAAAACTGTAAACGTTGTATAATGTTTTATACACCTCTCCTTATGAAATATTTAGCCCCATTCTACCTCTCCATTTCTTCTATACCAATTTACTCCTATTTTTCATCCCTAATTTTTTAGACTATTATATCCACCTTATACCTATATCTTCTGTTTATATATATTCTTTCTAGCTGTACCATTAGTGGACGAATTGTTAAGAATTACGAGAATCATCTTCCCATGTAAACCATTCAGTTCTATTAAATCCCTTATGTATTCTTTTACTTTTTTCTTCTTTTTCAAAGGTGTCTTGAATTTTGATGTTGGAGATCAAATGTTTGTTCAATTCTGTTCTTGTCATGGCAGCTTGAAATCATTCTATTTCATTGAATGACCATTTTTCCATTGAAATGTCATTATTAATTTCACTGGGCAAGTGATTCTTCCTTGTCTTAGTTCTTTAACCTTCTGGAAAATGATGTTCCATAACCTTTGATCCTTTAATGTTGCTGCTGATGAGTCCTGTGTAATCCTGACTGTGGCTTTCCAATATTTGAATTGTTTCTTCCTTGCCACTTGCAGGATATTTTTTTCCCGTGACCTGATAGTTCTTTAATTTTGCTCTAATGTTCCTTGCGGCTTTCATTTTGGGATCTCTTTCCTGAGGTCATTGGTGGACTCTTTTAATGCATATTTTGCTCTCTTCTTTCAGGACATCAAGGCAGTTTGTCTTGAATGATACTTTACAGGTCTACTTTTGATTATGGCTTTCAATTAGTCCAACAATTATGACATTTTTCTCTCTTAAAACTGTCCAGGTCAGTTGTTTTTCCAATAAGGTATCATGCATTTTCTTTTACCTTTTCCTTCTTTTAAATTTCTTTGGCTGATTCTTGATTTCTTACAGAAACATTAGCTTGCACTTACCCAACTAAAACTTGAAAGTCATAATTAAATCCTTAAAAGGAGTTGTTTCCTAGTAGTTTTTGCATTTCCTTTACAATTTGGCCAATCCTCCTTTTTAAAATTTTTTTTTCTTTTTCCAAACTGTTGGCTCTTTCTTCACAATTGTCTTTCTTTACTCTCATTTCTTTTCCCAATTTTATTCTACCTCTCATATTATTTTTAAGTTCCTTTTTGAGTAATTTCCTGAGTTCTTTCTGAATTTGAGATCACTTCTTATTTTTTTTTGGGGGGGGGTGTTTGCCCATAGGTGTTTTGTCATTGTTATCTTTCTCTGAGTTTCTGTCTTGTTCTTCCCTGTCAACATAATAACCTCTCATGAACAGATTGTGTTTTGCTGTTTTTCCTCGGTTTATTTTTTGGAACTTTGCCTTTTTTAAAAATTTGAGCTCTACTTCCATAGTGGAAGGATCTTTGTCTCCAGCATCTTATGCTAGGTCCTGCAGGTCCTGGCTGTCTATCAGGTGCCAAACTGACGTTGCCTTGAAGCCCATGGAGGCCTTGATGCCTGGTAATATACTGAGTGATTGATGACAATTGTTGCTGGTGTTGCTAGCAGCCATAAGGCTCTGGCAGCTTACTTGTTGCTGTGCAAGGCTCCTAGTATGGTGCCTGCCATGTTCTTTTGCTAGTGGGGTGCTTCTGTTTTGTTTTTCCAGGAGCTATACTGATTCATGTGGAGGTCTGGCAGCTTGAGGCTATCTATTATAACATGGCTATGTTGAAGCACTTGATGGTTCTCATAGCTGGAGTTTGCCAGTTCCCCTGAATATGGTGAGATACATGAAGGGTTCTGGTGCTGATGTTTGACTATGCCACAGCACTGGGGCTCAGGACCTCTTGCTACTTTGATAAAGTTGTGCGTGTTTCTGGCTAGCTGGGTCAATTCCTGTACTACTCTCCCCTTTGACCTGAGTGTGACAGACATTTCCCATCAATCTTCCTTTTTCTAGGCTAAAAAGTATTTACCCCATCTTTTTTGCTAATTCTGTTTTTCCAGGATTTGTTTTGGGTAGCCACTAAAACTTTATGGTTAATTGGATGTGAATATTGGAGAGTTACAGCAATTTACTGTTTACTCTGACATTTTTACTCCTAGAAGTTACATGTGAAATTATGCAAAACTTATTTCCATATTAGCCATGTTTTCAAAGAAAATACAAAAGAAATAAAATAATTAAAAGAGAGCAAAAAATATGTTTCAAACCACATTCATAATTCTTCTCTAACATTTTTCAATATGAATTTTTCAAAATTTGGGATGGTCATTGTTTTTCTCAAAGTAACTAAGTTTTTTGTACTTAATCATCTTACAATATTGCTGTTACTGTGCAAAATGTTCTCCTGATTCTGCTCACTTCACTTTGCATAGGTTCATGTAGTCCTCCCAAGTTTTTCTGAAATCATTTTGCTCAACATTTCTTATAGCACAATAGCATTCTTTCACAATAATACACCACAACTTGTTCAGTCATCCCATAATTCTTGAATATTCCCTTAATTTTCCATTCTTGACAGTACACAGAGTATAGAGACACTACACTATGTACATGTGCTTTTACAAGTAGATCCTTTTCCCTTTTCTTTGACATAGTAGTAGTAACTTCATTAAAAGATGTGCACATTTGTATAGCCCTTTAGGCATAGTCCAAATTGTTCTCCAGAATGGTTTGACTAGTTTACAATTCCACCAATAATACATTAGTATCCCAAATTTTCCATATCTCCTTCAGCAGTTGTCATTTTCCTTTCCTTTCCTGTCATACTAGCCTATCTAACAGGTATGAAGTGGTATATCAGAATTGTTCTAATCTGCATTTCTCTTTTCATTAGTTATTTCGACATTATTTTTTTTATTTGACTATTTTCATCAGAGCTTTAACATCTTCTGAAAATTTGTTGTTCATATTGTCTGACCATTTATCAACTAGGGAATGGCTGCTATTTTTTAAGAATTTTGCCTTTATCAGTGACATTTTATTGCAAAATTTGCCCCAGTTTCCTGTTTTCCTCCTAATTCTGACCTCACAATTTTGATTTTTACTGTGCACATATTCTCTACAAGACTACACTGTGTATTAGCACTCCCCTCTTTCACAAGGGAGCAGGACGATGCCATTACAAAATATCCAGCCAATGAGAAGGATGTCTGATACTCAGAGGTACTTAATATAGTCATATTCCTTTGCTAGTGAACTCTAGCTAAATTTATAGCTTTTGGAAATCTTAGAACTGGCCTTGGCCAGCTCAAGGTCAACTTTGAGCAGCAGCTGAAGACTTGAAACCATGTTCGTACTCTCTAAACAGCCTGTTCATTGACCTATTGTGTCTACAAATGCCTTCTTTAACCCTCAATTCCCACCTGAAAGCCTCTAGAAACTATAAACACTTTATCCTTTGCCATACTACAGATGATAACTCTCTCTTTCTCTCTCTCTCTCTCTCTCTCTCTCTCTCTCTCTCTCTCTCTCTCTCTCTCTCTCTCCCTCTTTTTCCACAGCACAAGCTCTTCTCAGACAATAAATGTTTTTGTAAACTGTGATTGGATTCTGTTTCACTTAGAGTCCCTTTTTGGACATGGGTTCTGCCTTTAATTCTGCCTAGATATTTAATTTCATGTAAATAAAATTATTCATTTTACATCACATAATGCTCTCACTATTTTATTTGGTATAAATTCTTCCCTTATTCATAGGTATGACAGGTACATTTTTTCCATGCCCTCAATTTATTTATGATTTCATCCTTTATATTTAAATCAATTTTCCATTTTGACCTTATCTTAGCATATGGTATGCGATGTCTTTCTATCTTAATCTCTGTCAAACTGCTTTCTAATTTATTTCAGCAATTTTTATCAAATTGTGAGTTCCTACCCCAAAACTCTGGATCTTTGAGTTCATCAAAAAGTAGATTACTTTGGTGAATTATTGACATATATTGTATACCTAATGTATTCCACAGACACACCTCTCTTATTGTTTTCTCTGTACCAGATTGTTTTCATATTTGCCACTTTGTAAAGAAACTTGAAATTTAGAAACACTAGGATGCTTTCTTTTATTTTTTTATTGATTACCTTGTTATTATTGATCTTTTGTTTTTCCAGATGAATTTTCTCATTATTCTTTCTAGTTCTATAAATTAATTCTTTGGCAGTTTCTTTAGTAATGCCCTAAGTAAATTAACTTTGGTAGAATTATCATTTTTATTATATTAGCTCAAGTCACCCAAGAGAAATTACTGTTACTCCAAGTGCTTAAATTTGCTTTTATTTCTGTGGAACCTGTTTTGTAATGTGTTAATGAGTTCAGTGTATTTTTTGTGTGGACAAAATAAGAAAAAAATTCAAAAATCAAAATTGGATTTTCTAAGTAAAAATCTACTATGTCATGAATTGATATGACAACTCTTATTCACATTGAAAAAAAATCATCACTTCAAAATAAGTGTTAAATCCTGTTTAGGTATTCATGTAATCATGTAGAGGATGGTGATGATGGTAGTGGTGGTGGTGGTGATGACAATGATTAGTGAGTGTGTTATTAAAAAACAAACAAAAAAAACTAACATATGCCAGATATGGTGCTAAGAACTTTATAAACATCTCATTTGATCTTCACAACAACCCTGATAAATAGATGTTACTATTATCTATTTATAACTTTCTATTGATCCATATATGTCTTTACTCAATTAGTAATGGAAATCTTATCCAAGAGGGAAGTAAGAGGCAAATGGGAGAAGAGAGAGGAAGGTTGACAAAAGAGAAGACAGATAAAATAAAGTAGTGGTCAAAAGCAAAACCGACTTTAGAGGATGAAGAGAATTAAAATGGAGAAGGATAAAGAAGAAAAAAGGAATGGAGAAAAAGGCACAGTTAATCATAACTGTGTATGTGAATAGGATGAACTCATCATAAAAGGAAAGCAGAAGGAATAATTCAACAATATATTTATTTTCAAGAGACACACTTGAAACAGACACAGCAATAGTTAAAAATAAGGGACTGTGGCAAACAATATTGTACTTCAACTGAAATAAAAGCAAAAGCAGGGCTAGTGACAATGACTTCAGATAAAGCAAAAGCAAAAATATACCTAATTAAAAAGGAATAAGAAAACTCACTAAATCTTGCTAAAATGAACCAGGGACATTGAAGCAATCTCACTATTTAATATGCATGAAATATTTGGCCTAGCATACAGATTCTTAAAGGAAAAGTTAACTGAACTACAAGAGGAAATAATAAAACTATATCAGTTGGGTATTTCAATCTTTACCTATCATAATTGGATAAACGTAATCCCAAACTAAATAAGAAAGGAAATTAAGGAAATGAATAGAATATTAGAAATATTAGATATGCTAGACTTCTACAGAAATTTGAATGGGAATGGAAATGATACACCTTTCCCACATCTATACATGACATGTTAAAAAATTGACCATGCATTAAGGTATAAAAAATAAAAAGCAAATGCAGAAAAGTAGAAATTTTAAATGTATCATTTTAATCTCACAATACAATAAGAACAATGTTTTAAAAAGGCCAATTAAGCATAGGCTGAAAACAGATTGAAAACTAAATAATATAATTTTAAAGAATTAACAGGTTAAAAGAAACATAATAGAGTTGATAGTTTCATAAAGGAGAATTACAAAAAGACTAATATTTTAGTGCATAAATTCCAAAGCAGAGCTGGCAAGGTTGGTCCTTTGTAAAACCCAAAGTGTACTTGGTCATATCTCACTTAAGCATATGCACTGGGAACATAGTGAATATAAAAAAATCAGAATCTCTGACAAATATTGCTAACAAGAGACCTCTCCAAGTACAAAGAGAGCTAAGGAGAATTTGAGTATTATAAGTGTCAACACCTTATATGATATTTTACTGATTACCTGAAGCTTAGTCTTACTATATTCCAACATTTTCCCCTTGAAATCCCCCTGAATTTTCTCCTACTTGTCATTCTACAGTTTCTCATTCATTAATGCTGACTAATGCCAACTTGATGAAGTGAGAGCATGAATCCAAATATCAGATTTTGAGGAAAGGCTTCTCTTTTTTAAGGATGAGAATAAGGCCTGAGCTTTTTGAAAAATCTTACATTTAAAGGACAAAATATAAGTCAAATTTGCAACACATAGAATATTTAACTTTACTATGAGCTTACTTTTACTTCTATAAAGACAGGTTCATTTCCCACAAACTAAGGTTATTTTCTTCACATCAGACTTATGTGTCTCCAAACAGTAAGCAAAAACATACAATCAAAATTTATGGAAAATCAAAGGACATTTCACGACATCCTGTCATTTTTCTCTGACCAGAGATTCCAGAGGTCACAAAAACATATTTTTCAATTGATCACCCAACTGTTTTTCCCAGAAACATATAAATTTAAATTGTTGGTATAAAAACACAAAATAAATTTCTTTCAATGAGCATCAAATAAATAAGGCTTAGTACTATGAATTCACATTTCAAAATAACTCAAGAATGCTCTCAACCAGATAATAGACCCAACAGAATATTTTCAATTATGTTACCAATAAAACCAACGTAGGAATGTCAACAACCTACATTTACAATTATCACCACAGGTAATGGACATCAAATTGTTGTGCAGATGTCAGACTAGAATTTATCATGTATGTTTTTTGTGTCTTTTGCTGCATTTAAATTGAATGAAGATATAGTGAACTATAGATTAATGTGTTTCATTGTGTTAGGACAACATAAATATATATATATATATATATATATACGTATATATATATGTATACGTATACATATATATACGTATATATATATATAATTTACTTGTGTGAAATAGATAGTTTCATAGAATCTCAGAGCTGGAGTAGACCTAAGAGAACCTTTTCATCTGACAAACATTAAAGTAACCCACTTTGACATGTAGGGATTTAAGGATTATAGAACTATCTCTCTCTCTTTCTCTCTCTCTCTCTCTCTCTCTCTCTCTCTCTCTCTCTCATATATATATATGAATGTATGCATTATATATAATTTTATGTTATTTATGTATGTTATTTTATGTTAGCCTCATATCCAGCCTTTAAGATAAGCAATACAGTGATGATGATCTCCATTTTATAGATAAAGAAATAGAGACAGTGAGATTAAAAGACTTTTTAATAAGATAGATTTCTAGTAAGTGTGGAAAAACCAATCCTTTTAGCTCTAAAAGTTGCAATCCACAAGTCCAGCATCAGTAAATAATGATGAGACAAGGGACAGTGGCATACTCAGAATCCTAAAAAATGAATTTGAGGCAAGACATACACCCTGACATGGGCAATCATGAACTACTACAGTTCTTTTTAGGAGGCATATTCCATCCACTTGGGGAATAAGCATTTGAATCCTGTCTACACCACACAATAGAAATGTTATAACTGTGTCAGATATCTACAATAGGGACAGAGGTAGGGGGAGAGATTAAGAGAGAGCCATAGGGACTTGAAGTTGGCATTCTGTAGACCTGAAAGGTGGAACGACAAAATACAAGTAACCATACATGATTACCAAAACACACTGGAAAGCAGTTTCATCAATATATAAAGTTCAGAGAATCTTCATCTGAAGTTCTTCAAAATTATGAGAAGATTTCAGTCTTGTAAGATAAAAAGAATGAAGAAAGTAATATAGAGAATATAGATAAAAGGAGACTGATAATAGAAATTTTGACAACACCATGCAGGACAAAATGCTTATGGCAATTTTAAGACATGATCTATTAGCTGTGAAAATATTAGTTTCAGCAGTTTGTTGACCTTGATGAATGCAGAGGGTAGCTCCCTGGGAAAGCCCTGGAACAGTTGGAGTAGCAGAAGGGATAAACAATCTCTTAACCTGTGAGACTAGGAATATGGCTACCTCTTGCTGTTGCTGAAAGGGGCCAGAGCAGGACAAGAGCTGTCCTAGAAATCCCCACCTCAACAAAAAGGGAGAAGATTCTGAGCCCCAAGGGGCTGAAGCACGCAAACACCCATACCAAGAACCCAGGTGTGCCTTGGCATCCCAGAGGAATTGGGAAGACACTAGAATAGATGGAATTACCAACTCCTGAGGTTGCCTATGCTTCAGCTCAGCAGAGGAGACATCCTGTGGACAGATCACCCCTCCCCTACACTTAACGAAGGATAACCTCAGGGAAACCCCAAAAAACCTCACCTGGCCTCTGCTTTCCAACACCAGCCAGTTCAGCAGCAGGTAAGCTGCAGCATTTTAGCTTCTAGCTAAAAGAATCAGAGGCCATAACACACAAAGCCACAAGTTTTGCACACAAGAACTATGAGACAGAGTCCCCTGTGCCCTGGACATGGGCATGTAGTTAAAAAGCCAGGAAAAGGGTGATTATCATGAGCAAGAAGCAAAACTGAAAAGAAGAGACCATAGAATCTATGGGGACAAGGACCAAAACATAAATAGCAAAGAGGTCAGCATTAGCACCATACTCTCATCTGAAACTTCAGAATGGAATATAAACTGGTCTGAAGCACAAAGAGCTTTTTTGGAGGAGTTTAGGAAGGATACTAAAAGCAAAATTAGAGAAATAGAAGAAAAACTGACCAATGACTTTAAAAATATTAAAAAGAGAAATCACAAAAAAATGTAAAAGGACAATTGGACAAATGGAAAAGGAAATACAATACCTAACTGGAGAAAATAACTCTTTAAAAGGAACAATTGGACAGATGGAAAAGGAGATGCAAAATTAACTGAAGAAAACAATTTGACAAAAATTAGACTCAGGGAGGTGGAAGCTAATGACTCTATGAGACATCCAGAATCAGTCAAACAGAATCTAAAGAATGAAAAGAGAAGGAAATGTAAAATATCTAATTGGAAAAAAAAACTAACCAGGAAAATAAATACAGGAGAGAAAAATCTAAGGTTTATTAATCTACCAGAAAGTCATGATAAAAAGAAAATCCTGGACATCATCCAAGAAATCACCAGGAAAAATTGCCCACAAGTTTTACATCCAGAACACAAAATAGTTGTAGAAAGAATCCACCATTCACCTTCTGCAAAGGAGCCCAAACAAAAAGCACCAAGGAATATCACTGCCAAATTCCTTAACTATAAAGTGAAGGAGAAAATACGGCAGTCAGAAAGAGACAACACGAGTATTGAGGAGCTACATTCAGGAACACACAGGACCTTTCAGCTTCCACATTAAAAGGAATTAGAATATGATATTCCATAAGGCAAAGGAGCTGATACTGCAACCAAAGATTGCAGACTATTCCTTATTGTGGGACCAAGAAGATACCTAGTCAGAATACTTTTCTAACATTCTTTTATAAATTTACCCAGCAAAGTTGAGTATAACGTTTCAGGAAAGGATGGACATTCAACAAAATAAGGAATTTCTAGACCTTCCTCATGTAAAGGCCAAGACTCAGTAGAAAATTCGATCTTCAAATGCAGGTCTCAAGAAAACATGAAAAGAAGCCAGATACAAAGGGAATAGCAAAGCCTCCTTTTCTAAATGGAGAAAATCATTTTGTTCCTGTGAAGCTCTGACCAAGAGAGACAAATGACAGATCAGCACCAATAATTCGATGAATTAGTCAAGAAAGTAGTAACTGTCAGTATACCTCATGTAACATGACAGTTTCAATATTATGATTATCTTATTTAAATTTGCTTTCATTGCATAGGAATGGAATACAGTAAATTTTTTCCAGTTTTCAATGAATCTCATAAATTATGGAAATCATAATTGCTCATAAGATTTGAGAGTTGGCTTACTTCTTTCTTTAAGTGAACATAATATATTTTTATAACCTCCACAATTAATAACTTAAATATTGTCTTGTTCATCTGTTTGGTAAACCAATAGTCTATCCCATTGATTCTCTTTGGGGTTTGTAGCATTCTTTTCTTTAGATGCATAATTTTATACAAATAAACAGTTACCTGCTTTCATGCTCTCTCCATCCAGGTGCAGAAACTGTATACTTTAAAGTTAAACAAGTGCTATGTGAGCAATAACACTATAATATTCCATGGATTTGCATCATGCACAGATAAATTATTTTTGCTGATTTAGATTATTAAGATACCATTTCAAGTTGTAAAGTTTGTTAGCATTTTTTATTTAAATTTTTATTTTTTAAAATCAAAGCATAAAAACCTTAAATACCCTATAAAGGGGAAATCATCTTCCCTCCCTAATAGTCACACTCAGTCTTGGGAGAAATCATCCTCGTCACACATATCATTTTTAGAACCATTCTTCCAAAGAAATGACGTGGAAAAACTATTGAATATTTGGTTGTACTCCAAAGTCACAAATGAAATTTCAAAATACAATATAGAATGCACATTGGGATTCTTGTACTATGCCATGTCAAATAAACCTAGGATGATGCACAGGAAGAAAAAAACAACAACCTGGACAGTTTGAGACTTCTACATAGAGACATTCATTAATCTATCTATTCTACTGGGTCTCCCACCATAAATACACTCAGAGGTTGGAACACAGATTTCTCCATCTTTGAAAAGGAGGAATGTGCTTGCCCCAGATAGCTTTTATTAAGAATAATTTAATGCTTTAGTCAGTCTTCAATAATGAGATTATCTTGTGTTGGGTATTACTGTATTTCATCTTAAATAATAATTAGAACCTCCAGAATTCTATACTTTTAATTAATTTCATCTGAAACCCAAAAAAGTGAACAGGTATATAACATGAGGCCCACATGAAGCCCACAATACTCCTGAGTATGGTCTAAATCAGATTAAAATTTAATATGGAAATATTTAATACAGTAAATAAAAATAAGTCAGTATGTCATCATGACCCATAGAGATCCTTATGTACAGGGCATGTATGAGATTAATAGTCTCACTTTTATTTGGGTTCCATAGAACTAATATAGGTAGCTAAAGTTCATGTTTTTTCTTTCCTAGTTTCCAAAGCCAATCAAGTCTCTGATTACTACTGTGGATTGACGTTATCCCCTTATGAGTCAGTAGAGAGAAGAACAAAATAGAGGGAGAGAGACACAGCCAACCAGCCAGCATCAGCAGTAAAACTATTTAAACTTAACCTACTACCTGCATGTATTTCTTCTCACATTTAAGGCAAACTCTGTCCCTGTTTTGATTTTTTTTTAGGTTGCATAAATACAAATTTAGAAAGCACAAATGTAACCTTCCTTTTTATAATCTTAATTGTTAGAGGTCAAATGCAGGTACATGTAAAAATTTCTGTCTGTAGATCAGGTATCCCAGTCTCTTATATATGTTCATGGAAAGCCATCCTCCTCTAAATATTTTTTAAGATCCTGTAGTTCCGGTAACCTGGATAACTAATGAAAAGCTTATATGCATAAAGCAGCTTCAGGATAGTTAAGCTCAAAGCTCTTATCAAAGAATAGCTCCTCTGGTACTGTTGTATCCAAACAGAAGACCTACACATTTAATTAAGACATAGCCTTAGGATCTCTGGTATGTTATCCTGGAATGGAAGCTTTGGTTCTTCCTTGAGCACTTACAAGTTAACTGTCACATGAATAGGTGATACTATGTATTGGGGTTTCATGGCCACCACGTGTCTGGAAGACATCTATTCTATACAAGATGGAAGTAAATCAAAGTGTATTTAAGAAACATCTTCATTTAAAAATATCTAGAAGTCTAACAATTGATCTGCCAAGCATGCACACAAAAGAGAATTGAAACGAATGGTGGGGGTGGAGGGAGGAGTTAGGATGGAATAACACCATTGGATTGTTTTCCCCTATGCCTACAGTCAATCTTAAAAGTATAGCACACTGAGAAAGTGAACTTGCTAGTGAACTTGCTATCTTCTAGTCTACTATCATTGCTATATAGTTTAGAGGAAGACCTATGCAAGCCTGTTGCCTCAATTACCTATCTCACAAGGATGCTGTGAGGAATTTACTCATTTTGGATTTTAAAAAAATATGTAAAGTTACATTCTGAATGAGATTATATGCCACATAAATTTCAATAAACTTCAGTTTGATGAAAAAAAACCATCAAACAAAAAAAATTATTAGTTTCAGCAGTAGGAGCAATAGGTTCTATGCAACCCAGAACTGATCAACATAATGAGATCAGATACTTAAGGTAGGGTGAATAGAGATTAGCCTCAAAGTATCCTAATGTAAAGGGTACAAGCAACATGTACTTTCCTATTGTATTATATACTGATAGAAATTTAAATGTCCAAATAATGGAAACTAATAAAGTGAGAACCACTAGCCTATTGCAGTTGTCAACAATGAAACCTACTTACTTTGTACACAAGTTGGAGTTGTTGGCAACAGGAGTGTTATCATTGAAACTTTCTGAAAACCTGTGAACATATCTTGTTTTCACTTCTGGATGCTCAAAATTGCATTGACTTCTATTATGAAAAGCAATAAGTTGATTTCAATTTATCGTTTCTCATTCTCCAGTCATGATCAACTTCTTATGAGCCCATTTGGAGTTTTCTTGGCAAAAGTACTGGAGTAGTTTGCCATTTCCTTCTCCAGCTCACTTTATATAGATGAGGAACTGTGACAAATACAGTTAACAGGCCCATATTCATATAGCTAGTAAGTGTTTGAGCCTGGATTTTATCTCACCAAGATGATATCACTGCCAAACATGATGAGCTTCTCTGGGCAGCAAGGAGTTCAGATTACACAATAGGCCAGGTTTATAAATTTATTGAGCAATGAGAGAAGTTCTTCTCAGTGTATAACATCCATGTCAAAATTCTTTCCAATCATGATCACGTTTCACAGAGTAATCAATTACATTATATGTAATGGAATGTATAAATCTAAGACTATTCCTTATTGTGGGACCAAGAAGATACCTAGTCAGAATACTTTTCTAACATTCTTTTAAGAAAAGGAATGTTATTATCTCCTTGATGGCAGGAATTTTCTCAACTTCAAATGTATTTCCCAAGTGCTGATTATTTTGTCTGGCACATAATAGGTATTTAGTTGTTAAAAAAAGTGCTGGCAGATTGATAGATAGAGAAATGCTAATTCACAAAAAAAATGTTATTTCCAAAGCAAAAAATTGAAAGGGAACATGTTTTTATTTTAATTAATATGTTACCCAGATGCTAGGAACAATGCCAAAGTATTTATGCAATATGCTGATTTGTGGGTAAACCCTCACCTGTTCGTTCATCTACACTTTACAATATCAGAGCTCCAGACTTTTGTTATAGATTCATGACTAGTATTTTAGTTACCTGAGAGAACAGTGGACAAACATATCAGAAAGAACTTTGATTCTGAGGATGAATTTAACGTGGTAGATTACAAGAAGCAGCAGGACTCTCGCAATATTCCTTTCTAAACAACTTTAAAATAATAACTCAAAACTAATTCTAGAGTAGCAGAGACAATAGAACATCATGATGAGACATATTTACCAGCCCAAGACTACTTAGGAGGTAGAAAAGAGAGAACTGTGACACTGGAATAGTATCTGGACAGGAGATTCCATGGTGAACATGAACTGTGAGTTTTGGAGACTGTAACATCAGCTGAAACTTCAGGAGCTCTCGATCAGAGACCAGACAACTGCTCAAAAAAGATTACATGTGACCTCTGTGCTACCAGAAGCAGGAAAGAATGCATTTCTGTGATGCAGCTGAAGGTGTGAAAGAATGCTAATTGTCAAAAGAGAGCACGAGCCCTGAGGGGAGTTGTCTCTAGAAATCTGCAAGTGACCAGAAACCCTTTAGGGGAAAGGGCTAGAGAGAAGACTAAGGGAGCAAGAATCACATCTCTCCATGAATGACATTACTGTTGGAAGCACTGAAAACTTCCTAACCCCAAGAACTAGATCTGAAAACAGCAAAGCAAAAAAAAAATTCAGAATTGGGGAAACACTCTCTTCTCCCTGTGAATATGTACAAATATAAAATCAAAGTCAGAAAAAAAAAACTTGAAAAAATAAGCAAACAACAAAAAAGAAATTGACCATTTGACTCTACTACTGTGAAAGAGAAGCTCAAAACAGAAGACAACAATATCTCTAAGGAACAAAGACTCTAAGGAAAAGCAATGTTAATTGTACAGAAGTTCAACAAGAATTCCTAGAAGAACCAAAAATGATATTTAAAATCAAATAATGATAGAGGAAAAACTGAGAAAAGGAATGAGTAATTCAAGAATATTATGAAAATACAATGAACAACATCATAAAAAGACACGAAAACATATTAAAAAAATAACACGTTAAAAAACAGAATTGGAAAAGTGAAAGGAAAGAAGTACAAAAGATTACTGAAGAAAATAATTCCTTTAAAAAAGAACTGGGTAGGTGGGAAATGATTCCACTACACATTTAAAAATAAAGCAAAATCAAAAGAAGGAAACACACTATCTCACCAAAAATGACTGAAAAGGATTGGAGAGAGGTAAGTTAATATTATCATATTATCACATCAATATTAATATATAAGTTAATATTATCATTCCTGAAAGGAATGATAAAAATATACAAGAGACATCATATTTCAAGAAATTTTCAAGGAAAACTGATATCCCAGAACCAGAAGGTAAAACAAAAATTGAAAGAAACAATCAGCCTCTTCCTGAAAGAGATGCAAAAAATGAACACTCCTAGTAATATTAGAGTCAAATTCTGGCACACCTAAGTATAAGATAAATAACTGTAAACAGCCAGAATTAAACCATTTAAATACTGTTAAGCCACATTTTAAAATAGAGGGCTTGGAATATTATGATCTCAAAGTCAAAGGAGTTAGAATTATAAGAAAGAATATTCTACCCAACCAATAAGTATAATCCTTCAAGGGGGAAATGAAAATTTAGTGAAATAGAGGAGTTTGAAGCATTATAGATGAAATGACCAGAACTGTGTAAAGATGGCAGAGTAGCAGTGTGGACTTGCTGGAGTTCTCTCCCCAAAGTTCTTAAAATACCTGTAAAAATGACAAACAAATTCTACAGCAGCAGAAGCCACAAAATCACAGAGTGAAACAAATTTCCAGCCCAAGACAACCTGGAAGGGCAACAGGAAGGGTCTATTGCACCAGGCTCAGAGCAGAGCACAGCCCAGGGCTTCTACATGAAGGGATTAAAAAGACTGGAATATAATATTCTAGAGGTCAAAGGAGGTAGGATTAAAACCAAGGATTATCTATTCAGCAAATCTGAGTATAATACTTCAGGGGAAAATTGAATTTGAAGGAAATATAGGACTTCCAAAGATTCTTTTTGAAAAGAGCAGAACTGAATAGAAAATTTGACTGTCCCACATGAAAACATAACAGGAAAGAGAAGCCATAAGTAACTAATTAAAGTTGAACTGTTTACATTTCTACATGAAAAGATGCTCATTGTCTCTGCTGCTCTACAACAGAGCAGAGTAGGTGGGAGAGATGGGCAGATAATTTGGAATTCAAATTCTTCTAGATTTCAATGTTGAAAACTGAAAAATAAAGAAATGATGCATTTATTCTTTTTTTAAAAAAGAAAATACCAGAGCTGCACAGGAAATGTGATTTTGAAATACAAGATTTAAGAGGGAATAATGGATAAACATGAGAGAGAAATCAAACCCTTTTTTATTCCCAAATAGGAAGATCATACATATAATCATTACCAAGTCAGATAGAAAGACTAATTACACATAAGGCGTGAGTGTGTCTGTTTTGTTGGAATGATCTCAAAATAGAAATCGGAGTATGAGAACAAGGTATATAAGAGAATGGGGAGCGGAGAACAAGGAAAATTATCTCACATAAAAGACATGTAAGAAATCGTTCTTAAAGTTCTTAAAGGGGGAAACAATTTGGCTGCTGTGCATTTTGGTGCATATGTTTTTAGTATGGATATTATTTCATGGTCTCTTGTGCTTATAAAAAGCAGTAATGTCCATCCTTAACTCAGTTAAATAACTCAATTTTTGCTTTTGCTTTGTCTGAGATGAAAATTGTTACTCCTGCCATTTTTACTTCAGTTGAAACGTAATAGATTCTGCTACTGCCCCTTATTTTAACTCTGTGTATGTCTAATTTAAGTGTGTTTCATGTAAAAACACATTGTTGAATTTTGATTTTTAATCCATTCTGCTATCTGCTTCTGTTTTATGTCAGAATTCATCCATTTACATTCACAGTTGAAGTCACCAAATGCACATTTCCCTCTATGCTACTTTGTTCTATTTAATCTCTTTCTCTCTTTACCCCATCCCTTATTTAAAGTCTGTTTTGCTTCCAATCACTGCTTGCCTTAATTTTTCCTCCCTATATCTCTCCCCTTTCTCTTGTCCCCTTCCAATTTTGCCTTCATTTTGGGTAAGAAAGATTTCTCTATTGAGTACATACACACATAAACACATAGATATATGTGTGTATACATATATTCTTCCTTTCTTGAACAAATTGAAATAAGAATGGCCTTCAAGTATTGTCTTCCCTTTATGATTTTTCCCTCCAAAACAACAACAACAACAAAAGATCGCCCTTGGAGGTGTTTGTTTTATGTAAGATAATGCTTTTAATTCTTCCTTTTCCTTCCTGTTCCAATTTCACCCCTCTTTTCATAGATGCATTTTTTTAATCAACCCCAACATAATTACCTTACTCCTATGCCCTCTGTGTACAGTCTACCATAATAATGACAAAATTCTTAGGAGTTACATGTGTCATTTTCCCACATAAGAATACAAAGTTTCACCTTATTGAGTCATTTTTGATTTCACTTTCATGCTGACCTTTTTATGCTCCTCTTGAGTTTTGTATCTGAAAATCAAAATTTCTATTCATCTTTTGTCTTATCAGAAGTGTTTGAAGGTCCTCTATTTCAAAAAATACACATCTTTTTCCTGAAAAATTTTATTTAGTTTTAAGTGAGTATGCCACTCTTAATTATAATCATAGGTCCTTTGCCTTCTAGAATATCACATCTCAAACCCTCTGCTCCTTTAATATCATACCTGCTAATCATTTTGTGATTCTGTTTTATTCTTTTGTGTTATTGTTGTTTTATGTCTCATGCAGTTATTGCTTCCACTTGCCCAATTCAAATTTTTAAGGAATTATTTTATTTGGTGAGAATTTTTACCTCTTTTTCCATTTGACCAATTCTGCTTTTTAAGGAGATTACTTTGTTCTATAATTTATTTCTCTTTTATGTACTTCTTAATTTTCTTTAAAATTTTCTTGCTCTTATCTTTCCCCCTCTCCCCAACTTTTTCCTAGGCTGCACTTATTTGATATTTAAATTATTTTTGTTCTTTATTATATCATTCTTTAGGTCTTCTGGGAATTATCATTAGGTTTTCGCCCAATCTGCATTTCTTTACTTTAATACTTTCCTTGTAGATATTTTTGTAATATCATTTTCTGAGTTTGTGGCTTGAGCTTCCCTTTCTCTAAAGTAACTTTTTATGATCAGGTTCTTTGCTTTTTTTTGTTTTTTGGGGGTTTTTTGTGGTTGTTATTGTTGCTTGCTCATTTGTCAGCCTACATCTTGACTTTGAATTTTATGTTAGAGTTGGGCTTTGCTCACTTTTGGAATGTGAAGTGTGGAGCCAATGTCCCAAGCTTCAGACATTTTCACTCAACTGCTCTTTTTCCAACTAGTTCCAGGGAAGTCTAGTTTTTCACCATTTCCAAGGTAGTTTTATCTGGTGAAAAGTGTGGTCACTTTTCTTTAAGGTCTTTACCCAAGAAGGGTCCCTGCTTCACTACAACCAGAAAGTATGCCCCTTGTTCCTTCTCAGCCATGGAACTATGACTTGCAACTGAATAATGGGCAATGACATTTTAAACAGCACTTGATCCTATGCCTAGTGGCCAGCAATAGCTCCCCTATAATCTCTTTCTCATCAGGCATCAAATCTCCTTACCTTATCTAGGTAGTGAGACTTCCAGCTACTACTGCTGCATTTGCCACCTTCAAGGCCTCCATGTAGTTTTGCTTAACTGTGCTCCAGATCAGCTCCCAGATCAGAGCTGGAGACCTTCTGACATCCAAATTTGTCCTAGAATGGACATAGTTCTCATTCTACATTTTCTTAGTTATCCCTCTTTAAAATACAAATTGATCCATTATTTTAAACTTTTGGAGGGGAATAATGGAGAGTTTGGCTGAAATTCACCCTTTTCTCCACAATTTTGGCTTAGTTTCATCTTACTTTTCTTCCTTCTTGAACTCTGTATGCATTTGACACTGTCAGACATCTTTTCCTCTTATGCATTCTTCCTTCTTGCTACTTTTCTAATATTCCACTTTCTTGGCTCTCTTCCTACCTGTCCATCTCTCCTTTTCAAAGTATTCTTGATTAGATCATTAGCAATGTCTTGCTTCCCAATTCTAGGTAAAAGACCCTAGTGCTGTATTCTGTGCTATATTCTCTTGCAACACTATTTTCCCCCAGTCACTTCATTAGTCTTCATATGTTGAACTCTCATAAAATGATTACCAAACCTTTGTATCAAATCCTGGTCTCTCTCCAGAGCTCAATTATTCAGAACAAACTCTTCATTATATATTCCTAATCAAATACTTTGTAAGCACCTGAAACTCAATATGTCTGAAACAGGATTCTCATTGTACCTCTTTGTGATTAAAACCAATTTACTGTTTCTGTTGCTCCAATTAATAATCAACATTTGAAATTTTGATTTTGTCACTTTAACATGTCATTTAATATATTTTAGTTCAATGATTCAATTGAAAGTTACATTTTTCTTACTTTTTTGAATGAACAAAATGGGACTGCTAACACTCAAAATATTGTTCTTACATTCAAAATGCTATTAAGAATATAATTTATTGATGTTAAATCTAGTTTAGCTCAGAAATTTCATATTTAATAAGAAATTAAAGAAGATTCTATGATTTTAAGTAAGTTTATTAGAAAATACTGTAGTGCCTATGTGGTACCAACAGCAGTCACTATGGATGTCTATATGTATTTCTAGGATAAATTCACAAAATCTGAACTGTCTTCCTCAAAGATGAAACGAAAATATTTATTCAGATAACAGAAAGTGAATTCCACCATGGTAACAATGAAGTTTTTACACATTACCAATAAAGGTAACACTGCCATCCCCAAGCCTTCCCTCTGTTAGACCTCCCTACAAACAAGTCCCCTAAGGTCCTCCCTCTCGCACTCATGTTAGCTGTTCTGCCTCCCTCTCTGCCAGTCTCACACTCTCTTAGCTCCACCCATTTGTCAAGCTCCTCCCACCCTCAGCTTGGTGTGACTCAGGTTTTAGGTTATTCCAAAGCTCAAAGCATGTCACATGAGCCTATTAAGGGGAAGGGAAGATTTTCAACTCCCCTTGCCTTTACAATTGCTTCAAATGATTAAATCTTCCCATTCCTCACAATGAAAATAATTTATTTTAAATTTGAATGAGAGATTCTTTTATTTTAAAGAAAATAATTTAGAGAAACTTCAGACACAAATTTATTCAAATAAAGGAAAAGTTCTATAAATATTCTAAAGTGGTTTATTAAATGAAGTATACGACATTAAGCATTGACAAGTACTAATATTGTTGCAAATATGGTATTGAAATTGTGATGACCAAGTGGAAAGGGGAAGGATCGTTACTTTTTCACTGGATAGTCCAATTACAACTTCTACAATAATAACTCATACAGTTTCATATCTCTCTAGTAATACTTGTAATTATTCCTCAATTTGGGGGGTATTTAATTTTTAGTAAATAATGTGATTGTGGAATATAATTTATTTTCAAAATTTTATAACTTTGAAATAATCACACAGTTTTATATATTATGGAATCAACATTATGTAATTTTAGCTACTACCAAAGACTATTTGCCTCCAAATTATGTATAAAATACAAGGGGGTATTTTTTTTTACTGTGATAACAACTAAGTGTTCATATTTCCCTTGTATGATGTTAGAAAGTCAGATTTTTCCCTTAATATCTCAGTTTTTTTCTTAGCTTGGAAAAATTACACTGTCCAAAGTATTCTATCTTAACAAATTAGAGTTTCCAGGATTATCAGGATGATTTTTTAAGTCATGGTCAATCAAACCAATTAAATCACTCTTTTGGAAATATTTTGAATCATGAAATAAACAACTATCTGTGCAATAGGATCTGAAATACTGGTATTGTAAGAGAAGTCTTTTATTTTTTTGAACTTGCATCTCCATGTAGCCCAGGTTAGAAGTGCAGAAGGTACTCACACAGAATTTTTGGCTGCCTCTGTTTCTGATCTGATCTCATTCACTGTTCCTTAGGTAGCCTCAAGTAACTCATGAAAATTTCAAGGATGAACCCCCACAGCAAACATTGGCATCTAATAGACTATGTGACTGTAAGGAGAAGAGAAAAAGAAGATATCAGGGTGACAAATGCAATGTGTGGTGTAGAGTGATGGACTGAACATAGACATCCTTTCCAATCTAAATATTCACATTCATCAAAAATGCCTCCCTCAAGGCAAAAGGACTACTACAAGAATTAATGCCAACAAACTAGAGCTCTTCTCTGAACGTGAACAGCTTGTTGCTAACTTGGAGGGAAAGTTGAACCAGCACATAGTTGGCAACAGTGGAGCAGAAAAGGAGTGAGCAGCTTTCAGAGATTTGGTGTACAACACTGCATTTGCTCATCTGGGTCAGAACATTTACAAACCCCAAGACTGGGTTGGCAAAAATGACAGGGAAATTCAGAAACTGCTAAATTAAAAATGTGAACTCCACAGGATTTATCAGCAGGGTAGTTCATCCACCTCTAAGAAGGCAACATTTAATTCCATCAAAAGCAAAGTACAAGCAAAGGTTGGAGAGATGCAGGATTCCTGACTGAGTAAGAAGGCAGATGAAATTAAACTTTATGCTGATAGTAACAATCCAAAATGCTTTTATGATTCCCTAAAAGCCATTTATGGAACAAAAATTTATTGTGCACCACAACTACTCAGTGCTGAGGGAGCCACATTGATTAGTGATAAGGACATGATCCTGGAGAGATGAGCTAAACACTTCCATAGTGTTCACAACAGGCTGTCATGAATCAATTCTTAGGCTACCTCAGGTTGAAGTCAACCCCTCTTAGCTGAACTTCCAACCGAAGAAGAGGCTTTGAGTGCCATTAGGCTCTTTTCATGTGCAAAGCACGTGGTGCTGATGCTATTCCAGCTCAAATTTACAAGGTAAGGGGCCATTGTTCATACAAAAGCTGACTGAAATTTTCCAGGTTATATGGAAAGAGGAGGCTGTCTCCCAGGAGTTCAAGGATGCCTCCATTGTCCATTTCTATAAAGGTGAAGGGAATTGATTGTCCTGTGACAAACACAGAGGGATCTCTCAGTCTTTTCTGGCAAAATTCTTGCAAGAGTCCTCCGTAATACGCTGATCCTTCACCTGGAAGATCGGCATCTACCTGAGAGCCAATGTGGCTTCAGAAAGGGCCAAGGAAGAGTAGATATGGTGTTTAATGCCCAACAATTTCAGGAGAAACAGTAGGAGCAGAACAGAGGTCTATACACAACATTTATCTGACCAAGGCCTTTGACACTATAAATCTTGATGAAATATGGACAATTATGTCAAAATTTGGTTTCCCGGAGATCTTCAACAATATTGTATGTCATATTAATGATGGCATGTTTTTTACTGGGTTCTGGATAGTTGACAATGCTCTTGTGCCTTCCCAATCACCAGTGGAGTGAAACAGGTTTGTGTGCTTGCTCCCATGTTTTTTCACATGATATTTTCAGTCGTGTTGTACAATACTTTCAATGAGGATGAACACGTCATCAAGGTCAACTACCACATTGATGTTCTTCAGTTTGAAAAGGCTACAAGCTGAGACCAAAGTGGAAGGAGCATTGGTACATGATTTTCGGTTTGCAGATTATTGTGCACTCCATGCAGCCTCTGAAGCTGAGATGCAACAAAATATGGCTCAATTCTCTGCTACCTGTGCTAATTTTGACCTCAGAATTAGCATGAAGAAAAACACATGTGCTCCATCAGCTTGCACCATACCATCCATACATGGAACCTTTGATTACAGCAAATAGAAAAGTTTTGAATGGTGTGGATAAGATCACTTATTAGTGCACTTTCCAGAGATCTACACATTGACAATGGAGATGACGAATGCATTGCCAGAGTTTGTTCAGGTCTGGGAGGCTCTGAAGAATAGTTTGGAAGAGAAGAGGTATTAGAATAACTACCAAACTGAAGGTCTACAGAGCTGTTGTGCTTTCCTTATTGTTGTATTCCTGTGAAACATAGACAGTCTACCAGCACCATGCCACGAAACTGAATCACTTACATTTCAACAGTCTTAGAAAGATCTTGAGGACCATCTGGCAGGATAAGGTACTAGACACTGAAGTCCTTCCTTGAGCTGGACTACCAAGCATTCAAACTGTGCTTCCAAGAGTGTAACTCTGATGGTCTGGCCACATTGCTAGAATTCAAAATGCACAGCTACCAAAAAGACTGTTTTATGGAGAACTCTCATGGGACAGGCAATCACATGGTGACCAGAAGAAGTGATATAAGGACACTCACAAGGTTTCTGTCAAGAATTTTGGATTTGACTGTGCAACATGGGAGACATTGGCATGGGATGGCCCAGCATGACGTGCCCACATAGGAAAAGGTGCTATGAGCAAAGCAGAATTGGTACAGCACAAAGTCAACATAGGATGTGCTATTGCGGGGTATCCACCTGAAATATTCACAGGAACTGTCTGTGCCCAACCTGTGGTAGATCATTCCAAAATATATTGATCTTGTCAGCCACAGTGGAGCACACTGAAATTTCACTTTATCATGGTGATGTCATTTTCGTCCTCTTTGAGAACTGAGGACAATAACCAAACAATTAACCTTGTTTACTCCTCCTCCCAGGACTAATATTAATGCTAAATAATCCAGACACTCAATCAGCTTAAGAGTCCTCTACCTTAGAATTCCAGAACTTTGATATGACAACTTCAGGTATTTGAGACCATAATAAGTCCACAAATATATTTAAGTTACTGTGATCCAGGCTTTGTGTTAAGAGTTGAGGATACAAAGAAAGGGAAAAGAAAATTTTTGCTATCAAGGAAATGACAGTTTAACGTGGGAAGTCAACATGCAAATTCTGTGCACACAGAAGATGTATACTTGATAGCCCAGAGATGATTAATGGAGAGAAGTCACTACCATTAAGGAGATCAGTGAACGCTGTTTGTGTGAAGTGAAGTTTTCAAAATTCTTTTTGAGTTCTTCCATAGCCTGAGGTCAATTTAAATTTTTCTTGGAGGCTTTGGATATAGGAGCTTTGACTTTATTATCTTCTTCTGAGTGAATGTTTCATCTTCCTTGTTACAGAAGTAAAATTCTATAATCTAAGATGTTTTTTGTTGTTCATTTTCCCAGCCAATTATATGACTTTTACAGTTTTTTTCTTAAGGAAGGAAGGTCCCTGGCTCCAATGTGGATGGTGTACTATGCCAAGCTTCTGGGATTTTGTGCAGCTGTTTTCAGAGATACAATGCTCAAGCCTCTCCTGGCCTGTGCTCTGGTCTATGAGTGATGACAAGCACTCTTTTATGGCCTGGAATTGTGAGGAGGGTCCCATCTTCACTAATACCTGAAGCTCTCCTATTTCAGTGTTTCTCCTTGTCCTTGAACTGACACCCAGATCCAAGTATTGACAAAACAACTGAATCTTGCTTCAATTTCGTCAAAGAAACCCATGTAATCTCCTTCTGAATAATTGTTTAATTCCCTTACCCTCTGTGGCCTAAGAGCTCCAGAAGCAGTTTCTGCCACTGTTTTAGCAATTACCACTGCCACCAGCACTGCTGATTCAATGACTCCTAAAGTCTGTTCCTGACTTACTGGGACTGGGATTGCGTTGGTGGTAGAACTGGACTGTGCTTCTCTCTCAACCATATCTGACAGGCCTTTCTTACCTTCCTACTAAGTTATCTTTTGCATTCCTGGCTTGAGAATTCTGGAAATTTACAGAGCTACAATGGGGTCTGCTGCTCTAAAATTTCTTTAGAGTCATTTTGCAAGTATTTGGAGGAGTTTATGGGCAAGCCTAGGTAAGTCTCTGCCTTTTCTCTACTACCTCTCCAAATCCTGTCTTTTTAATAGGCCTTAAATGAATGTTATCTTAATTTTTTCCTTGTTTATTTCCCTACCTTCATATCTGGCAATTGATCTACAACTTCTTAGATCCCTCCTGGAACTTTATACCTCTCTTATGAATTTGCATTTATTTTGTATTCATTATTTGTTTACAAAACTTATATTGCTGACTGGATGATAAGCTCAATGACACCAAGAATGGTGTTTTATTTATCTTTGCATCTCCATAATGTTGCAGTATTTTCTTTTTCTATGGAACTCTGTGACCAGGGAGAGACTAGCCAAGGTGAAATGTTAAAAGAAGAAGGATTTGATTTAGCACTGAAAATTTCAACCTATAGAAGTTTAGTAGGCATAAATATTTTCACCGATGACATATTTGAATTTCTGTTCTGAAATTAAATATGTTTCTTTAATGGGAGAATGGCTACATGTAATTTTGGTGTATCACCAAGCCAATATTCACAACATTGGTAGTGACTATGAATATGCCGGCTTAGTTCTCAATGGCAAAGTATAAAAGACTTTCCATATAAAAGGTAGAAGAAGAACATTTATTTAGACATCAGAAAGACAAATTTCAGAACTAGAAAGCTAATCTGCTTTCT
This sequence comes from Potorous gilbertii, assembly GCA_028658325.1. Classification (NCBI taxonomy): domain Eukaryota; kingdom Metazoa; phylum Chordata; class Mammalia; order Diprotodontia; family Potoroidae; genus Potorous; species Potorous gilbertii. The sequence continues at coordinate 36,546,123 of CM053773.1, forward strand.
AATGACCAAGAAGTTAATAAGCACAATCACCACAGTGGAAAAAGCCATTCCCATCTTCCCCCTGCTCTTCTAGCATTCTTTCACAAGTAAATGTTCACAAACCTGAGCCTTGCCATGCCTGCTTACTCTCTCCTCTGCCTTTATCATGCTCACTCACTTCCTCACAGACCCTTCATGGTCTGCCCGTTCAGCAACTCCCCTCACCACATGTGACTTAGGCTTCTAGGTGATTTAAACAGGTCATAAAGGCCTATTAATGAATGAGAAAGATCTTTCCATTTAAATTGCTATTAAAATGGATGTGGCTCTGGGCTTCAAATCATAAAGACATCACCATGAGTTTAAATCTAGACACCAGTTCTTACCTATTGTTCTTACCTATATGTGAACATAGGTAAGTTGAATAACCTTTCTTATACTCAGATTCCTTATTTGTAAAATGAACTAAGAAAGGAAATGGCAAACAACTACAGTATCTTTTCTGAGAAAATGCTAAATACGATCATATAGAGTCAAACACGATGGAAAGGACTGAACAACAACATATTTCCTTAATGGAATATGAGTGAGTTGTCATCACGTTGAAAACTTTTTAGTTTTGGACAATAAAGAAAAAAATAGTTGACTAAACCATAGTAATAGAGTCGTAGTGTTTAATAATGAATAACTAGTTAAAATAGAATATATTTTTAAAAACCAAACATAAGTGGAGAAAAATAAGAATGATAGAGTCATGGTTAGTACAATATATTAGCATCACTCTTCAATTTAATTTTTATAAGGAACATCAGGCAGAATAACAAAGCAAGGACTGAAAAACTGGAAGGGAAAAAGAAGCTGTAGACTCAGCTCAATATAAGCAAAGTCTGAACAATTTTTTTAAAATATGTAATTTGATTTTTCAGTTTTCAACATTCACTTCCACAAGAATTTGAAATCCAAATTTTCTCCCCATCTCTCCCTATCTTCCTCCACCAGGACAGTGTACATCCCATCCATGCTAGTGTAGCCTCACTTCTATCACTCCCCTTCTCACACCCCCTTCCCCTCTATTTTCTTGTTGGGCAAAATAGATTTTTATACCCCAATGCCTGTACATCTTTTTTCACAAGTTGCACGCAAAATAATTTTTAACATTCATTTTGAAAGCTTTGAGTTGCACATTATCTCCCTTTCACCTTCCCAACCCACTCTCATTGAGAAAGCAAAGTAATTCAATCTAGGTCATACATATTTAGTCACACAAAACCCTTCCGTAACAGTCATTTTGAGAAAGATTGAATACATTTCCCTCTGACCTGTACTGCTCTCCATTTATTCCATTCTCTCCCTTGACCTATCCCCGCATAATAGTGTTTGCTTTTGATCATCCCTGTTCCCAATTTACCATCCCTTCTCTTATTCTCCCTCTCATATCTCCTTCCCTCCACCTACCTTCCTGCAGGGTAAAATATATTTCCATACTCAAGTGTGTGTGTGCTGTTCTCTCCTTAAGGCAAATCCCATGAGAGTAAGGTTCACGTATTCTCTTTCATCTCCCCCCACTTCCCTTCCATAGTAAAAGCTCTTTCTGCATCTTTTACATGAGATGATTTGCTGTACCTTCCCTTTCCCTTTCATTTTCTCCCAGTATATTCCTCTCAACAAATATTTTAGTTTTTTAGGTATTCTACCTTCATATTGAACTCAAAAAATGACTTCTGTACACACACACACACACACACACACACAAACACACATATATGCACATACGTATGTGTGTATATATGGAGACATATATGTGTGTCTGTATGTGCATATATATGTGTACATGTGTATGTATAAGTATGTATATATGTCTTTCTATGCAGGTATATGTATATGTGACATGTAAATGCATTTATTTGAATTTATTTCTGTGAAAAGTGTTTTATAACTGTGTTCATATAGTCCCCGGTTCTTTTTTTTGGCAGATAGGCTCCCAGATATTTTACAGTGTCTACTGTCATTTTATTTTATTTTTATTTTTTTAATATAAATTTACTTATTTAACTTTTTACATTCATTTTCACAAAATTCTGGGTTCCAAAATTTTCTCCCCATTTGTTCCCTCCCCCCATCCTAGTACACTGAGCATTCTTATTTCCCTATCACCAATCTGCCCTCTCTTCTATCGGCCCTCCCTTCTCTTGCCCCATCTTCTCTTTTGTCCTGTAGGGCCAGATAACTTTCTATTCCACATTACCTGTATTTCTTAATTCCTAGTAGCAAGAACAATACTCAATAGTTGTTCCTAAAACTTTGAGTTCCAACTTCTCCCCATCCCTCCCGCCCCACCCGTTCCCTCTGGGAAGGCAGGCAATTCAATATAGGCCATATCTGTGTAGTTTTGCAAGTGACTTCCATAATAGTCGTGTTGTGTAAGACTGACTATATTTCACTCCCTCCCATCCTGCCCCCCATTGTTTCTAATCTCTCTTTTGATCCTGTCCCTCCCCAAGAGTGTTGACTTCAAATTGTTCCCTCCTCCCACTACCCTCCCTTCCATCATCCCCCTCAACCTGCTTATCTCCTTCTCCCCCACTTCCCTGTATTGTTAGATAGGTTTTCATACCAAAATGAGTGTGCATTTTATCTCTTCCTTTAGTCGAATGTGATGAGAGAAAACTTCATGTTTCTTTTTTTTCTCAGCTCTCCTATTTTTCCCTCCACTAAGAAGTCTCCTGTTTGCCTCTTCTATGAGAGATAATTTACCCCATTCCATTTCACCCTCTCTCCTCCAACTACATTCCTCTCTCACTGCTTACCTTGATTTCTTTTAAGATATGATGCCATCCTATTCAATTCACTCTGTGTTCTCTGTCTCTGTGTGTGTGTGCATGCGCATATGTGTCTATGTGCGTGCATAACTGTACATGTGTGTGTGTATGTGTGTGTGTGTATGTGTGTGTATGTAATGCCACCAACTACCCAGATACTGAAAAATTTCAAGAGTTACAAATATTGTCTTCCATATAGGAATGTAAACAGTTCATCCTTGGTAAGTCCCTTATGACTTTTCTTTGCTGTTTACTTTTTCATGCTTCTTCTCATTCTTGTGTTTGAAAGTCAAATTTTCTTTTCAGCTGGGGTCTTTTCATCAAAAATGCTTGAAAGTCCTCTATTTCATTGAAGGACCATATTTTCCCCTGAAGTATTATACTCAATTTTTCTGGGTAGGTGATTCTTGGTTTTAGACCTAGTTCCTTTGACTTCTGGAATATCCTATTCCATGCCCTTTGATCCCTTAATGGAGAAGCTGCTAGATCTTGTGTTATCCTGATTGTATTTCCAGAATACTGGAATTGCTTCTTTCTAGCTGCTTGCAATATTTTCTCCTTGATCTGGAAACTCTGGAATTTGACCACAATGTTCCTAGGAGTTTCTCTTTTTTGGAAATCTTTCAGGTGGTGATCAGTGGATTCCTTGAATACTTATTTTGCCCTCTGGTTCTAGAATATCAGGGCAATTTCCCCTGACAATTTCATGAAGGATGATGTCTAGGCTCTTTTTTTGATCATGGCTTTCAGGTAGTCCCATAATTTTTAAATTGTCTCTCCTGGATCTATTTTCCAGGTCAGTTGTTTTTTCAATGAGGTATTTCACATTCTCCTCCATTTTGTCATTGTTTTGTTTTTGTTTTGTGATTTCTTGGTTTCTCAGAAAGTCATTGACCTCCATCTGTTCCATTCTAATTTTGAGAGAACTATTTTCTTCAGTGAGCTTTTGAACCTCCTTTTCCATTTGACTAATTCTGCTTTTTAAAGCATTCTTCTCCTCATTCGCTTTTTGGACCTATTTTGCTAATTGAGTTAGCCTATTTTTAAAGAAGCTATTTTCTTCAGCTGTGTGTGTGCGTGCATGTGTGTGTGTGTGTGTGTGTGTGTGTGTGTGTGTGTGTGTCCTTTAGCAAGCTGTTGAGTTACTTTTCACGGTTTTCTTAGATTGCTCTTGTTTTAATTCCAAATTTTTTTTCTACCTCTCTTACTCGACTCAAAATCTTTTTTGAGCACTTCCACTGCCTGGAGGTTTAGATGCAGAAACCATGTCTTCCCCTGATTGTAACATTGTTCTTCTACTTCAGAAAGGATGGACAAGAATATCTGTTCACCAAGAAAGTAACCTTTGTAGTCTTATTTTTTTTCCCTTTCTTGGCATTTTCCCAACCTATTACTTGACTTTTGGGTCCTTTGTCAAAAGTAGAGCATACTCTGGGTACCTGCAATTTCTCAGTTCCTTCAAAATGGCACAATCAAGTGAGAGGAGTTTACCCCCAAGCCTGACTCACTTGTGGCTGAGATTCAGATCAGTTGCTCAATTCACCCATGGGCTTTAAGCTGAGGTTCCAACAATGGATACTGGTTGCTGCCTCATGAGGCCACTGCAGCTACTGCTCACTGTTGCTCTGCTGTTTCTGCTGCTGCTGCCAACACCAGGGCTAGAGAAGGACCCTGCTCCCTTGTCACAGGGGTGTAAAAGTCCTCTCAATGATCTTTGAAGCTGTCTTTGGCACCTCTATGTTGAGGGATCTTCAAACCTCTACTGCTGTTGGGGATTCCAACCCCCGAGGCCTGCTCCTCCCACTGCCACACAGTCAAAATTGAACAGTGTTCTGCTCCATGTCCTGTGAAGCAAACTTTTCCCATATGCCTTCCAAGTCACTCTAGGCTGAAAATCTCCGCTTCATTGTTCTGTGACTTCTCCTGCTCTAGAATTTGTTGAGAGTCTTTTGTTACAAGTATTTTGTGGGCTGTGGCGAATAGCTAGAGTACATGCATCTTTCTACTTCACCATCTTGGCTCCATCCCCCTTCCCAGCAATTTTTGTTGAACAGTGAGTTCTTACCCCAGAAACTGAGGTCCTTGGGTTTATCAAACAGGAGCTTACTATATTCATTGACTACTGTGTCTTCAGTACTTAACTTATTCCACTGGTCTACCTTCTGTTTCTTAGCCAGTGCTAATGGTTTTGACAATTGCCGTTTTATAATACAATTTGAGATATGAGAGAACTAGGCCACCTTCCCTACCATTTCTTTTCATTAGTTCCGTTGGTATTCTGGATTTTTGTTCTAGATGAATTGTCGTATTAGTTTTCCTGCTCTAGAAAATAATAATATGATAGCATGTTTGATATGGCACTAAATAAGTAAATTAATCTAGGTAAAATTATCATTTTTATTTTATTGGCACGGCCTACCCACTGCAAATGATATTTTTCCACTTATTAGATCTGACTTTATTTGCTTGAAAATTATCTTGTAATTGTGGTCATATAGTCCCTGGATTTGTTCTGGCAAGTAGACTCCCTAATATTTTATAGTGTCTACCCGACTTTAAATGGAATTTCTCTTTCTTTCTCTTGATGGTGGGATTTTGTAGTAATATACAGAAATGCAGAAGAATTTTGTGGATTTATTTTGTAAACTGCAAATTTGCCAAAGTTGTTTATTATTTCAAGTAGTTTTTTTTTTTTGAAAGTCTGGGATTCTCTAAGCATATCAATATATCATCTGAAAAAAGTGATAACTTAGTTTCTTCTTTGTCTATTCTAATTCCTTCAATTGCTTTTTCCTCTCTTCATGCTGCTAAAATTTCTAGTACCATATTGAGAAATAATGGTGATAATGGGCATCTTCGTTTTACCCCTGATCTTATTAGAAATGCATCCAGCTTATCTCCACTTCATATAATGATTGTAAAGTTCTTAAGTAGGTACTGATAATTATTTTAAGGAAAGTTCCATTTATTCCTTTGCTCTACAGTATATTATTAGGAATGGCTGTTGTATTTTGTCAAAAGTTTTTTATGCATCTATTGACATAATCATGTGGTTTCTGTTCGGTTTTTTGTTGATATGATCAATAATGCCAATAATTTTCCTAATATTGAACTACCCTTGCATCCCTGGTACGAATCCTACGTGATCATAATGTATTATTCTCATTACCAGTTGATATTCTTTGAGCTAAAAACTTATTTAAAATTTTTGCATCTACATTCATTAGAGAAATTTGTCTATAATTTTATTTCTCTATTTCAGCTTTTCCTGGTTTAGGTATCAAAACCATATTTGTATCATAAAAATAATTTGGGAGGACTCTTTCTACCTCAGTTTTCCTAAATAATCAATATAATATTGGAATTAACTGTTCTTTAAATTCTCTATAAAATTGAATTGTAAATCCATCTGGCCCTGGGGATTTTTTTCTTGGGAGTTCATTGATGGATTGTTCAATTTCTTTTTCTGAGATGGAGCTATTTAAGATTTTAACTTTCTCCTCTGTTACTCTGTTACTCTATATTTTTTAAAATAATCATCCTCCTCATTTAGATATTCGAATTTAGGGGCATAAAGTTGGTCAAAGTAATTTCTAATTATTGTTTCCTCCTCATTAGAGATGACTTTTCCTCTTCCATGTGTGATACTGGTAATTTGGTTTTCTTTTCTTTTTTTCAATCAAACTGATGAAAGTTTTATCAATTTTATTTTTTTCATAAAACCAACACTATGTTTTATTGCTTAGTTCAATAGTCTACTTAATTTAAATTTTATTAATTTCCCCTTTGATTTTCAGTATTTCTAATTTGATATTTACTTGGGGATTTTCAGTTTGTTCTTTTTTGAACTTTTTCAACTTCATGTCCAATTCATTGATCTCCTATTTCTCTATTTTATTTACTTTGGCATTCAAAGATATAAAGTTTCCTCTAAGAACTATTTTTGCAGTATTCCATAGCATTTGGTAGGTTGTCTCAGTATTGTCTCATTATTGTCATTCTCTTGAATGAAGTTGTTGACTGTTTCTATGATTTCTTGTTTAACCCACTCCTTCTTTAGGATTAGATTATTTAGTTTCCAATTAATTTTTGGTCCATATTTTCATGACCTTTTGTTACTTATAATTTTTATTACATTATGATATGAAAAGGATGTATTGACTATCTCTGCCTTTCTACACTGGATTGTGAGGTTTACTTGCCATAGTACATGGTTAGTTTTTGTATAGGTGCCATGTACAGCTGAGAAAAAGGAATATTCCTTTCTATCCCCATTCAATTTTCTCCAGAGATCTATCATATCTACCTTATAACTTCCTTCTTGTTTAATTTAAGGTTAGGTTTATAAAATCCAGAGCAAGGGATGTTGAGGTCTGTTACTAGTATAATTTTGCTCTCTATTTCTTCCTGTGACTCCCTTAACTTCTCCTCTAAGAATTTGGATGCAATATCACTTGGAGCATATATACTGAGTAATGATATTGCTTCATTTTTATGGTGCCTTTTAGGATGATATAGTTTCCTTCCTTATCTTTTTTGATTAGATCTATTTCTTCTTTCACTTTGTCTGAGATTAGGATTGCTATACCTGCTTTTCTTACATTAGGTGAAGCACAATATAGTCTGCTCCAATCTTTTCCCTTTTCCATGTGTATATCCCCCTGTTAAATGTGTTTCTTTTAAACAACATATTGTTTGATTATAGCTTTTGATCCTTTCTGTCATCCATACAGTTTTATGGGAAAGTTCACCTCATCCTCATTCACAGTTATGATTACTATCTATGTCCTTCCCTCCATCCTCTTTCCCACTATATGTGCTTTTAGTTTTTCCTTCTCCCTTACCCTCCACAATAGAATTTCAATTTTTGAACACCATCTCCCGCAGTCTTCCCTTCTTCTTTGTGTGCCCCACAATTTTACTCCCCTTTACCATGACTACTTCTTCCCTCCCTTTTAGGCTCCCCTCCCCTCTCTTTGCCCCTTCCCCTCCTACTGACTATTGCATTAGTTAGATTTACATTCCTAAATAAGTTTGTTGTTCTCTTCTTGAACCAAGTCAAATGATAACACCTCTTAAACAATGCTCTTCTCCTCCCTCTCTTTTCCTCTACTGTAATATAATTTTGCATATCTTTCTGCAATGTAATTTACACTTTTCTGTTTCCTCCTTTTCACATTTCTTTTTACAATCCCTTTGCATGCTTAAATCACATTTTTGTCACCACATCCTTAATTTATACCCTCTCCCTCTATCTATGTGTAACAGTTTTATATTTCATAATAGACATTTAATTCTCAAAATTAACAAGTATCATCTTCCCTTACAGGGAGGTAAAGAGATTGCCCAAAATGAATAACAAATTTTTCTTTTTCCTTGTTTAATTTTTTATACCTCTCTCCAGACCTGTATTTGAAGATCTAATTTTCTATTGGGTTCTGGCCTTTTTATTAGGAAGGTCTGGAAATCTCTTATTTCATTCAATGTTCACCTTCTTACCTGAAATGTTATGTTGAACTTTGCTGGGTAATTGATCCTTGGTTGCAGTTACAATTCTTTCCCCTTATGGAATTTCATATTCCAATTCCTTCAATCTTTTAATGCAGATTCTGCAAGGTCTTGTGTGTTCTTGACTGCAGCTCCTTGACATTTGAATGGTTTCTTTCTGGCTGCCTGTAGTATTTTTTCCTTCACCTGATATTTCTGTGACTTGGCAACAATATTTCCCGAAGTTTTTAATTTGGGATCCCTTTCGAGAAGTGAATTGTGGATTCTTTTGATGACTATTTTGCCCTCTGGATATAGCCCTTCTGGGTACTTTTCCTTGATGATTTTTGAAAAGGTATTGTACAGGCTCTTTTGTTCATCATGTCTTTTTGATAGGCCAATAATTCTTAAATTTTCTCACCTGGATGTTTTTTCCATGTCAGTTGATTTTCCAATTAGATATTTTCCATTTTTGTCTATCTTTTCATTGGTTGGATTTTGTTTAACTGATTCTTGATGTCTCATATAGTCATTAGCTTCTACTTTCCTAATTCTAATTTTTATCAAATTATTTTCTTCAGTTAAATTTTACATCTCCTTTTCCATCTGTCCAGTGTTTCCTTACAAGGAATTATTTACTCCAGTTAGTTTTTCTGCTTCCTTTTCCATTTGTTCAGTTTTCCTTTTAAAATTATTCTCTTCAGGGAATTCTTTATTCATACTTTTAAAATCATTGACCAGTTATTCTTCTATTTCCTTCTTCAGCTCTTCCAAGAGTGTTCTTTTTGCATATGAGCAGTTCATAGTCCATTCTGAAGTTTCAGATGGGAGTTCAGTCTAAATACTGACTTCTTTGTTATTCATGTTAAGGTCATTGTCTTCATAGAAAGATTTTGTGGTCTTTTCCTTCTTGCTTTGCTTCTTACTGATGATGATGACACTTTGTGTATTGTGGCCTCTGTTTCTTTCAGTCAGAAGCTAAAGAACATAGTATTAAGCTGGCTGGTTTGAGAAAACAGGGCCAGGTGAAGTCCTTTTTGGGTTTCCCAGGATTATCCCTGGATTTAGCATATTAAGTGTTGAGGAAGGGCGTCTGGCCATGGGAGATCTACTCAGCTGACCTAGAAAAAAGGCAAGCCCAGAAATTGCTAATTCTGGTTGCCCTAGTGTCTTCCCATTCCCCCTGGAATGCTGAGGCACAACTATGGCAATGGTGTTGATGGTTGTGAGGCTCCACCTCCCTGGAACTCCAGATCTCCTCCTCCTCCTCCTCCATCTGAGGTACAGATGTCTGGGATGACTCCAGTCTTTTGCCACAGTAAGATGAATACTCTTTAGTGATTTTCCTAGCCTCATGTGCTATGAGACTCTTTGTCCTTTCTGCTGATCCCACTGATCCAGGATTTTTCTGGGGAAATACTTTATGGTTCTTTAAAGGTCAACAAGAGGAGGGAGAGAGAACATTTACCTATCACTCTGCCATTTTGGCTCTTGTAAGTTCAAGTAGGTGATTTACAGACATTTAATCTGTGGGCTGATAGTCTCAGAAGCGGCTGCTGCTGATACCTGGGGAACCAGGGCTCTCACTCAGCACCTCTGGACTCCTGCCATGCACTGCTACTGCTATCTCACACTGTCCTGTGGCTTTCCTGCTCATCCCTGAAGCAGCAGGGACTAACAGTGCTGTGCGCTGTGTGCTCCTACATCCCTGTGGGGCAGAGCCTTCCTGTCCACCTTCCAGTCTGTCCTGGACTGTGAATCTCTGACACTCTGTCTCCTATTGGATTCTGCACCTCCAAAATTTGGTCAGATTCTTGTTTTAGGGGTATCTTAAGGAGTTTGTCTAAGAGCTTAGGTGAGCATTTGGTGTTACTCTGATGTTTTGGCTCCACCCCCAATAGGGTTAATTGTTGAAGGAAAATTGTGGAAAAGAGGGAAAGGTCCAAGACTGTGACATACACAATGGCAGATACAGCCCTGCATATTTTCCATATTGCTTGATGTCAGTTCTCAGTAGATTATGAACAAGGTTTTAAATGAGTATCTCAGTCATGCAGATGTATATGATTTTGATGTACATGTGTGTGTGTGTGTGTGACTTTTCAATGAAGAATTTTCAAGATGCATTTTCTCCTACTAAATGCAATGTTTTCTTGGAATTAATAAAAAATTGAGTGCAATTCTACATGCACTGAGCTATCTTCAAATTACATGAGACATTTTTTTGAGAAAATAAAGTGGCTTGCAAATTATTTATTCTTTTTTTTATCCTATTTCCTCACTTCTTCACAAGCTCTTTTTCAACTATGCAGAAAGAATCTAACTTCTTGGAGCTTGGGATTATACTGTTTATTCCCCCATAATTGACCTTAACTCATAATTTTTTGAGATTCCCAGGGTAGATATATGTGAGTTCTTTTAAATTTTTCATATTTGTTAAATGTTTGACTCTCAATCATTACAAACACCATGCTGGGTGTATCATCAAGTTTTATACAGAGATCTAGCCTTAGGATATCTCTTCCTCAAATCTTGCTGGCAGTTTTGTAAATTTGTTTCTTAGCTTATGTATTAGTCTTTTTCTCAAATTCCTTAGCAGATAGCAGTAGAAGTTTAAAATGCCTAGTAATCCTTAATGTGGGTTATTACAGTGAGTTATTTTATTATTGCATTGAGTGACAGATTAATAATTTTCTTTATTGCTTAAATAATTATCATCATGTATAATCTATTTAAGTATAAAATGTTTGAAATCACTAAATTGCTTAAATTTATATATCCCTTTGTATTTTCAAAGTGCTGTGTGAGAATACTCCCAGAGCATGCCATTTAACAGATGAGTAGTTTAATTTGCTCAGGGTCATATAGCTAGCAAACAAGAGACAGAATGAGAATCTAATTCTTTTAACTTTGATGCTACAAATTTTATTTCACTAGCGCCTTGGACACTTTAGAGTTTTATCTTTGGAGCAGAGAGTTTGGATTTATACTCCTTTCATTCCTCTCACTGTGTAACCTTAAACAAACCTTATAACCTAATGATTTTGTAGCTAATGTTTTTATAGTATGGCAAACTTTGCAAAGTTATTTACATATATGAATTATCTGGGCTCTTTTTTCTTCCTCATATGAAATCGAGGGAGTTGACTTGGCCATGTTAAATGTTCATTCCACCACAGAATCTATGATTTTCACCACTGTCTCAGAGTAAGTAAAGCAAAAAAAGAAATAAAGAAGATTATCTGCCCTTATCACAATGATTCATATAACAATAATAACTAAAATATACACACATTGGCAGACATAAATTTAATGCATTACAGTTTGAAAGGCTTTTACACATATTAAGCCCTTCCTTTATTCTCAAAACATCCCAGTGAATCAGGCAACAATCATTCTTTGAAGATTTAATATGTATTAGCCACTATTCTAGTTTTGAGGGATAATAAGAACAAGAAAGAAAAAAAACTAATATCCATCCAGGTCCTCAAGAGTTCACATGTAATTGGGGAGGTAACATGCAAATATTGATAGCTGTCTATTAGTGTAAATGATGGGAGAATTGGTTGCATTATTCAAATTGCAGTATATGTATTTTTTTGGTGCTGAAGGCAATCGCCATATTTTAAATAATTATTCCTTTAATCTGCCAATAGTATACATTTTAATAAGTGCCCCGATATCTGAATTCATTATTCACACTAAAAAGTACATATCTGTGACTTTGTGCACAAAATACACACATACATGCACACACACATATATACACATATGTGTGAGGGTGTATGTATATCTACACACATTCACACAATGTACATATGTGTGTGTGTATACACACACACATATATATATATAGATATACATATATACATACATATATATCTGTATGAATATGTCTATGTATCCATCTACATATTATGGATAGATCAATATATCTAGATCTATCCATCTATATCCATTTATCTATGTATGTGTATATGTACATATATATATGTGTACGTATATATACATAGAGAGAGAGTGAGATAGACAGAGAGAGGGACAGAGAGAGATGGAAGAAAAATAATGCTTGTTTGTTTGTTTTGTACGAGAGGCAGGAGGCACCTTTTGCAGAAGGTGAAATTTGAACTGAGTTTTAAAGGGAGACATAAAATCTACAGACAAAGTTGAGAAAGCAGAAGGTTTTATTCAAGGGTGACACCCAACACAATGAATTGCAGTTGGTAAATAGAGTACCTTGAACATTACTGGCATTGGGGATAGCCCACGCAAAGAGATGGTGCTGAGAAATGAAGGGTTGCATATGAAGAGGAGAAAGAAAACTGATATAGCTGGATCACAGTTTGTGTGGAAGGATGTAGAGTGTAAGGAGATTGGAAATATAAACCCATGAGTTTAGCACTACATTATTCCCATTCTTTAGAGAAAAAAATGAATTCAGAGTGTAGAGATTGATGGTTATAGTGAATTTTTTCAGGGCCACAAAGTTATTGAGTATCAGAAGCAAATTCAAATTAAAATCTTCCTTACTGGAAGTCTAGTAATCTATCAACATACTACCCAACTACCTTATATGAAAGACATCTTAAAGACGACTTCTTAATAGTAGACTCAGTGAATAAAATAAGTGATTTTAGATGAAATACACTATAGCTGTTATACACCCCACCTTTTCAAATTATTTCCTATTTATTCTGTGCAATGATCCAAAAAAACAATTGTAAGTTTGATTTGAAAACAGTTTTCAACTGTTTATTTCTGAAAGGATGATAATTTTCATTAAGATCTTTATAACCAAATATTTTCAAATAAAAGCTTTTATTTTATTACTTTAAAAGATTAATAAAGTCATTGTTGAAGTGTTCTTTCAAATAAAGATCAGAAATTTATTGCAATATGGTCTTCTTGATTTGTGATATATTCCTGATATTTATTGCCTGGTATCAATCAGGCAAGTCATGAAATCTATGAAAGTCTCTGGGCTAGTGTTTAGGACAAACCAAAGGCCCATAACAAGACTTATATGCTAAATATTTTCGTATTTATTAGCTATGCCAGCATTTTCAATCAACTGGAATAACATTAAAAACTCAAGGACACCCCCATACCCTGTTTAGACATGAGACTTGGACTTTAATAAATGCTGAAAGACCCATATTTTAAAGTCAGAGAATGTGTAAGGGTAGCAGTTCTTATTTTTAAAAATGTACCAAATAGATTTTCAAATGTTTTAATAATCCAATTCATTTTGATCAGTGACTTTGAAGTTACATCATTAGGATTAAACATCTCCAAGTTAAATAGAATAGTTTGTCCACTCAAATTTTCACATTTAGTAAACTGAGAGTCATCTTAGTATTGACAGACTACTGAAATAAGATATAAAAGATCAGGATTCTAGTCTATTCTTTGGTACTGAGGAAGTAGGTCAATTTGAATAGATCATTTAAATTTCTGGTGTAAGTTTCCTTTTCAGGATAAAATATGAACTTGGATTCTCACTTGAAGCCTCCCCATATTGTGAATGTGTGGTGGCAACAATATTTAACCTTGCCTCTCATGCAAATTAGTAGTGAAAGTCAATTTTGCAGTATTAGAATAGTTGATTCTATTTTGTGATAGAGATTTTGAGTAAGTTATCCCATAAACTGTTTATTTTCAATAATAAACTAAACATTAATGTGGTATGATCAACTAAACGAAATATGCCTATTCTTTTTTTGGAAGAAAAACATGATGTATTTTATGTTTTCTTTCTTTATTTTTAGTATTCAACACTCATTTCCACAAAATTTTGAGTTCCAAATTTTCTCTTGAACTCTCCCCTCCCCCCTCCACAAAAGGCCGTGAATTCTGATTACCCCTTCCCCCAATATGCCCTTCCTTCTATCATAACCCTCCCTTCCCTTACCTCCATCATCAGTTACCACAGGAATTTTATTGTTTAGAGCTGAGTCTTTGTCCATCCTGTAACTTTCCCAGAAACATGTCACATTTAATTTTTTTATATCTTTGCTTTAGTTTTTTTTTCTCTTTTCCTCTTGAATACTGGTAATTAGGGTGGACCAGTAATAGACTTAAAGTTATTTAAGATGTGGGACGTCATCTTCAAGAACTTCATGATTTTAGCACCAAGGTTCTCAAGTATGTCAGGAGCTCAGCTAGATTTTCCTTAAAAAATAATGAAGCACTCTTTGACACTTGGTGAGTCCGGCAAAGAAAGTACTCACATTGTTGATTCAGGAGAGAAAATCTAAAAATTATTAGCCTAACAGAAAGCCATGATGAAAAAAGTGCCTGGACAATATCTTCCAAGAAATCATCAAGGAAACTGCCCAGAAGTGTTAGATTCAGAGAGGAAAATAGCCATCGAAAGAATACAATGTTCATCTCCCAAAAGGGATCCCAAACTCAAGAGATATTGCCTCTCATGCAAATTAGATGATCCCAAAAGGGATCCCAATATCAAGAGATATTGTTGCCAAATTTTAGAACCATCAAGTGAAAGAGAAAATACTACAGGCAGCCAGAAAGAAATAATTCAAATATCGAGGAGCTACAGTAAGGATCACACAGGACCTTGCAACTTCTACATTAAAAGACTGAAGGAATTGGAATCTGATATCGCATAAGGCAATCGAGCTGGTACTACAACCAAGAATCAATTAACCAGCAAAGTTAAGCATAATATTTCTGTCAAGGAGATGTACATTCAATGAAATAAAGGATTTCCAGACATTCATGATGAAAGGCCAGAAATCAATGGAAAATTCTATCTTCAAATGTAAGTTACAAGAGAAGTATAACAAATTAAACAGTAGGGGAAAAAAAAAACTTGTTACTCAATTTGGGCAAACTGTTTACATTCTTATAAGGGAAGATGATGCTTGTTAATCTTGAAAGTTGTATATTTGTTATGGAATATAAAAGTAATATTCATTGATAGAGGGAGCAGGTATAAAGTAAGTGATGTGATAAAAAATGTGAGTTAAACATATGAAGAGATTGTAACAAGAGATGTGAAAAGGAGGAAGCAGAAAATTACATCCCAGGAAGAAGCACAAAATTATATTACAGTAGAGGGAATGGGGAGGGAGATGAGCATCGTTTGATATTTGCTCTGATCTGATTTGTTTCAAGGAGGGGAAAACCAACTTAATCCAGTATATCAATGTGGCTAGCTCTATAGGCAGTAGGAGGGAAAGAGGGAAAGAAAAGGGAGGGGAAACTAGAAGGGAGGGAAGAAATAATAAGGGCAAAGCAGAGTAAAAGGGACAGGGTTGAAAGAAGGATGGGAAGAGTGAGGGAGGTGGTGGTCAAAAATTGCAACTCTATTGTGGAGGGAAAGGGAGAAGGGAGTACTAAAACCACAATCAGGCAAAAGAGGATGGAAGGAAAGACATAGTAATCATGACTGTGAATATGAATGGCATAAACTCTCCCATAAAATGAAGATGGTTAGCAGAATGGAGTAATAAACCACAATCCAACAATATATTGTTTACAGGAAATTCATTTGAAACGGGGGATAGACACAAGTTAAAGGTAAAAGGTAGTAGCAAAACATATCTTGCTTCAGCGAATGTAAGAGATGCAAGGGTAGCAATCATAATCTCAGACAACTCAAAAGCAGGAATAGATCCAACGACAAAAGACAAGGAAGGAAATTATAACCTGTTAAAAGTCACCATAGACAATGAAGCAATATCAATTCTAAACATATATTCTCCAAATTGTATAGCATCCAAATTCTTAGAGGAGAAGTTAAGAGAATTATGGGAAGAAATAGAAAGCAAAACTATACTACTATGGCTTCTCAAACTTTCCCTCTCTGAACCTGATAAATCTAATCACAAAGTAAACAAGAAAGAAGTTAAGGAGGTGAATAAAACTCTGGATAAGGTAGATGTGATGCATCTCTAGAGGAAATTGAGTGGGGATAGAAATGAATATACCTTTTTGTCAGAGGTACATAGCACATTTGCAAAAATTGTCCATGTACGAGGAACTAAAACCCTCACAGTCGAGTGCAGAGAGGCAGAGATATTCAACGCATCCTTCTTAGATCATAAAGAAATTAAAATTATGAGTAATAAAAGGTCATAGAAAGATAGACCAAAAATTAATTGGAAACTAAATAATCTAATCCAAAAGTGTGAGGGGGTTAAACAACAAATCATAGAAACAATCAACAACTTCATTCAAAAGAATGACAATAATGACACAATCTACGAAATCTTATGGGATACTGAAAAATCAGTTCGTAGGGGAAGTTTTATATCTTGGAATGCCTACATAAATAAAATAGAGAAAGAATAGGGCAATGAATTGGGCATGCAACTGATAAAGCTCGAAAAAAAGAAATTGAAAATCCCCAAGTAAATACCAAATTAGAAATACTGAAAATCAAAGAGGATATTAATAAAATTAAAACTAAGAAAATTCTTGAACTAGTAAAAAAAAACTATGACTTGGTTTTATGGGGAAAAATCAAATAAAATGGATAAAACTAGATTCAAAAATAGAAAGGAGAAAATCAAATTATCAATATCAAAAAGGAAAAGGGTGACCTCACCTCCAATGAGGAGGAATTAAAACAATTGTGAGAAATTATTTGTCCTATTTTATGCCCATACATTAGACAATCTAAATGAGATTGTTATTTATTTAAAATATATAAATTTTCCAAATTAACAGAAGAAAAAGTTGAAGACTTAAATAACCCCTTCTCAGAAAAAACAAATTAAACAAGCCTTCAAATGAACTCCCTAGGGAAAAATCTCCAGTGTCGGATGACTTTAAAATGAATTCCATCAAACATTTAAAGAACATTTAAAGTAATTTCAATACTATATAGATTATTTGGGAAGATTGATAAAGAAGGAATCCTTCCAAATTCTTTTCCTGTTACGAATATGATTTTGATACCGACACCAGGAGAAGTCAAAACAAAGATAGAAAATTATTGATCAGTTTCTCTAGTGAATATAGGTGCAAATATTTTAAATAAGAATTTGGCAAAATGAACAGCATCTTCTCAAGAGAATAATACATTATGATCAGTTAACATTTATACCAGGAATGCAGGGCGTGTTCCGTATTAGGAAAACTCTTAGTGCTACTGATCATATTAAAAACAAAACTAACAGAAGTCACATGATTATCTCAAAAGATGCAAAAACAGCTTTTGACAAAGTGCCACATCCATTTCTTTTTAAAACACTGGAGAGCACAGGCAAAAAATGGAACTTTCCATCAAATAGTAACTTGTATCTCCCTAAAACCTTCAGGAAACATTACATGCAACTATGATGAGCTAAATGCATTTCCAATAAGATCAGGGGTGAAACAAGGATGTCCATTATCAGCACTATTATTCAATAAATGTGGAGGCCCGGTTAGGCCCGAAGCCGCCGCCCTACCCGGAACTAGGAGACGTGGCAATACCTGGATAAGGGAATGAGGTAATGCAGAGCTTAGGGGATGAGGTAATGCAAAGTTAAGGAAACGTGGCAATACAGAACCAAGGAAGGGTAGCTGGGGAGGCAGGGCAAGGCTCAGGGTATATGAGAATGTCAGTGGCTGGGGGGAACTTGGGATTTGTGTGCTGACCATTCCACAATAAACATCTGCTCTATCAACTCTGGGTCG
>CM053773.1:36564558-36581875 GCA_028658325.1 Potorous gilbertii
CAAATGAGGAGAAAATTTTGGAACCCCAAATCTTGTGAAAATGAATGTAAAAAGTTAAATAAATTTATTTAAAAACTCAGAAAAAAAAAGAAGAGCTTGGACCCAACCCTCTGGATCACAATATCCCAGGAATAGATGGAACGTTTGCAACTCATCAGCGTGGCCAGGATGGCATCTGTGTCAAGCACGTTGTCCTGAGTCTTCGTCAGCTTGCAGATGACAGGGTAATCTGTTGTGGTGACAATGTGGAAAATGCTCTTGATGCTATGCAGAGGCTTCTCATTCCTTGTGGTGATCTGGTAGTAATATTTTGTTGTGATGTTCAAGGGCCCCACAGCACTCGATGTCTGTGGCTCTAACACCTGCAAGTAACACATCTTCATTAACTGAGGAAAATCCATTTCTTCTTTCACGTCCCAGTCACTCCTCACCTCGATGGAAGAATCCCAGGGCTTCTGGGATTTTTGGTCCTATTTCTACTTTACTCCAAACTGCTTCTGAAACTTTTTTTTGCAGATGTATATCGTCTCTCTCTCTTTGTTTGGCGCTGTTGGGCAAGGTCTGCAGGCTGAACTGCAACATGTTCTGACGTTCCTTGCCCCTCCAAAGATTCCACTGGACAAACCTCATCCTATTTTTCTATTTCATCTTCTGGGTCCAGGTCTTGTCTACGAGTTGGAATCTGGTCTCATCCTCCTCGTGGAAATAAGTGTATTGACTTCCACCCCCAAACTGGGAGGAATACTTATTCGTGTATCTCTTATCCTGGTAGGTGGCCCCTGTCCAGTCTGCAACTTTTCCCAGCAGATTTCCTTTACTGAAGGGGTGATAGGGTATGTCCCTAAATTGCTCGGGACTGCACAGGAACCCCAGCCTGGGGGGTTGTCCTGGATCACAGGAGTCATGAATTTTGCTATCTTCTAAAACCTGCCCAGGCCACGGCCTGTCCAGTTGGAGACTGATAGTTCCAGGCAAGGTGCCGGCACCGCCAGCCACTCTCCAGGGGCCAATAAGGAAGGGACCCGGGGTGAGCGGGCAGGAATATTTTTGAAATATGTAGAATTTGAGGATCTGTTGGCAGGATGATTTTAAGAATTATAACAGCTTGCACTTTGGGGACATCTATGGAGCATTTTGTGGAAGGATTTACCAAAGGAAAATGCATTCTGTGCCAATTTCACATGATCTAGGAAAAGAAGAATTTTACCTTTTTTCCAGAATGCTTGATAGCCAAATCCTACACAACGTTTTTGAAGGTAAGTAGATTTTCTTTGTGAATGTCAGCATGTATCATTGGCAATACAGACCTCATCAAAGGACAACTATTAAAATAAAATTTGCAAATATTTATTTTATAACCTCTCTGTTCAAGATTCCACATTTGGAATGATAGTAAGAGGATACAAAAAAGCACATTTACTGCCCTTGGCAATCCTTATAATCTAGAATAAGGCGGGTGGGGCAGAGGATGATGGATATTTATCATTTTTATACTTACCATGCTCTGTAGATACCATTTCATTGAGAAAGTTCTTGAGTGTCAGAAGATTTTCTCCTAGGACAAAATGATACCTATGCAAGTAACTGTGAGACACAGAATTGTGTGATAACTGTATTTAAGAATTATCAAAGGAAGAATGAGACATGAAGGGAATGGTTATTCACAAGGAAATTAGGGAAGATTTCTTTGTATAAGCACATGAAATATTAAATAATACTTGAAACTTTTCGTTGATATGTGATTTCCTACATGAGAATATTTCCTCTACTACTGCAACTCTCAACATATGTCTTTTATACGTGTAATTCTTGTTCATGTTTTCTCATAAACTCACAACGGAAGAATCACTTCATATGTCAGTGGACTTCAGTAACTTTTGATACTGAATTGATATTTATAAAAAAATATCACTTTTTCACTAGTTATCCTTTTCTTTCACTTTCACTTTTCTTTTCCTTCACCATATGACTAGCCTGCCTTTTAGGTCATAATGTATCTATGATTATCTATGATAATATCTATCACTCCCCTTTTCAATTGTAAATTTTACAATGTGTCACACCCTTTATTTGGCGAGCATCTAGCCCTATTTTATCTTTTCACTTAAGGTTAATATTTAAATGTTTATCTATGTATCCATTAAAACTTTTGGTATATATTAGTCATTTAATTAATAATTTTTGGTAGGTTAGTTGATTAAATGCGTCAAAAATATTTTATCATTTCACAACTTCACAACCCTTTGGGACACTACCTCATCAATCAGGAACTCTTAAAAGATTCTATGGAGTATTTATTTAGCTCAGGATATAAGGGTATCCCATGTGTTTGGAGTTTATTATTATAGGTCATGAGATATTGGTGAATTTTAATTTAATAGTCAATTTAAAAAATAACTCAAAGGAAAGCGTTTACTAGGATGCTAGAGGAAGAATATTAGGAAAAATGCCCTGTCATTCCACCATAATTATATAATACACTTTTCCATAAAACCAGTGTTGGTGGGAAGAGTTTGCACAGATTTATGATATGATGACAGCAAGACACATTTTGTTGTTTTAGTGTTTTGATATCTTTTCTTTTTTGTGATATGTTTTTGGTTCCTCCTGGACAGTTTTTCCACAACAGATAGATACACACTTAGTTTCCAGTTCCGGGAAATGTGCGAAGAATTATTATAGGAACTGATAGTTGTGTGGCCATGAGCAAGGTGCTTAACCTTGCTTAGCCTCAGTCAACTCTAAGACTGTAAGTTTGGATGAGTTTAAATTTGCATTAATGGAAAGAATTCCCATAGTAATGAAATTACAAGTATTTGACACATTGATGTTCTGATATGAACTTAGAAAAGGAACTGATGATTACTTAGGGCTAGCGTAAATCTATCAAAAAGAAGGTGAGCTAGAATAGCAAATTTCGTTTTCTATAACAGAATCACTAGAATGGTAAATCAAGGAATTTTCATCTGCCCAGTATACTTGACTTTTGGAAAGGCATTTAATGAACCTCTTGTGAGATTATCAGCCAGGTGATACAATGGATGTAGAGTTAGGCTTGGATTCTGGCCTCATGCAATTACTATTTGTGTGACCCTGGGCAAGTCATTTCATTGCTACTGGCATCAAATGTCTTAAATGTAAAATGGACATAATACACCCCTTCCTTAAATTATCTCACATGAGATAATATGGATCAAGCTTTTACGGCAGCATCTGGCACATGGTAGATATTTGATAAATACTGCTTTTCATCCTCCCTTCCTTGTGATAGGCTTGCAGTTGCAATGGAAAAGCATAGACAATATAACAGAAGAATTAGGAGGATTTTGAAAACCAATGTACAGTGATAGATAGAGCAATGTCAGCCTGGGAAAGTACGCCTAGCAAAGTCCTAAAGTATTGTTTCTTTGTTAATGTTATATCCAAGTTTTTAATTATTATTTAGATGAAGTTGTAGATCTCATGCTTATCAATTTACAGGTGATATAATATATGTGAGAAATAACTTCTCTTCTTGATAACAGAATTGTAGAAAGATCTTGTCAGTTTGTAACATATGCGTGAACGTAAACAAAGAAATGGTCAGGGTCATAGAAGCCACACTGATGAAAGTCCATATTCATCCAGATAACAAAATAAATTCTAACACAGAATATTAGAAAGAATACTTGATTTGGAACCTCTACATATGCATTTGAATTTGGCTTGATCCAGAGTAAGTTTCCTTATCTGTAAAATTAAAATAATACTTTTACTCCATATTCAAGATCATTTAGAGAACAGAACCTTAATGTAGAGGCAGCTAGGGTTAGCCCTAGACCTGGAGTCAGGAGACCTCTGTTCCAAACTGGCCTTGGAAACTTATTAGCTCTGTCACCCTGGGCAAATCACTTAACTATACTTCATTTTCCTCAACTGTAAAATGGGGTTAAAACAGCAACTACCTTACAATATTGCTGTGAGAATCAAATGAAATATTTGTAAAACAATTTAAAAAATCATCTGACATATTATAAGCACTATATCAATGTTTCTTCACCTCTACCCTTCTTGTCGTATGTGAAATCTTTGGCACCAAAATCAGCTTAACATATACAACGTAACATATATCTCATGAAAGAATAGTTTGTTAGAAAAAGAAATGAAATTTTAGTGAGCTGGATGTTCAATATGAGTTAGTACCGTAAAGAGGCAACCAAAGGCAGCAGAACATTATTACTAACTTTAGGCATTACACTTTTTAGAAGAGATTGCCTCCTGTGTTTATATCAATCATATCATAAATGAGCCCTGTCCCACCACTAAGCGCCTTGAAATCCCTTTTCTAACAAGAAAAAAAACAATCAAAACAAAGCAACTAACACAACAACCACAGCTAGTAAATATTCATTATTCCCACTTCCGTACTGAAAAGAGGGAAGTGTGTTTTCTCTGTTCTTTGAAACCAAGATTAGCCATTATAATTAATCAACTTGACTGCTTTTCACTGTTGTAAATATTGCACTTATTGTGCATATTGTTCTCCTAACTTTACTTACTTCGCTCTTTTATTCTGTCTACAATTTCTTACTCAATGACCATTTTAGTTCCCCTGAGTTAATTATAGTATCTGAGCAGAAAACTCTCTCTCTCTTTCTCTCTCTTCACACACACACACACACACACACACACACACACACACACACACACACACGCACACACAGACATACACACACACACACACACACACACACACACACACACACACACATACACAGGCACATACACCCTAGTCTTTTTTCTTAAGCTTGGCACCATCTCCAACTGCCTACTGGATATTTTAAGTTTGTCGTTCAATAGGCATCTGAAACTCAGTGCAGTCAAATCTGAGCACATATTATCTTTAATTTCTTCCCCTGAAAATTGTCTGTTCATATCCTTTGACAGCTTCTGGGATAAGAACTCACTGTTCGACAAAAATTGCTGGGACAACTGGTTAACTGTGTGGCAGAAATTAGGCATAGATCCATGCCTAACACCGTACACAAGAATAAAGTCTAGATGGGTACTTGATTTAGGTATAAAGATTGATACCATGAATAAACTGGAGAAGCAAGGAATAGTGTATTTATCAGATCTATGGAGAGGAGAAGAATTTTTTTCTAAAGAAACGATAGAATGCATTGTGAAATGCAAGATGGATTATTTTGACTACATTAAACTGAAAAGTTTTTGCACAACCAAACTCAATACATCCACATATTTGTATCTCTTTGGGCATATTCCAAATTGCTCTCCAGAATGGTTGGGTCAGCTCACAGCTCTACTAACAATGAATAAGTGTTCTAATTTCTTATCTTCCTGTTTTGTCATACTAGCCAATATGACAGATGAAATATGTTATCTCAGAGTTGTTTTGATTTGCATGTGTCTAATCAATAGTGATTTAGAACATTTTTTCATATGACCATAGGTAGCTTTAATTTATTCCTCTGAAAATTGCCTGTTCATGTCCTTTGACAATTTATCAACTAGGGAATGACTTGTACCTTGTACATTTCACCCAGTTCTCTATACATTTTAGAAATGAGGCCTTTATCACAGACACTAGTTGTTAAAAATTCTTTCCCAACAAGCGATAGAAAGCTTATTATGAAGTGCAAAACTGATAATTTTAATTACATTACACTGAAATTCTTTGCACAACCAAACCCAATGCAACCAAGAGTAGGAGGGAAGCAGAAAATTGGGAAAGTTGGGCAGTTTTCAGAGGAATAAATTAAAGCTTTCTATTGCTTGTTTAGTCAAAAATTCTTCTCTTCTCCATATATCTGATAAATGTACTATTCCTTGCTGCACTAAAATTTTCATGGTTTCAATCCTTATACCTAGATTATGTACCTATTTGAACTTTATTTGTGTACAGTGTCAGGCATTGGTCTATGCCTGGTTTCCTCCACACTTTTAGTTTTCCCAGAAATTTTTTCAAACTGTGAGCTCTTATCCAAGAAGCTGGAGTTCTTGGGTCTATCAAGCAGTAGATTGCTATATTCAATTACTACTGTTTCTTGAGTACCTACCCTATTCCACTAGTCTACCCTTCTATTTCTTAGCCAGTACCAAGTAATTGCTGCTTCATAATACAATTTGAGATCAGGTATAGCTGACTACCTTCCTTAACATTTATTTTCATTAGTTCCCTTGAAATTCTGGACCTTTTGTTCTTCCAGATGAATTCTGATATTTTTTTCCAGCTCTAGAAAATACTTATCTGATAGATTCATTGGTATGGCGCTAAAGAAGGAAATTAATTTAGGTAGAATTGTGATGTTTATTGTATTGAATCAGCCTAACCATGAGCAACTGACATTTTCCTACTTACTTAGATCTGACTTTATTTGTGAGAAAAGTATCTTGTAATTGTGTTCATATAATCCCTATATTTTTGTTGGCAGGTACACTCCTAAATATTTTATTCTGTCTACCCTAGTTTTAAATTAAATGTCTCTTTCTATCTCTTGCTATTGAGCTTTGCTACTAATATATAAAAATGAAGATTTCTGTGGGTTTATTTGCACCTTGCAACGTTGCCAAAGTTATTTATGATTTCAGGCAAGTTTTTACTGGAATTTCTGGGATTCTCTAAGTATATCATCATATCCTCTGAAAAAGGGTGATAAATTAATTTCTTCTTTGACCATTCTAATTTCTTCAATTTCTTTTTCCTCTCTTATTGGTACATCTAAAATTACTAGTACCATATTGAATAATAGTGATGATAATGTACATCCTTGTTTCACCCCTGACCTTATTGAAAATACATTTAGTTTATCTCCATCGCATATAATTCTTACAGAAGATTTTAGGTAGATACACCTTATAATTTTATGGAAAGTTCCATTTATTCCTGCTTTCCAGTGTTTTTAATAGGAATGGCTGCTGTGTTTTTTTCAAAAGCTTTTTCTGACTCTATTGAGATAATCATGTGTTTTCTGTTAGGTTTGTTGTTGATATGATCAATAATGCTAATTTTTTTCCTGATATTGAACTACTCCTACATTCATAGTATGAATGCTAACTGGTCAAAATGTTTTATTCTTATGATAAGTTGCTGTGTTCTTTTTGCTAAAATATTATTTAAAACGTTTGCATCTATATTCATTAGAGAAATTGGTCTATCATTTTCTTTCTCCATTTTGTCTCTTCCTGTTTTAGGTATCAAAACCATATTTGTATCATAAAAAGAATTTGGGAGGATTCCTTTCCCAGTTTTCCCAAATAGCTTATATAGTACTGGAATTAACTGTTCTTTAGCTGTTTGGTAGAATTCACTTGTAAATCCATCTGGGCCTGAAGATTTTTACCTAGGAAATTCACTAATGTCTTGTTCAATTTCCTTATCTGAGACGAGGTTGTTTAAGTGTTCTATTTCCTGTTCTGTTAATCTGGGCAATTTATATTTTTTAAAATAATTATTCATCACACTTAATCGTCGCATTTGTGGGCATAAAGTAGGGCAAAGTAATTTCTAATTGTTTTAATTTCCTCCTCAATTGAAGTGAGTTCACCCCTTTCATTTTTGATATTGGTAATTTGGTTTTCTTTCTTTTTTTAATCAAATTGAACAAAAGTTTATCAATTTTATTGGCTTTTTCATAAAATCAACTCTTAGTTTTATTTACTAGTTCAATAGTTTTCTTAATTTCAATTTTATTAATCTCTCCTTTGGTTTTCAGTATTTCTAATTTGTTATTTGTTTGGGGATTTTCAATTTGTTCTTTTTCAAGTTTTTTCAGCTGAATGCCCAGATTTTTATCTCCTCTTTCTCTATTTTATTCATGTACACATTCAAAAATAAAAAGCTTCCCCTAAGAACTGCTTTTACAGTGTCCCATAAGATCTGGTAGGTTGTCTCATTATTGTCATTCTTTAAAATGAAGTTGGTGATTGCTTCTACAATTTGTTGCTTAACCCATTCATTCTTTAGGATTACATTATTTAGTTTCCAATCAATTTTTGGTCTATCTTTCCATCGCCTTTTATTACACATAAGTTTTATTGCATTATAATCTGAGGTTCGTGCATTGACTATCTTTGCCTTTCTGCACTGGATTGTGAGGTTTTTGTGCCCTAATATATGGTCAATTTTTGTATATGAGCCATTTACCTCTAAGAAAAAGGTGTATTCCTTTCTATCCCTATTCAGTTTTCTCCAGAGATCTATCATAACTATCTTATCCATAGTTTTATTCACCTTCTCAACGTCTTTCTTGCTTATTTTAAGGTTAAATTTATCAAGTTTAGAGAAGGGGAGGTGAAGTGCCCCACTAGTGTAGTTTTGCTGTCTATTTCTTCCTATAGGTCCTTTAAATTTTCCTCCAACAATTTGGATGCTATACCACTTGGAGCATATATGCTTCGTAAGGGTATTGCTTCCTTGCCTATGGTGCCTTTTAGCAGGTTTTACTTTCCTTCCTTTTCTCATTTGATTAGATCTATTTCTGCCTTTGCTTTGTCTGAGATTACGATTGCTACCCCTGCTTGTATTACATCACCTGAAGCAAGATGTAATCTGCTCCACCTTTTTTACCTTTACCCTGTGTGTATCCCCTTTTCAAATGTGTTTCTTGTAAACAACGTATTGTTGGAATATGACTTTTAATCCATTCTGCTATCTGCCTCCATTTTATGGGGGAGTTCATCCCATTCACTTTCACAGTTATGATTACTATCTGTGTTTACCCCTCCATCCTCTTTCCCACCATTTGTGCCTTTAGCTCTTCCTTTTCCCTTCCCATTCAAAATAGAATTTTAATTTTTAACTATCATCTCCTGCAGACTTCCCTTCCTTCTTTCAGCCACCTCACTTTTACTCCCTTTTACCTTTCTTATTTCTTGCCTCCTTTCAGCCTCCTCTCCCATTTCTTTCCCTCTTCCCCTCCCACTGCGTATAGAGCTAGTTAGATTTATATACTTAATTAGGTTTGTTTTTCCCTCCTTGAACCAAATCAGATGAGAGTACATCTCAAACAATACTCTTCTCTGTCCCCTTTTTCTCTCTATTATAATTTTGTACTTCTTCCTGTGATATAATTTACCATTTTCTGCTTCCTTCGTTTCACATCTCCTGATTCAGTCCTTCGCATTCTTAAATCACGTTTTTATCAACATATCACTTATTTTTATCTGCTCCCTCTATCTATGTATAACCCTTTTATATTTCATAAAAAATATATAATTCTCAAGATTGACAAGTATTACCTTGCCTTCTAGGGAGGAAACCAGTTTACCCAAATTGAGGAACAAGTTTTTCTTTTCCTCGTTTACTTTTTTATGTTGCTCTTGATACCTGAGTTAGAAGATTGAATTTTGTATTGATTTATGACCGTTTTATCAGGAAGGTCTGGAAATCCCTTATTTCATTAAATGTCGATCTCCTTGCTTGAAATGTTATACTGAACTTTTCTCGGTAATTGATCCTTAGTTGTAGTCCCAGCTCCTTTTCCTTATGAAAAATCGTATTCAAATTGCTTCCATCTTTTAATGCAGAAGCTCCTAGATCCTGGGTGATCCTGACTGTAGTTCCCTGATATTTGAATGGTTTCTTTCTGGTTGCCTGAAATATGCTCTTCTTCACTTGACAGTTCTGGAATTTGGCAACAATATTTCTTGGTGTTTTTAGTTTGGTTTCCCTTTCAGGAGGTGAATGGCAGATTCAGTCGATGACATTTTGCCCTCTAGATCTAGAATTTCTGAGCAGTTTTCCTTGATGATTTCTTGGAAGACATTGTCCAGGTTCTTTTTTCCATCATGGCTTTCTGGTAGGCCAATAATTTTTAAATTTTCCCTCCTGGTTCTGTGTTCTATGGCAGTTGTTTTTCCAATTAGATATTTTACACTTTCTTCTATTTTCTCATGCTTTAGGTTTTGTTTGACTGATTCTTGATGTCTCATAAAGTCGTTAGCTTGCCCAATTCTAATTTCTATCAAATTTTTCTTCACTTAACTTTTGCATCTCCTTTTCCTTCTATCCATTTGTCTTTTTTTTTTAAGGAGTTATTTTCTACACTTACATTTTGTACTTACTTTTCCATTCGTCCAATTTTCCCAGTTAGATTTTCTGCTTGCTTTTCCACCTGTTCAATTTTCTTTTTGAAAGAGCTGCTCTCTTCAGTGAATTTCTTTTTCATGCTTTTAAAATCATTAGCCATTTTTTCTTCTACTTTTTCAGCTCTTCCCAGACTCCTCTTTGTGCAAACGAGTAGTTCATAGAAACTTCTGAAGTTTCAAATGGGAGTATAGTTTCAATACTGACCTCTTTGTTATTCATGTTTTGGTCTTTGTCCCCAAAGAAAGATTCTGTGATCTTACTGTTCTGCCTTTGCTTCTTACTCATGATGGTGAGGCTTTGTGTGTTGTGGCCTCTGGTTCTTTCATTTAGAAGCTAAAGAACCTGGTGCTATGCTGACTGGTGTGAAAATGCAAAGCTCAAGTGAATTCTGCTTGTGTTTTCCCAGACGAACCCTAGAGCTAGCTTGTTACATGTGCCTGAGGGGTGGTCTGGTCATGGAAGATCTCCTCAGCTGAGCTAAGCAAAGGCAAGTTCATTTCTTCGTGAGTCTTTCTTCCCTAGTGTATTTCTGTTTTCCTGGGATCACTGGGACACCTCTGGGGACCTAATCTTGGTGGTTGCAAGGCTTCACCCCCTTCCCCTGGAGCTCCTTAATTCCTCCTGGTTTGCTGAGGTGGGGCTGTTTGGGACAGCTCTGGTCCTCTGCCATGGCAAGAGGGAACCTCCTCAGGGACTTTCCTAACCTCACATTCTATGAGACTCTTTGCACCTTCTGCTGATTCCACTGATCCAGGATTTTTCTGGGGAAATATTTTATGATTCTTTCCAAGTCAGTAAGGGGAGGGTGAGATAGTATTTACTGATCACTCTGCCTTTTTTTGCTTCCTCAATTTCAAGTACACCACCAGTTATTTTTGTGTTCCTAGTGCAAAGAGAACCTTTTGTACATATTCCAAATTTCCTGGTCACCTTAATGTTATGCTATTTTATTAGACATATCTTAACATAACTTGCTTTGTCTTATTTTTCCCTCTGCCTTAAAAAAGTAAACGAATTTTACAGTACTTTTTATTTTATAGGTACGAGTAGATGCTGTTCACCTAGGATATCTCAAAATTATGACACTCTTTCTTGACTTAAATATGGAAGTGAACCCACAAGCATGTAATCATGTACATGTACTTTTCTTCCTTTCTCTTCTCTCCTTCTCAATTTCATGACAATCAAATTCTGAACTGAATACCTTCAGATCTGGATCCATCAAATTTCCCCAAATTTCAGTCTACAGATTTATTGACATAATGTTTGAAATAACATTGCTAATCCAGTTAAATTTTAAGACTCGGAAGTGTTCTTGTAGTTCCTTCAGGGAATATTATTTTGATATTAACTTTTTGCATCAATAAAATAAGGGCCCTCCATGTTAAAAACTATAAGATTTTTACATCAATTTTGAACTAAATCTTTGCTCTTTCTGCTCAAATGACTCTGTGAAGATTGGGAGCTTTTTGAACTGAGAGCTTCTGAAATTTTCCCTATATTATCTTTGTTGCTGTTTCAATCTTAAGATCATTTAAATACTTAGACTTTGTCTTTTTATTAAGCAACGAGTTATAACAATAAGAGCTAATACAACATCGAATGGACTACCTCCATAATAATAAGCTTTCCCAAATTAAGAATCATCACATGAAGAATAGACAACCATTAATTAGGGAGAAAAGAGATGGATTTGGTGTTCAATACTGGGATTGAAAACAGATGAATATAATCAACTGGGAGGGATGAACAGATGGAAGAATCAATGAAGCACTACATAATACTCTCTCAACATTAGCCACCAAACAACTTTAAAATAATACCTTAAGTAAAATTTTTTTGGGGGGAGGTGTGTGGCCATAGATACCTGTATCAATAAATAACTCAATATAAACTGGGGGCTTGCTACCACAGGTTATTTGATCTGCTTCTCTAAAAGCAAAGGCAAATATGAGAGGTTAACAGTCACTTGAATCAAGCATAGTTTATCAGAGAATATCAAAACCAAAATTTCAGAGAAATCAGCAGACAATGCTTCCAACCTGCCTGATCATTAACATATACACATATATCTTTAGCAGAGAAAGAAGCACCAACATTTGGGTTTTCAAAGCCTAGGAGCTTCTTACCAGCTTCCCAGAGTCTCATCCCACACAAAAATCTTCCAAAAACAAAGCCCCAAAGTCTAACTTCACACTGAGCATTTATACATGCTCAATACAAACAAACAAAAGGTACTTGGGACCTTCTTGCAAAACAACTTCCCTAATCAAACTTCCCTCAAGGAGAAGGTCCATCAATGGATAGGGAAATTCTTCTTTAATCACATTCAAATAGAGATATTATATTTCTTGTTTATATCAAAACTAAAACAGCAAAAGATCCTACTTTGTTTATACTCACATTCCACTGTCCAGGAAACTTGGTAAACTTGGAAAGAAGAATGGGGGAAATTTCCCACATAAAAGAAATATTTGAAGAAGAGGAAGAGAAAGAAGAAGAAGAAGAAGAGGGAGGAGGAGAAGAATGAAGAACTAAATGGAGAGAAATTCACAGCTAGAGAACACATCACATGTAAAAGAAGCATGGAAGGAAGAGCTATGACAGTGGAGTATAAAATGGGGGGAGGACAAAGCTGAATTTCTCTCGAAATTTAGCCCCTGTTTTATCTCTGATGTCATTGGGAAGAATTCTATACATTGTATTACAGACAATATGCCAATTTTTGTCTTGTAGAAACTAAACTCCACATCACTCATTACAATCATAACTGCGTGTGGACACAAGAAATATCCAAATATTGTATTATATTCAAAAAATATAATTAACCATTTTGTGTTCTCATGGAACTCATTGGTTATTTTGTCTGTTTTTGAATCATAATTATATTCCAACATTTTGATAGAAGATTAAAATATATTGAAAACTGTGACAAAGTTATATTTATTAAAAATAGAGTTATGTAGTAACTCACATAGGAAATATAAAAGTGATGGAAAACATACATAAACCATATTGAAATATGTAGGAAATACATCTGTCATAGATTGTCACCATAGATTTGTAAGGATTCTCAAAGTCTCAGAATCTTAGAGCTGAAAGAACCTTCAGAGGTCTAGTTAAACTTATACTTGACAAGAAATCTATTCTACAAAATCTGCCATAAAGAAGACTTTATGTGAAAGAAAGTTAAATGTTTTCCAATGGAAAAAAATTCTTCTTTTGTAAATTTTTGGAAGTTATTACTATTAATGCTAGCATTAATAATATTATTGCTATATTATTTGTAGTAGCAGTAGTGTAGTAGTTGTAGTGGAGGTGGTGGCAGCTATAGCTGTTTCAACCTATATACACATATGATACATATACACACATATATGATACATACACATATAGAACATATATGTGTGTGTGTGTCTGTGCATGTGTATGTTGGTTGTTGTCCTTTTTATTTGAAGAGGACCAAAATGAAATCACCATTGTAAATTGAAATTTCATTGTGTCCAACTGTGGCTGATCAAATCAATATGAGCTCAGAATGCTCTACCACAGGTTGGGAATAAAGAGTCCATGTGAATATTTGGGGTGAATATCACAAATTTGTACATCCTACGTTTACTTTGTGCTGTCTCAATTCTACTTTGCTCAAAAAGCACAGTACCTTTTCTTATGT
Organism: Potorous gilbertii; assembly: GCA_028658325.1. Taxonomy (NCBI): domain Eukaryota; kingdom Metazoa; phylum Chordata; class Mammalia; order Diprotodontia; family Potoroidae; genus Potorous; species Potorous gilbertii. The sequence continues at coordinate 36,578,322 of CM053773.1, forward strand.
GGGCATGCCATGCTGAGCAGTCCTGTGCCAAGGTCTCCCATGTTGCATTGTCAAATCCAAAGTTCTTGAGAAAGACCTTGAGAGTGTCCTTTTATCGCTTCTTCTGGCCACCATGTCATCGCCTGCCCCATGCAAGTTCTCCATAAAATAGTCTTTTTGGCAAGTATACATTTGGCATTCAAACAACGTGGCCAACTCATCAGAGTTGCACTCTCTGAAGCATAGTTTGAATACTTGGCCATTCAGTTCGAGCAAAGACAGTGTCTGGTACCTTATCCTGTGAGGTGATCCTCAGAATCTTCCTAAAACAGTTCAAATGGAAGAGATTCACTTTCTGGCATGGCACTGGTACACTGTTCATGTTTCACAGGCATACAACGATGAAGTCAGCACAATGGCACTATAGACCTTCAATTTGGTAGTTAGTCTAATACCTCTTCTCTCCCAAATTTTTCTTCGGAGTCTCCCAACAGTAAGCTAGCTCTGATTATGTGTGCATCAACCTCATTGTAAATGTGTCCATCCCTGAAAAGTAGACTACCAAGGTAAGTTAACTTATCTGCATCATTCACAACTTCTCCATTCGTTGTAATTGATGATTCCAAATATGGATGGTGTGGTGGTGGTTGATGGAGCACCTGTGTTTTCTTGGCATTAATTATTAGGCCAAAATTAGCATAGGCACCAGAGAATTGATCTATACTTTGTTGCATCTCAGCTTCAGAGGCTGTATTGAGTACACAATCATATGCAAACAGAAAATCATGCATCAACACTCCCTGCACTTTGTTCTTGGCTTGAAGCTTTTTCAAATTGAACAACTTACCGTCAATATGGTAGTTCATCTCAATGCTATGTTCATCTTCATTGAAAGCAAATGTCAATGTGGCTGAAAACACCATGCTGAAAAGCATGGGAGCAAGCACACAACCATGTTTCACTCCATTGGTGACTAGGAAGGCATGAGAAATTTGTCCATTATCCAGAACCCAGGCAAACATGCCATCATGCAATTGATGTACAATATTGATGAACTTCTCGAGGCAAACAAATTTTGATACAATTATCCATAAGCCCTCACGACTAAAAGCGTCAAGGCCTTGGTCAGATCTTCAAATGTTGTGTAAAGACCTCTGTTCTGCTCCCGTCATTTCTCCTAGAGGTGTCAGGCATCAAAAATCATATTGACTGTTCCTCAGCCCTTTCTGAAGCCACACTGGCTCTCAGGTGTATGACCATTTTCCATGTGAAGGATTAGCCTATTAAGGAGGACTCAAGCAAGAATTTTGCCAGCAATGACAGAGAGAGTTCCCCTTGTGATTGTTGCAGGACAACCTATTCCCTTTACCCTTATAGAGAAGGAAAATGGAGGTATGGTCCTAGAGAGATGGGCTGAACGCTTCCATATTGTTCTCAACAGACCATCATCAATCAATGCTGAAGTCACTGATCGTTTACCTTAACTTGAAGTCAAACCCTCCTAAGTTGAATTTTCAACTGAAGAAGAGCTTTTTTAAGGTTGTTAGGCAATTCTAATGTAGCAAAGCACCTGGTACTGATTCCATTCCAGCTGAGATTCACAAGGTAGGGGGACCATTGCTCGTACAAACACTGACTAAAATTTTCAAGGTTATATGAAAATAACAGGTCATCCCCCAGGAATTCCAGGATGTTTCATTGTCTATAGATGATAGATAGATAGATAGATAGATAGATAGATAAATATGTATATGTACACATATATATACTTATACATATGTATATGTGTATGACATATAACAGACATACGTGTAGATAGACAAAGAAGTTGGAAATGTTTTTTTCAATTGATTTATTAATTTTTTGGTTTTCAACTTTCATTTCCACAAGATTTTGAGTTTCAAATTTTCTCCCCATCTCTCCGCTCCCCCACCCCAAAACACTGTGCATTCTGATTACCCCTTCTCCCAATCTACCCTCCTTTGTATCATACCCCTCTCTTCCCTTATTCCTTCCCTTATCTTCTCTATTTTCTTTTAGGGCAAGATAGATTTTTTTTTATCTCATTACCTGTGTTTTTTATTTCTCAGTTACATGCAAAAACAATTCTCGACATTTGTTCCTAAAACTTTGAGTTCTAACTTTTTTTACATCCTCTCTCCCCACACATCCCCACTGAGAAGGCAAGAAATTCAATATAGGCCACACATATGTGTAGCTTTGCTAAAGACTTCCATAACAGTCATGTTGTGAAAGACTACCTATATTTCCCTCCATCCTATTCTGCACTCCCTAACAGAGGTTACTTCTAATTTCCCCTCTCCTCTCATTTTCCTCTCTTCTATCATCCCTCCCACACCTTACTTATCCTCTTCTCCCCTAATTTCCTGTACTGTAAGAGAGATTTTCATATCAAATTAAATGTGCATGTTATGCCTTCCTTAAGGCAGATGCGATGAGAGTAAGCGTCATTTTTTTCTCTCTCATCTCCCCTTTTCTCCTCCATTGAAAAAGCTTTTGTTGCCTTTTTTATGAAAGATAATTTACTTCATTCCATTTCTTCCTTTCTCCTCCCATGATATTCCTCTATTCCTCTTTCACACCTTAATTTTATTTATTTCGATGTCTTCCCTTCCTATTCAACTCACCCTGTGCCCTCTGCATGTATATATACATATATACACACACATACATGTCTGTGTGTGTGTGTAAAATCCCTCCTAATCCCTAAATACTGAGAAATGTTGCAAGAGTTACATATATAATCCTTCCTTGTGGGATTGTGAAGAATTTAGTTTTAGTTAGTCCCTTACGATTTCTCTTTACTGTTTATTGTTTTCATGATTCTTTTGATTCTTGTGTCTGAAAGCCAAATTTTCGAATGACCTCTGCTCTTTTCATCAATAATGCTTGAAAGTCTTCTGCTTCACTGAATGAGCATTTTTTCCCTTGAAATATTACACTCAGTTTTTTTGCGTAGATAATTCTTGGATTTAGTCCCACTTCCTTTGACTTCTGGAATATTGTATTCCAAGCCATTAGACCTCTTAATACAGAAGCTGCCAGATCTTATGTTATCCTGATTGTATTTTCACAATACTTGATTGTTTCTTTCAGGTTGCTTGTAATATTTTCTCCTTGACTGGGAACTTTGGAATTTGGCTACAATGTTCCAAGGAGTTTTTCCTTTAGAATCTCTTTCAGCAGGTGATTGGTGAATTCTTCCAATTTTTTTTTACCTACTGGTTCTAGAATATCAGGACAATCTCCTTTGACAGTTTCATGGAAGAAGATACCTAGGCTGTTTTCGGGCATGGCTTTCAGGTAGTCGTACGATTTTTAAATTATCTCTCCTGGATGTATTTTCCATGTCCGTCTTTTTTCCAATGATATATTTCACATTTTCTTCTATTTTTTAATATAAATTTATTTATTTAACTTTTTACATTCATTTTCACAAAATTTTGGGTTCCAAAATTTCTCCCCATTTGTCCCCTCCCCCCACCCCAAATACACCCAGCATTCTAATTTCCCCTATCACCAATCTGCACTCTCTTCTATCATCCCTCCCTTCT
>CM053773.1:36582375-36603529 GCA_028658325.1 Potorous gilbertii
CCCAAATACACCCAGCATTCTAATTTACCCTATCACCAATCTGCACTCTCTTCTATCATCCCTCCCTTCTCTCATCCCCATCTTCTCTTTTGTCCTGTAGGGACAGATAACTTTCTATTCCCCATTACCTGTATTTCTTAATTCCTAGTAGCAAGAACAATACTCGACAGTTGTTCCTAAAACTTTGAGTTCCAGCTTCTCCCCATCCCTCCCTTCCCCACCCATACCCTTCAGGAAGACAGGCAATTCAATATAGACCATGTGTGGGCATTTTTGCAAATGACATCCATAATAGTAGTGTTGTGTAAGACTACCTATATTACCCTCCATCCTATCCTGACCCCCATTGTTTCTATTCTCTCTTTTGATCCTGTCCCTCCTAGAGTGTTGACATTAAATTGCTCACTCTTCCCATTGTCCTCTTTTCCATCATCCCCCTCACCCTGCTTATCTCCTTCTCCCCCACTTTCCTGTATTGTAAGATAGGTTTTCATACCAAAATGAGTGTGCATTTTATTCCTTCCTTTAGTCGAATGTGATAAGAGTAAACTTCATGTTTTTTTTCCTCGGCTCTCCTCTTTTTCCCTCCACTAAGAAGTCTTCTGCTTGCCTCTTCTTTGAGAGATAATTTACCCCCTTCCATTTCACCCTTGCTCCTCCCACTGCATTTCTCTCTCATCATTTACCTTGATTTCTTTTAAGATATGATCCAATCCTATTCAATTCACTCTGTGCTCTCTGTCTCTGTGTATGTGTGCATGCGTGTATGTTCACGCAGGCATGTACATGTGTGTGTGTGTATGTGTGTGTGTAATCCCACCGACTACCCAGATACTTAAAAATTTCAGGAATTAAAAATATTGGTTTTCCATGTAGGAATGTAAACAGTTCAATTTTGGTAAGTCCCTTATGACTTCTCTTTGCTGTTTACTTTTTCATGCTTCTTCTCATTCTTGTGTTTGAAAGTCAAATTTTCTTTTCAGCTCTGGTCTTTTCATCAAGAATGCTTGAAAGTCCTCTATTTCGTTGAAAGACCAGTTTTTCCTCTGAAGTAGTATACTCAGTTTTTCTGGGTAGGTGATTCTTGGTTTTAGTCCTAGTTCTTTGACTTCTGGAATATCCTATTCCACACCCTTTGATCCCTTAATGTAGAAGCTGCCAGATCTTGTGTTATCCTGATTGTATTTTCACAGTACTGGAACTGTTTCTTTCTAGCTGCTTGCAATATTTTTTCCTTGACCTGGGAACTCTGGAATTTGGCCACAATGTTCCTAGGAGTTTCTCTTTTTGGATCTTTTTCAGGTGGTGATCAGTGGATTCCATGAATACTTATTTTGCCCTCTGCTTCTAGAATATCAGGGCAGTTTCCCTTGAGAATTTCCTGAAAGATTATGTCTAGGCTTTTTTTTGTTCATGGCTTTCAGGTAGTCCCATAATTTTTAAATAGTCTTTCCTGGATGTATTTTCCAGGTCAGTTGTTTTTCCCATGAGATATTTCACATTCTCTTCCATTTTCTCATTCTTTTGGTTTTGTTTTTTGATTTCTTGGTTTCTCAGAAAGTCATTGGCCTCCATCTTTTCCATTCTAATTTTGAGAGAACTGTTTTCTTCAGTGAGTTTTGAACCTCGTTTTCCATTTGGCTAATTCTGCTTTTGAAAGCATTCTTCTCCACATTGGCTTTTTGAACCTCTTTTGCCAATTTAATTAGCCTATTTTTTAAGGCGTTATTTTCTTCATATTTTTTTGGGTCTCCTTTAGCAAGGTGTTGATCAGTTTTTCATGCTTTTCTTACATCTCTCTCATTTCTCTTCCCAATTTTTCCTCTACCTGTCTAACTTGATTTTCAAAATTTTGAGCTCTTCCATGGCCTGAGCCCATTGGATATCAATTTCAAATCTTTGGGATACAGAGGCCTTGACTCCTATGTCTTTCCCTGATGGTAAGCATTGTTCTTCCTCATCAGAGAGGAAGGGCAGAAATATCTGGTCACCAAGAAAGTAACTTTCTATGGTCTTATTTTTTTCCCTTTTCTGGGCATTTTCTCAGCCAGTTACTTGACTTCTGAGATTCCTCTCCACCCCCACCTAGATCTGCCCAGCTAGTGCTTGGGGTCTGAGATTCAAATGCTGCTCCCCAGCCTCAGGGCTTTCAACAGCAGCCCTGGCTGCTGTTCAATGTGAGCTTAAGTTCTGATGGTCAGGTGGGGGCAGGGCCTCCTCCCAGGCTCAGTTACCTCAGAAGGTTTATGCGGAGGCCCTCTGTAATGAATCCGATGTCCTGCTTGCTCCGGGAGCCTCTGAACACCATCTGCCTCTGGCACTGCCTCCCAACAGGACCAGAGTTATGGAGAGACCCTACTCCCCTCTTGGCCATTCCAGAAGTCTCTCTCACTGAACTGTTTGTCTGTGGGTGGAGGGTCCTTCATGGCAACTGGAGATTCCATCCCTGAAGCCTGCTCTAATCTGCTCCTCTCCCTGCCACGTGGCCAGGGAAGGGCTGGGTTTCACTCTGGTCCTATGCACAATGGACTTTTGGGGTTGGTAAATATCAGGGCTCTCTGGAATGGGAAATCTCCTTCACTCCATTGCTGCATGGCTTCCTGCTCCAGAATTTGTTAGGAGTTCTTTTTACAGGAAATCCATGCTCTGTGGCTTCAGAGGTAGCATACGTGAGTCTTTCTACTCCACCATCTTGGCTCCTCTCCCCAATCTTCTATTTTTTCGTTCTTGGTTTTCTTTTGTAATTTCTTGGTTCCTCATAAGGTCATTAGCCTTCTTCTGCTCCATTCTAATTTTCAAAGAACTATTTTCTTCAGTGAGTTTTTGAACCTTCTTTTCTGTATGATTGATACTTCTCTTTGAAGCAATCTTCTCCTCATTGTCTTTTTGGCATCTTTTGTTAATTGAGTTAATCTATTTTTAAAAATGTTAATTTCTTCAGCATTTTGGGGTCTCCTTTACAAGGTGTTGACTTGCTTTTCATGATTTTCTTGCATCCCTCTCATTTTTCTACCCAATTTTTCCTCTACCTCTCTTACTTTATTTTCAAAATAATTTTTAATGTCTTCCATGGCCTGGGACCATTTTATATTTATTTTGGAGATTTTGGATACAGAAATCTTGACTTCCCCTGATAGTATGCATTGTGCCTTCTCTTTCAAAAGGATGAAAGAAAATGCCTGCTCACAAAGAAAGTAACCTTTATTATCTTATTCCTTTTCCCCTTTGAGAGCATTTTCAATACCTGTTACTTAACTTTTAAGTTCTTTGTCAAAGGGAGATTATATTCTGGGGACCTGTAGTTTTTTTGTTCCTCCTAAGTGGCATAATCAAGGGAGAGAAGTTTATTCCTCTCCTGAATTGTGTTCTGGTCTGTGAGCAGGATTACCTCTCCAGAGCCTCTACAAACTCCACCATGCCAGCCAACACTCCTCATCACCTAAGGCCAGCCACTCTGAGCTGAGATTCATATCAGCTGCTCAACTTCCCCAGAGTCTTTAGACTGGGGTTCCCGCAATAGAAGCTGCTGCTACTGCTGCTGCTGCCTGGGGTGGGACTAGACCACTGTATTTTCTTTTCACCCACGTGAAAGAGTTTTCTCACTGACTTTTGTCATTTTTTACAGGTATTTTATGGACTGTGGGAGGAGATCATCCATAGGTGCGTCCTTCTACACCTGCCATTCTGGCTTCACCCCAGTTGGCATAATTTTAAGACTCCCCTTTTGAGTTTGCTTATTTCCAAATGTTTGTCAGTGACCTTATACTTCTACTTTTGAAAGAGATGCCCAAGCCAAACCATAGCACTGTAGAGCTATGTGGTCTAGTGAGAAGTATTACGTCACACTGTTGATATAACATTATTGTAGTTAACTAAGGTACCAATATATTTTTCATCTGAACTTTTAGATAGATACATATTTTCAAATCCTAATCTGTATGTGTATAGTTTTTATTTAACTCAAATGTATCACTTTATATTTTTACTTGATAATTTTTGCCCTATTAACAATGGGCTATCACACTCCAGCATGTTAAAAACTCTTTTAGATCCTAGCTCTGATATAAAATATTTCTTATTCCCTTCAAGCCTTCAAGCAAATTTACAAGCATATTTCCTATTCATTCTTCCACATCATTAATAAAACTTTGAACAGTGTATGTCGTTTTGAATTTCACTTGAGATTTCCCTCCAAGATGATGCTGCTTCATTAATGACAACAATGCATCTGGCAAGTCAGAAATGATGAAAGCATGTCACTTCTCTTGTTTAAATCTAGTTGAAGTATGAATAAACAATTATTTTTTCCTGTAGATTTCTCTAAATGTTAAATAAAAGTCCTACCCTGCCCCCTGCCAACAGTGAGTTTAATCTACTGTGACCCATACTTAGGAAGTCAGCCTGCTTCTTAGTCATCTTTGTTTTTCTTTCTAAATATCTGTGATTCATTCTGTTTTTTTCTTCAGATTGCAAACTGTCCAGTTTGTTATTAAGTCTTTAAATGGCTACAACAGACACCAGGAGATTTCATATCTAGACTAGCTTTCCCACCACAGGGTCACAGCACAAACATACAGCAGGTTTGTTTTTATTTCTCTTTTTTGTTTCTTTTCTGATTTTTTAAAAAAAGAAAATAGCGAAGAGCTTGATGGGGGTGGGGGAGAGGGGATTACTAGGAGCTTCCTTTTTATTTCCCCTGAAACAACAAAGCAAATAAACCAAAAAATCCTGATAAAACAGAAACAAAGGAAAATGAAAAACGTCACATACATAGAAGGCCCATAGAAGGCCCTCTGGAGGGGAAGGGGAAAGGGATGGGTGAGGAGGGTCCTATTTCTCATCTTGAAATATATTTTCATTTCTTTTAAGTTTTGTCCTTCATGTTTCATTGAATAAAAAGTTCAGCCTTTTTATTGCATTAAACTAGAATCAGGGAGGGGGAAGAGGGGGGAGCTGATGAGGTGGAAGGGGAGGGAAAGTTTGGAAGGGGAAGAGGGGAAAGTCCCCCCCCCCGCACCGATGTCTCCTGACCATTAAGTAACACTTCTTTTCTTCTTGCATAATTTCTGAAATTTTCCTTCTTGCCGTGGCCGGCATGCTCAGCATCCCAGAGAAGAGGAGGAGGATGAAGTAGGAAGGAAAGAGGAAGACAGAAGAGGGAGAAGGAAAGAGGGAGGAGGGGGGAATGAGGGAGAAATCACACAATTATCATGCTGGGGAAATAATTGTCATGTTGAAAGGGAGGAGGTTTCCTCCTAATTTGCCATCATCTCTGGGAGTGCAACAGGAATTACTGATACCACTTATGTTGTTTGGGGAATTTTGGGGAAGTCCATCTATGTTACCTGATCCTAAAGATCCATTCATGTGGTAAGGCTCCATGTTGCCCATGGTGCCCTCTGAGGCAGAGCCCATGGGTAAATTCAACTCGCTGCCTCCAGATGGCACCGGATTAATCACTGTGTAGATATTTTCACTGGAGTTTATAGAGTCTGCAGTGTTGGGCATGATGGGTGTTCTCTGTGTGCCACCCTTTTAGGGGCCCCACATAAGTACCAGGTGATGAGGGGGAGTACAGAATTGAGTTAGTACTGTTAGGGTTGGGCCAAGGTCTGCCAGTTCTAGGGCCCATGTTAATTCCAGGCATGGCGGACCCTAAAGTGTTAGGTGAAGGTCTCATACCACTGATGCAATTCTGTGGGCCAGTACCCATTGGTCCCATTCCTTATTGAGAGTTAATTCTTTGCATTGAGCCACCCATGTTGGGGTGTCCTTCTTGTTGTGTCTTGTCCATTGAGTAGGGCCATAATGGTTGTGTGCTGGGAATTCCTCCGGGGGGCTTGTTTGCCATTCTGATGGGGGACCTGAGACCACCTGCATATGGAGGTGGCATAAAGGGCTGACTGTGGGATCTCATCATGTTGTTAGAACTGTGTAGTGCAGGGTGTGTTTAAGGCAAGCACTAGGAACCCAAAGTACCCTGAAAGAAGCTGGGAGGGATGGGTCCTCCAGGCTTGCCATCATTTAGTTAAATATTGCCCAGTATAGGACTTGGGGCTGCAGCTGCACTGTAATCATAAAAGACCTTGGCTTCACTCGAATGCTCACAAGTGCCTCATCTCTTGGGAGCAGCACAGTAAAGGTCCCAGAAAACACACCATCACAAATATAAAAATCCAGGAGGTTCTCCTTACTTGATATTTTTTTTCCATCAGATCTTGGGCAAAAAGGTCTGGACTGATTTCTGGACTCCCACATGTAGCAAGTGTACATAGACATATAAAGCTAACTTTTACACACCCTGCCTGTTCTAGGGCACCGCTGAGCCTTTGGTGAACATAGTGTGTGGCAAGGAGGGGGCACGATTGTGCTCATGGCTGTGATCCTGCCTCCCCTCTGATGGTCATCTCCAGGGGCGTCCCTACTTGAAATCCCCTCTGCTGCCTTGGCCCTGGTCTCCCTGTCTTTCTCTGGCTCTCTCGCTGATTTCTGCCCCCTGGTCCTGCCCGATCCAGCTTCTACTCTGGCTCCAGCATTTTCCATCCTTCAGTCCAGCTGTCAAAGCCTCAGCCTGTGCCTTGAACCCATTGCCCTGGGATGGCTCGAGCTCAGACTCAGGCAGCTCCAGCTGCTGCTGCTGCTAGGACCTCTGCTCCAACTGCTCCGAGATGTTGCTAGGCTCTTTCTGCCCCTACTCCTGCCTCACTCCTTAGCGCTGGCTCTGCTAAGATGGGCTCAGCTTGGACTTAGGTTCAGCATGGCTAGGGCTGTTTCTCCACAGCTATTGCTACTGCTGCTCTGCTGGGAAGCTCCTGTGATCCATTCATAATAAATAATTGTGGAACAATAGTTGAAATCAAGTTATATTTATTGAAAATGCAGAAAAGCAAAGCTATTAAATATATATTTTTTCAGACAATAAAGAAATAAAAATTACATCCAATAAACAGCAGTGGAAGCATATATAAAAATTCATTGGAAACTAAAAAAAAATCCTAAAGGTTGAGAGGATCAAAGAACAAATCATAGAAACAATTAATAGTTTCATTACAGAGAGTGAAAATGAGACAACATTCCAAGATTTATAGGATGAGGATAAGGCAGTACTTAGGGAAAAACATATCTCCAAACACATGCATTAATAAAGAAAGAAGTGGTGAAGGAAGTGAACATACAAATAAAACCAACAAAAAAGAAAATGGCAAAACAGAAAAGAACAAATAATAAATATCCTCAAATAAACAACAAAGTGGAAATCTTGAAAGTCAAAGGAGTGATTTATAAAATCAAAAGAAAAAAATAAAAGTAGGAGCTGGTTTTACGAAAAAATAGATAAACATTGGCTAGGTTGATTTAAAAAAAAGAAAGAAAAACAAATTATCAGTATCAAAACAGAAAAGATTGAATGTACCGGAAAAGAAGATGAAAATAAAGCCATTGTTGCCAGTTATTTTGCCCAACAAATACAGGTGAGTAAAACAATCTAAATGGGAGTGGAGCCAATATGGTGGAGTGAGAGCAACTGCTCACCTAAGCTCTTAGAAAAATTCCTTCAGATACGAATAAAAAGAGAATATGACCAGGTTTTGGAGGGGCAAAATCCAATAGGAGACAGACTGTTTCAGATTCACAGGCCAGGGCAGACTGGAAGGTCTATGGTAAGGAGCTGTTCTATGGGACTGGAGGAGCATACATTGGCCAGTGCACAAGCTGTACCAGCACTTCAACTCTGTGGAATGGCCAAGCAAGAAGTCTCTGGTGGTCTGAGGCAGCGGATGCACTGAAAAATCTTGGCACATCAGTCCAGGATAGCAATCCAGCAGAATCAGGAGTGAAAGCCACAGGTCTCAGGTATCTGCAGAGGATAAGCCTATCAGCCCTGAGATAAAGTGTCTGTAACTCATCTACTTGAACTTTTGGGAGTCAAAATAGCAGAGTGATCAGGAAATACTCTCCCATCCTTTACTTGTTGACCTTGAAAGAACCATAAAAGAGTTCACAACAAACAAAAACAAAAAGACTTCACCTGGCCTCTGCTTACTCACATCATACAGCTCATCATCAGGCAAGCACTTTAAGCTGCTAACTGAAAGAACTAGAGACTACAACGCACAAAGCCTCAAGTTCAAGATCAAGAACTGTGAGACAGAGTCCCTTGGGACGTAGAAGGAGAGATCTGATTGAAAAGCCAGGAAAAGGATAATTACCATCCTCAAGAGTAACAAACAAAGAAGGAAAGAAAATAGTATAGAATTTTTCTATGGGGACAAGGATCAAAACACGAATACCAAGGAAGTCAGCAATAAGACTGTACTTCCATCTGAAACTTCAGAAAGGACTATGAACTGTTCCCAAGCCCAAAGAGCACTTGTGGAAGAGCTGAAGAAAGATTTTAAAAACCAAGTTAGACAAATGGAAGAAAAATTGTCCAATGACTATAAAAGTATTAAAAAAGAATACACTGAAGAGAACAGCTCCTTCAAAAGGAAAATTGGAAAAATCGAAAAGGAAGTACCAAAACCTAACTGGAAAAATTGGTCAAATGGAAAAGGAGATGCAAAAGTTAACTGAAGTAAATAATTGGATAACAATTAGAATTGCACAAGTAAAAGCTAATGACTCCATGAGACAGCAAGAAGTAGTCAAACAACATCTAAAGAATGAAAAGATAGAAGAAAATGTAAAATATGTCATTGGAAAACTGACCTGGAAATGAAGATAAAATCTAAGAATTATTGCATTACCAGAAAGCCATGAAGAGAAAAAAGCCTGGACAATATCTTCCAAGAAATCATCAATAGAAACTGCCCAGAGAGCAAGATAGTCACCGAAAGAATCCACTGTTCATTTCCCAAAAGGGAACTCAATCTAACAACACCCAGGAATATCGATGCCAAATTCCAGAACTATCAAGTGAAGGATAAAATACTGCAGACAGCCATAAAGAAACCATTCAAATATCGAAGACCTGCCGTCAGGATCACAGAGGACCTTGCAGCTTCTACACTGAAAGATCAAAGCAATGGGAATATGATATTCTGTAAGTCAAAGGAGCTGGCACTGGAACCAAGGATCAACTAGGAAGCAAAGCTGAGCACAGTATTTAAGACAAGGGAATGGACATTCAGTGAAATAAGGGATTTCCATATCTTCTGATGAAAAGGCCAGAGCTCAATAGAAAATTTGATCTTCAAACACAGGTTTCAAGAGAGGCATAAAAAGGTAAACAGGAAAAAAAACAAAAGAAAACTTGTTACTCAAAATGGGCAAACTGTTTACATCCCCATAAGGGAAGATGATACTTGCTAATCTTGAGAAAGGAATAATTGTTGTGAAATATAGAAAGGAGATACATAGATAGAACGAGTAGGTACAAAGTAAATGATGCAATGATAAAAATGTCATTTAAGGGTGAGAAGGGATTGTAACAGGAGATGTGAAAAGGAGGAGGCAGAAAATGGTAAATGACAACATTGTAAGAGGCACAAAATTGTACTACAGTAGAGAGAAAGACGGTACAAAGGTGAGCATTGTTTGATACTTACTCTGACATGATTTGGCTCAAGGAGGGAACAACGAACTTAACTAAGTATATAAATCTAGCTCTATAAGCAGTAGGTGGGGAAGAATGAAAAAAAGGAGGGGGAGGCTAAAAGGGAAGGAAACAGTAATTAGGGTAAAGGTATGTAAAAGGGAAGCTGTTGAAAGAAGGAAGGGAAGACTGTGGGAGGTAGTGGTCAAATATTAAAACTCTATTGTGGAGAGGAAGGGAGAAGGGAGAACTAAAAGGACAAACATGGGGGAAAAGGTGGAAGGTAAAGACACAGAAACTAATCGTAACTGTGAATGTGAATGGGATGAACTCTCCCATGAAACGGAGATGGATAGTAGAAGGGATTAAAAAACATAATCCAACAATATGTTGTTTACAGGAAATATATTTGAAATTGGGGAATTCACATAGGGTAAAGGTAAAATGTTGCAGCAGAATAGATTGTGCTTCATCGGATGTAAAAAACACAGGTAGAAATGCTAATCTCAGACAAAGTAAAAGTATAAATAGATCTAATCAAAAGAGATAAAGAAGGAGACTATGGTCAACTAAAAGGCACCATAGACAAGGAAGCAATTTCATTACCAACCATATATGTTCCAAGTGCTATGGCATCCAAATACTTAGAGGAGAAGTTAAGGGAATTACAGGAAGAAATAAAAAGCAAAACTCTACTTCTCTGAACTTGATAAGTTTAACCTTAAAATAAACAAGAAAGGATTTAAGGAGGTGAATAAAACTCTGGATAAGGTAGATATGATAGATCTCTGGAGAAAAGTGAATGGGGTACATGGCATATATACAAAAATTGACCAGATACTAGGGAATAACAACCTCATCATCCAGTGCAGAACATCAAATATAGTGAATGCGTCCTTCATAGATCACAATGCAAAAAAATTACATATCAAAAATGGCCATGTAAAGCTAGACCAAAAATTAATTGAAAAGTAAATAATGTCATCCTAAAGAATGAGTGGGCTAAACAACAAATCATAGAAACTATTAACAACTTCATTTAAGAGAATGACAATAATGAGACAACCTACCAAATCTTATGGGTTACTGCAAAAGAGGTTCTTAGGGGAAGCTTTATATCTTTAAATGCCTACATGAATAAAATAGAGAAAGAGGAGATCAATGACTTGGGCATGCAGCTGAAAAAGCTAGAAAAAGAACAAATTGAAAATCCCCAAGTAAATACCAGATTAGAAATACTGAAAACAAAGAATACATTAATAAAATTGAAATTAAGAAAATTATTGAACTAATAAAACTGAGTTGCTTTTATAAAAAAAAACAATGAAATAGAGTAACTTTTGTTCAATTTGATTGAAAAAAAGGAAAACCAAAACCAAATTACCAATATCAAAAACTGAAAAGGGTGTACTCACTTCCAATGAGTAGGAAAACAATAATTAGAAATTACTTTTCCCAACTGTATTCCCATAAATTCGATAGTCTAAATGAGGATGATAATTTTCAAAAATATAAATTGCTCAGATTAACTGAAGAGAATTTTGTATACTAACATCACCCTATATCAGAAAAAGAAATTGAACAAGTCATCAAAGAACTCCCTAGAACAAAATCTCCAGGGCTAATTGGATTTACAAGGGAATTATATCAAACATTTAAAAAGCAGTTAATGGGGGGCACAGCCAAGATGGCGGAGTGAGAGCAATAACTCACCTAAGCTCTCGGACAAACTCCTTCAGGTACCTCTGAAAGGAGAATCTGAGCAAATTTTGGAATCCAGTGGGATACAGAAGGTGACAGTTTCGGAGCTCAGGTTAGACAGGAAGAACCACGGGAAGGGTCTGTTCCGCAGGGCTGAGCCAACAACGCATAGCACAGCATGGCCAGTGCAGTGGAGCAGAAGGAACCCGAGAAACCTGACTGGTGGGTGGAACCAGAGGAGTGGCACCAAGGGCAGGAGACAAGCCAAACCGAGTCAGTGAGAGCCACGGAGCACCAGACATCAGCACAGCAGCTCCTGAGACCTTCAGGCAGAAGATCAAACTTCAGTAAGTGACCTACTTGAACTTCCGGGAGCCAGGATGGCAGAGTGATCAGTAAATGCTCTCTCCTCCCCACTTGATGACCATGAAAGAACCAGAAAATATTTCCCCAGAAAAATCCAAGATCAGCAGAAGGAGGTCAATAGTCTCATAACACCTGAGATGAGGAAAATAGTTAAGGGGGATTCCTCCTACAGTGGCAGAGGCTAACCGGAAAGACAGAGGACCCAGGGCAGGGCAACCTTGCACTAGGACCCAGGCAAGCCTCAACACCAGGAGAGGAGCCCCAGGAGGGGTGGGAACACATATTAGCATCTAGGCATGCCTCAGCTGTCCAGGGGAATCAGAAAGACAATAGGGCACCAGGGATTACCAGCCCCTGAGCTTGTCTTTGCCTCAGGTCAGCTGAGGAGATCTCCTGTGACCAGACCACTTCTCCCCTACACTTAACAAGTTAAACGTAGGGCTGATTGGGGAAACACCAAACAAAAACCTGCTTTTAGCTTTTTCACACATCAGCTTAGCAAAACGTTCTCCAGCTTTGTACTGAAAGAATCAGAAGCCACAACACTCAATCAACATCATAAACAAGAAAAAGCAGAGGGGCAAAGGAACCATAGAATCTTTCTATCGGGATAAGGACCAAAACACAAACACCAAAGAGGTCAGAGCTGAGACTGAACTGCCATCTGAATCTTCAGAAGGGACTATGAACTGCTCGCAAGCACAAGTAGCTCTCCTGGAACAGCTGAAGAAGGAAATAGAAGATAAACTGGCCAATGATCTTAAAATTATTAAGAAAGAATTCACTGATGAGAACGTCTCCTTGAAAAGGAAAATTGAACAAAAGGAAAAGGAAGTTCAAAAATTAACTGGAGAAAATAGCTTCTTAAAAGGAAAAATTGGGCAGATGGAAAAGGAGATGCAAAAGTTAATGGAAGAAAACAATTTGATAAAGATTAGAATTGGGCAAGTAGAAACTAATGACTCAATAAGGCAGCAAGAATCAGTGAAACAAAATCTAAAGAATGAAAAGATATAAGAAAATGTAAAATATCTAATTGGAAAAAACAACTCACCTGGAAAAGAGATCCAGAAGAGAAAACTTAAGAATTATTGGCCTCTCAGAAGCCCATGATGGAGAAAAGAGCCTGGACAATATCTTCCAGGAAATCATCAAGGAAAACTGCCCAGAAGTACTAGATTCAGAGTGGAAAATAGTCATCGAAAGAATCCACCGTTCCCCTCCTAAAAGGGATCCCAAACTCAAAATCCCAAGAAATATAGTTGCCAAATTACGGAGCTATCAAGTGAAGGAGAAAATATTACAAGCAGCCAGAAAGAAACAATTTAAATATCAAGGAGATACAGTCAGGATTACACAGGACCTAGCAGCTTCTACAATAAAAGATCAAAAGAATTGGAACACATATTCCATAAGGCAAAGGAGTTGGGAGTACAACCAAGGATCAACTACCCAGCAAAGTTCAGCATAACATTTCAGGAAAGGAGAAAGTCAGTCAACAAAGTAAGGGATTTCCAGAGTTTCCTGACCAAAACGCCAGAACTTAATAGACAATTCGATTTTCAAAAGCAGGTCTCAAGAGAATCATAAAAAGGTAAACAGGAGGGGGAGGGAAACAACTTGTTACTCAATTGGGGCAAACTGTTTACCTCCCAATAAGGGAAGATGATACCTGTTAATCTTGAGAATTGTGCGGCTATTATGAAATATAAAAGGGATATGCATAGGGGGAACGGGTATAAAGTAAATGATATCATGATAAAAAATATGATTTAAGTATGAGAAAGGATTGTATTAGGAAGTTTGAAAAGGAGGAAGCAGAAAATGGCAAATTACATCACAAAAAGTACAAAATCATAGTAGAGGGAAAGACGGGAGAGAGATGAGCATTGTGCGAGGGGTACTCTCATTGGATTTGTTTAAAGGACGGAACAATGAACTTAAGTAGATAATCCTAACTAGCTCTATAAGCATAGGAGAGGAAGTGGGAAGAAAGGAGAGGGAGGCTAAAAGGGAGGGAAGAAGCAATAAGAGTAAAGGGGAGTAAAATGGAGGGGAACTAAAAGAAGGAGGGGAAGGCAGCAGGAGGAGGTGGTGAAAAGTGAATACTATTGAGGGGAAGGGAGAAAGGAGAGATAAAAGCACAAATGGTGGGAAAGAAGATGGAAGGAAATACATAGATTGTAATCATAACTGTGAATGTGAATGGAATGAATTCTCCCATAAAACGGAGATGGATAGCAGAATGGATTAAAAGCCATAATCCAACAATATGCTGCTTACAAGAAACACGTTTGAAATGGGGGGTACACATAGCATAAAGGTCAAAAGATGGAGCAGAATATATTGTGCTTCAGGTGATGTAAGAAAGGCAGGAGTAGCAATCCTAATCTCAGGCAAATCAAAATCAGAAATAGATCTAATCAAAAGGGATAAGGATGGAAACTATATCCTGCTAAAAGTCACCATAGACAATGAAGCAATATCATTACTAAACATGTATGCTCCAAGTGGTATAGCATCCAGATTCTTAGAGGAAAGTTTGGGGCAGTTGAAGGAAGAAATTGACAGCAAAACTATACTAGTGGGGGACCTCAACCTCCCTCATTCTGAACTGGATAAATCTAACCTCAAAATAAAGAAGAAGGAGGTTAAGGAGGTAAATAAAATTCTAGATGCAGTAGATATGATAGATCTTTGGAGAAAACTGAATGAGAACAGAAAGAAATATACCTTTTTCTCAAGGGTACCTGTAACATTTACGAAAATTGGCCACATACTAGGACATAAAAATCTCACAATCCAGTGCAGGAAGGCAGAGATAATCAATGCATCCTTCTCAGATAATAATGCAATAAAAAGTATATGTAACAAAAGGCCATTGAAAGAAAAATCAATTGGAAACTAAATAATCTAATCCTAAAGAAGGAATGGGTTAAAGAAGAAATCATAGAAACAATCAACAACTTCATTCAAGAAAATGACAATAATGAGACAACCTACCAAATCTTATGGGATACAGCAAAAGCATTTCTTAGGGGAAGTTTTATATCTTTGAATGCCTACATAAATAAAATAGAGAAAGAGGGGATCAATGACATGGGTATACAGCTGAAAACGCTAGAAAAAGAACAAACTGAAAATCCCCAAGAAAATACCAAATTAGAAATACTGAAAATCAAAGGAGAGATTAATAAAATTGAAATTAAGAAAACTATTGAATTAATAAATAAAACCAATAATTGGTTTTATGCAAAAACTAATAAAACTGATAAATGTTTGGTCAATTTGATTTAAAAAAAGAAAGAAGAAAATCAAATTACTGATATTAAAAATGAAAGGGTGAACTCACCTTCAATGAGGAGGAAATTAAAACAATAATTAGAAATTATTTTGCCCAACTATATGCCCACAAATTCGGTAATCTAAATGAGATGGATGAATATATTAAAAAATACAAATTGCCCAGATTAACAGAAGAGGAAGTTGAATACTTAAACAACCCCATCTCAGAAATAGAAATTAAACAAGCCATCCAAGAACTCCCTAGGAAAAAATCTCCAGGACCAGATGGATTCTCATATAAATTCTACCAAACCTTTAAAGAACAGTTAATTCAAATACTGTATAGACTATTTTAGAAAATTGGGGAAGAAGTTCTTCCAAATTCTTTTTATGATACAAATATGGTTTTGATACCCAGACCAGGAAGAGACAAAACAGAGAAAGAAAACTATAGACCAATTTCTCTAAAGAATATAGATGCAAAAATTTTAAATAAGATTTTAGCAAAACGAATACAGCATCTTATCAAGAAAATAATACATTATGATCAGGTGGGTTTCATAGCAGGAATGCAGCACTGGTTCAATATTAGGAAAACTATTAGCATTATTGATCATATCAACAACAAAACTAACAAAAACCACATGATTATCTCAATAGATGCACAAAAAGCTTTCGACAAAATACAACACCCATTCCTATTAAAAACACTGGATAATATAGGAATAAAGGGAACTTTCCACAAAATTATAAGCAGTATCTACCTAAAACCTTCAGCAAGCATTATATGCAAAGGGGATAAGCTACATGCATTTCCAATAAGGTCAAGGGTGAAACAAGGATGTCCACTATCACCACTATTATTCAGTATGCTACTCGAAATGTTACTGGTAGCAATTAGACAAGATAAAGAAATTGAAGGAATAAAAATATTCAGAGAAGAAACTAAGTTATCATTCTTTGCAGATGATATGATGATATACTTAGAGAATCCAAGAGATTCAAGTAAAAAACTACTTGAAATAATAAACAACTTTGGCAAAGTTGTGGGTTACAAAATAAAGTCCCACAAATCTTCTGCATTCCTATATATTAGCAACAAAGTCCAACAGCAAGAGATAGAAAGATAAATCCCATTTAAAGCTAGAGTAGATACTATAAAATACTTAGGACTTTACCTGCCAATACAAACCCAGGGATTATGTGAACACAATTACAGGACACTTTTTGCACAAATAAAGTCAGATTTAAGTAACTAGAGAAACATCAGTTGTTCCTGGGTAGGCCGAGCTAATAGAATAAAAATGACAATTCTACCTAAATTAATTTACTTATTTTGTGTCATACCAATTAAACTATTAGATAATTATTTTCTAGAGCTGGATAAAATATTATCAAAATTCATTTGGAAAAACAAAAGCTCCAGAATATCAAAGGGACTAATGAAAAGAAATGCCAGAGAAGGTAACCTAGCACTACCAGATCTCAAATTGTATTTTAAAGCAGCAATTTTCAAAACCACTTGGTATTGGCTAAGAAACAGAGGGGTTGACAAATGGAATAGACTTGGCACCCAAGACACAGTAGGCAAGGAATATAGGAACCTCCTGTTTGATAAACGCAAACACCCCAGCTTCTGGGATAAGAACTCCCTGTTTGACAAAAATTGCTGGGAAAACTGGTTAACTGTGTGGTGGAAATTAAGCATAGACTCATGCCTGACACTGTACAAAAGAATAAGGTCTAGATGAGTACATGATTTAGGTATAAAGACTGATACCATGAATAAACTGGAGAAGCAAGTAATAGTGTATTTATCAGATTTATGGAGAAGGGAAGAATCATTTTCTAAAGAAGTGATAGAAAGCATTATGAAATGCAAAATGGATAATTTTGATTACTTTAAACTGAAAAGTTTTTGCACAACCAAACTCAATGCATCCAAAATTCGGAGGGATGTAGTAAACTGGGAAAAAAAATTTACGGCTAAGCTCGGGGATAAAGACCTCATTTCTAGAATATATAGAGAACTGATTCAAATATATAACCTCAAATATATAACCATATAAGTCATTCCCCAATTGATAAATGGTCAAAGGATATGAACAGGCAATATTCAGGGGAAGAAATTAAAGATATCTATAATCATATGAAAAAGCACTCTAAATCACTACCGATTAGAGAGATGTAACTGAATACAACTCTGAGGTACCACATCACACCTATAAGATTGGCAAATATGACAGAACAAGAAAATGATAAATGCTGGAGAGGATGTGGGAGAATTGGAACACTGATCCATTGTTGGTGAATCTGTGAGATCATCCAACCATTCTGGAGAATGATTTGGAAGTATGCCCAAAGGGTACAAAAATGTGCATACCATTTGACCCATCAATATCGCTACTAGGACTGTATCCCCAAGAGACTATAAAAATGGAAAAGGGGCCCACATGTACAAAAATATTTATAGCAGCACTCTTTGTGGTAGCCAAGAACTGGAAATCAAGGAGATGCCAATCACTTGGGTAATGGCTTAATAAATTATGGTATATGAATGTAATGGAATACTATTGCGCCATAAGAAATGATGAACAAGAAGACTTCAGGGAGCCCTGGAAGGTCTTATATGATCTGATGCTGAACGAAACGAGCAGAACTAGGAAAACTGTGTGCACAGCAATGACCACATTGTGTGAGATTTTTTTCTGGTAGACTTGGAACTTTGTAATAATACAAGAACTTACTGGAAAAAAAAATCCCAATGATGATTTTCTAACTCAAAATGCCTTCCACACTCAGAGAAAGAAATATGGAAGTCATTCGCTGTGGGTTTTAGTGTATTATGTTTTGATTTGTTATATGATTTCTTCCATTTGTTTTAGTGAGACTACATAGCATCACTATAGCGAAAATGTGCTCAATAGGAAAGTATATGTAGAACCTATACAGAATTGTATGCTGTCATGCGGAGGGAGGGGGTAGCAGGGGGAACTTGCAGGGGGATAAAGGCTTCATTTCTGGAATATATACAGAACTGAGTCAAATGTACAAGACAAGTCATACCCCAATTGATAAATGGTCAAAGGATATGATCAGGCAATTGTCAAAGGAAGAAAATAAAGATATCTATAATCATATGAAAAAATGTTCTATATCACTTGATTAGAGAGATGCATATCAAAACTGCGGTACCTCTTCACATCTATAAGATTGGCAAACATGACAGAACAGGAAAATGATAAATGTTGAAGAGGATGTGGGAGAGTTGGATGAGCTCACAACCGCACCAGCAATGAATTAATGATAACAATATGTATAAAGAAGACTTTGAAACAGTTTTTGAAAGAAAAGAAACACTGAAGCTTTGATCGAAGGAAGAACATAAAGAAAAGAGAAATACCAGATAATTACAGGAGTCATGAATCAGATAGTTAGGATCTAGAGTAAGCAAAAAGAGTAGATGAATAATGAAGAGAGTGTAAGTTTCAGAAAAGATGCTAACCTTCACTGGTATAGGAAATGTCTTCATTTGGGATTTCATATACCAAACAAAGCATAATTCAGCTTTTTTAGTAGCTCATATTCCTTAAATTGTTTGCTCAAATGTAATTATAAGATTAGAACTTCATTACTATTCAAACATGTTAGTATTATATAATGTTTATTTAATGGAAGAAAAAAGAAATAACTGATTTTAATTAATTACTTCTTTCTAAACTTTATTTTTTTTAGAAATCATGTGTGAAATCTAAGGGACATGAGGTCAAAGTACAAAGTGAAAATATATTTCATTTTTTTATTCAGACCAAATAATAGCAATGTTTTGTGGTTGTAATAATAGTTAAGACAGAAATATCAAATACATATTGGTTTTATTTAATAACACTAAAAACTTTTATATATGTATGTGTATATATATGTGTGTATATGTACACATACATATATATGTATATATATATGTGTGCCCACACATACTTGCGTAAATATGTACATATATACATAAACTAATGAGAGTGTACTAGAAATGGAACATGTTGTTAATACTGAAATACCTCAAATATTTGCAAAATATCTAGTCCACTAGTAATTATTTGGAGCCATTTATACTCAACACAATATGTAAAATTATAGTATGTGTTACATTACATTCTGTATTCTGTATGCAAACAGAAACTGTAAGCAGCCAAAATGAGAAAATGGCCGGAATAAGTGCTGGTTAAGAAAATACCTGAAAACATATAATTTCAAACCATCAGGGGAATGAATTTCATAGTTTCCTCAAGTAGTGCTTCATATCTGATACAAACAGAATAGCATCTTGTATCTCATATGCAATGTGGATTGGTGCTAGAAAAAGAATCTAAAAAGTGCATTCTTGGCTGATTTGGAGGGAAGAAGCAATGAGTACTATTTTGGTTCCCAGGTAAGGTGTTTGGCCATTGATTTAATAAAACTAAAGATAGTTACGATTAACAAACATAAATTAAGCACATACTATGTGCCAGGCATGATGAAAGCACTTCTGGTGAAAAAAAGAGGCCAGAAATTCTTGCCCTTAAGGCCTTAAGGAGCTTAAGTTGTAATGCAGATAACATGAAGCATACATATCTGTGTGTGTATGTGTGTGTGCAGAAAGCCATATACAGGAAAAATAGGAGATAATTACAGAGGGGAGACAGTAGAATTAAGATGAATTAGAGAGTGCTTCCAGTAAAAGGAGAAATTTTAATTTAAAATTAAAGGAAACTAAGGAATTTAGTAGACTGAGTAAAGAAGGGAGAGCATGCCAGGGATAGGAAACAGCCAGAGAGAATGCCCAGAGTCAAGACATGGAATGTCTTTGTCTTTGAGCTAGGAAGATAGTGATAGGGGCTTAAAGAGTACGTGTTGGAGAGCAAGGCGTAAGAAGACTGGAAAGGTAGGAGGCAGTTAGGTTGTATAAATCTTTTAATGACAAACAGAGCATTTTTTGTGGATCCTGTCTGCAGGCAAGAAGGAACTACTGAATTTTATTCAGTAGGGGCATGACATGGTCAGACTTATACTTTAGGAAAATCATTTTAGTGGTTGAAGGGAAAAATGGGATTAGAGGAGGCTGAAGCTTGAGACAGGCAGGCTATAACAGTAATCCAGGTATAAAGTGATTAGGTCCTGCAGCAGAGTAATGGCAGTGTCAGAGCAAAGACAGGATTGTAAAAGAGAGGTGCTTGAATGGTTAAATCAACAAGATTTGGTGAAAAATCTGGGAAGTATGATGAGGAATCTAGGATGTCTCCTAGATTGAAAGTCAGTAAAAGGGTAAAAATGACAGAGGGGGCAATATCTTGGATAAGATGAAATGGAATGGCGTCACTGGAGTAAGAAGAGTCATTAGCCTTGGTAATGGGAGAATTCAGGGGATTAGAATAGCAAATCATTCATTGTGGGAAGTGAATCTTTTGACTCAATTCTGGAGCTAGCTTAATTTCTACTTAGTCTAGTATATTTCTTTCTTTGGAGAAAACTTTATCCAATTATGGAAATTAGGGAAAATACTTATTACATTGTTTGAACTTAGTCTTCTATGACTGGAAACCCAGATCCCTTAACTGAGGACCTAGATTATGTTGGCTAAAGATCCAATCAGATCAAAAGATCTGATTCACCCTCAATTTTCTCACAATCATGTATCTCAAGCAATTCTGGGGTGGAGCCAAGATGGCGGAGTAGAAAGACTCACCTGTGCTAGGTCTGAAGCCACAGCCCATAGATTTCCTGTAAAAAGAACTCCTGACAAATTCTGGAACAGTGGAAGCCGCGCAGCAACACAGTGAAGGAGATTTCCGTTGCAGAGAGCCCTGAAAAACTTACCGCAAAGGTACCCCGGGACGGGAGCGAAGTCCTGCCCGGCCGAGCACTCCCCTCCCTGGCCCCGGCCACGCGGCACTGAGAGGAGCGAGCAGAGCCCTGCAGGCGTCAGGGACCTGAATCTCTGGCAGCTGTGAAGGTCCCTCCACCCACAGACGCACAGGTCAGTGAGAGAGACAGGCTGAGAGGGGAGCGGGGATCTCCGGGACTCGGACCCCCTGGGAAGCGGCCGCTGCGGCAGAGGCAGAGGCAGAGGCAGCTCAGCCAGAGACTCCCAGAGTGGGCTGGAGCTCCACCCCAGCTCCACTACAAAGGATCTCTGTATAAATCCCCTGAGGGAACTGAGCCTGAGAGGCGGCCCTGCCCCCACCTGACAACCAGCAGATAAGCCCCCATTGAAGAGCAGTCAAGCCTGCCACC
>CM053773.1:36604029-36631665 GCA_028658325.1 Potorous gilbertii
TGAAAAGAAAATTTGACTTTGAAACACAAGAATGAAGAGAAGCATGAAAAAGTAAACAGTAAAGAGAAGTTATAAGGGACTTACCAAAGTTGAACTGTTTACATTCCTACATGGAAAGACATTATTTGTAACTCTTGAAATTTTTCAGTATCTGAGTAGTTGGTGGGATCACACACACACACACACACACATAGACACACACACACACACACACACACACACACACTTGCACGTACATACAGAGACAGAGAGCATAGAGTAAATTGAGTAGGAAGGGGTCATATCTTTAAAAAATGAAGTTAAGCCGTGAGAGAGAAATGTATGGGGAGGATAGAGGGAGAAATAGAATGGGGCAAATTATCTCTCACAGAAGAGGCAGGCAGGAGACTTTTTAGTGGAGGGGAAAAGAGGGGAGATGAGAGAAAAACATGAAGTTTTCTCTCATCACATTCGACTAAAGGAAGAGATAAAATGCACACTCATTTTGGTATGAAAACCTATCTTACAATACAGGAAAGTGGGGGAGATTGGGATAAGCAGGGTGGGGGGAATGATGGAAGGGAGGGCAATGGGAGGAGGGAGCAATTTAAAGTCAGCACTCTTGGGGAGTGACAGGATCCAAAGAGAGATTAGAAGCAATGGGGGGACAGGTTAGGATGGAGGGAAATATAGTCAGTCTTACACAACACAACTATTATAGAAGTCATTTGCAAAACTACACAGATATGGCCTATATTGAATTGCCTGTCTTCCCAAGGGAATGGATGGGGAGGGAGGATTGGGGAGAAGTTGGAACTCAAAGTTTAGGAACAACAATTGAGTGTTGTTCCTGCTACTAGGAAATAAGAAATACAGGTAATGGCGAATAGAAAGTTATCTGGCCCTACAGGACAAAAGAGAAGATGGGGTAAGGGAAGGGAGGGATGAAAGAAGAGAGGGCAGATTGGTGATATGGATAATCAGAATGCTCAGTGTATTGGGGAGGGGGGAGGGTTCAAATGCGGAGAAAATTTGGAACCCAAAATCTTGTGAAAATGAATGTAAACATTTCAATAAATAAATTTATTTAATACTTAAAAATTAAATAATAATAAACACGAAATAAGTTAAGGAGGTTAATAGAGTTTTAGAAAAGTTAGATAAAATTCATTGGTGATAGAAAGGTAACTTTTTTCCATTGGTACACGGCAACTACTCAAAAATTGACCACATACTAGCAAGTTAAAACCTCACAATTGAATGCAGAAAGACAGAAATGTTAAATCCATCCTTTTGAGATCACGATGCAATAAAATTGCATGTAATAAAGGACCATGCAAAGAGATATTAAAAATTAATTGGAACCTAAATAATCTAATCCTGAAGAATGACTGGGTCAAACAAAAAATCATAGGAACAATCAAAACTCCATTAAAGAGAACAGCAATAGTGAGACAACATATCAAACTTATGGGAGGCTGGAAAAAGAGTTCTCAGGGGAAGTTTTATGTCTTTCGATGTTTACATGAATAAAATAGAGAAAGAAGGCATCAATGAATTGGGCACACAAGTGGAAAAAGCCAGAAAAGGAAAATAAAAAATTCCAGACTGAATATCAAATTAGAAGTTTGGAAAAGCAAAGGAGAGAATAATAAAATTAAAATCAGGAAAATTATTCAGCTAACAAAACTAAGACTTGGTTTCATGAAAAAGAACACAATAAAATACACAAAGTTAAGATTAGTTTGATTTTAAAAAAAGAAAGAAGAAAACTAAATTACCAGTATCAAAATGGAAAAGAGTCCATTCATGACCAACAAAGATGAAACTAAACAACAATTGGGAGCTATTTTGCCCAACTGTATGCCAATGAATTTGAAATCTTAGTGAAATGGATGAATATTTACCAAAACATAAATTGCCCAAATTAATAAAAGAGGAAATAAAGTATTTAAATAGTCACATTTCAGAAAAAGAAAGTAAAAAGCCTTCAATGTACTATTTAAGAAAACTGTCCAGGGCCAGATGAATTTACAAGTGAATTCTATCAGACGTTTAAAGAACAATTCATTCCAATATTATATAAACTATTCGGGAGAATAAACAAAGAAAAGCCTTACCAAATTCTTTTAATGCAATAACTATGGTGATTAAACCTAAAGTGGGAAGAGTCCAAGCAGAGAAATAAAATTATAGAAAAATATCTCTAATGAATATTTTAAACAGATATGTAAAATATAAAATAAACATTTTAAATAAAATATTAGCAGAGAGATTATAGCAATTTATCTTGAGGATAATACATTGTGACCAGGTAAGAATTTGTAACAAGAATGCAGGAATGGTTTAATGTAAGGGAAATTTAATATTAGGAAAATATCTATAACAAAGATAACCCAGATCTTATGATTATCTCAATAGATGCAGAAAAAAATAGATACAACACGGTACCCAATCCTGTTAAAACAGTAGAGAGCATAGAAATTAACGGTCTTCTTTAAAATGATATGTAGCATCTATCTAAGAGCATCAGCAAACATTAAATGTAATGAGGGTAAGCTAGAAGCATTTCCAACAAGATTAGGGCTGAAACAAAGATACTCATTATCACAACTGGTATTCATTAGTGTACTAGAAATGTTAGTTTTGCAATAAGAGAAGTAAAGCAATTGAATGAATTAGAATAGACAAAGAAGAAAGAAAGCTATCACTCTTTGTAGATTATATAATGGTATACTTAGAGAATACTAGAGAAACAAATAAAAATTACTTGAGATAATAAATTTAGAAAAGCTGAAGGACATAAAATAAAGTCACATAAATCATTGAACATTTCTAAATATAAATAACCAAGCCCAACATCAAGTGATAGAAAGGGAAATTCCCTTCAAAGTTACTGTAGATAGTATAACATGTTTGGGAATCTACCTGAAAAAACAAACCCAAGAAATGTATGAACACAATTACAAAACATTTTTCGCACCAATAGTCAGATCTTACCAACTGAAAAAATAACAGTTACACATGGGTAGGCTGGGCTAATGCAGCAAAAAAGACAAGTCTACCTAAATTAATTTTCTTTTTTAGTATCATATCAATCAAATTACCACAAATTATTTTATATAGCTGGAAAAAATAATAACAAAATTCTTCTAGAAGACAAAAGGTCCAAAATATAAAAGAAATTAATGAAAAGAAATACAAAGGATGATGGCCTCACCATGACAGACCTTAATTTTTATTATATAACAGCAATCATAAATACTGCTGGATTGTGGCTAAAAGGTAGTGTAGTCGATCAGTGGAATAGGTTAGGTATGCAAGACAAAATAGTCAATGACTACAGTAATCTACTGCTTGATAAATCCAAAGACTCCTGCTTCTAGAATAACAGCTCAGTATTCAATAAAAACTTCTGAGAAAATTGGAAAAGAGTATAAAAGGAGCCAGGCATAGACAAACATCTTACAACATATACCAAGATAAAGTCAAAATGGGTACATGGTTTAGGTATAAAGTTAATACTATATGCAAGTTAGGAGAGCTAGTGATAGTTCATCTGTCAGATCTATAAAGAACAGAATAATGTATAACCAAAAGAGCAATAGAGAACAGTATGAAATGCAAAATGAGTGATTCAGATTACATTAAGTTGAGAAAAGGCTTTGCACAACAAAAATAATACGATCAAGATTAGAAGGGAAACAGAAAGCTGGGTAATAATTTTTATAGTCAGTGTCTCTGATAAAGGCCTCATTTCTAAAATACATGGAGTACTGAGCTCAATTTATAAGAAAACAACTCATTTCTCAATTGATAAATGGGCAAAAGATATGAATAGGCAGTTTTTGGAGGAAGAAATTAAATCTCTCTATAGTCATATGAAAAATGCCCTAAATCACCATTGATTAGAGAAATGCAAATCAAAATAACTCTGATGTACCACATCACATCTATCAGATTGACTCACAAAACAAAAAAAGAAAAGGATAAATTTTGGAGAAGATGTGGGAAAATTGGAAAAAGAAACAATGCATTGTTTGTGGAGTTGTGAACTAATCTAAACATTCTTGATAGCAATTTGGAACTATGCTCAAAATGTTATAAAACTATGCATATCCTTTGACTCAGCAGTAACATTCCTAGGTCTGAATCCCAAAGAAATCATAAAAATATAAAAGGACCCACATGTACAAAGGTATTACAGCATCTCCCTTTGTTGTACTCAAGAACTGGAAAACAGGGGGATGGCCATCGATTGAGGAAAGACTAAACAAGTAGTGGTATATGAATGAAATTGGATAATACTGTGGTATAATAAATGATGAGTGGATGGATTTCAGAAGCATCTTGAAAGACTTAGATGAAATGATGCCAAGTGAAGTGATCAGAATTAGCAGAACAGTGTATACAGTAAGAGTCACTTTATGCAATGACTAATTTTCATAGACTTAGCTCTTCTCAGCAATATAAGTACCTAAAATAACTCCAAAAGTCTCGTAATGGAAAACGTTGTCCACATTCAGAGAAAGAACTATGGAGTCTGAATGCAGATTGAAGCATAGGATTTGATCTTTTTTTCTTTTGTTGTTTTGTTCTGTTTCTTCTTTCTCATAGTTCTTTTGATTCTAATACTTCTTTACAATATGACTAACATGAAAATATATTTTTAAAAAAGAGAACAAAGAACAAAGTAAGAAGCAAAAGATGATTAATGTGAGGAATTATGAGGAACACCTTGGAGATTTCTTCACCTGCAGGGATGAACTTCCTTTGTGTAGACATCTACTCCAGTTTTGAATGCAGAAAATATTAGAAATGTACATTAATTATGTGATGAAAGCAAATTTTGTTTTTATTCTTTCTGAAAAACACAAATATATCTTTTAAACAAATGTTAATGAAAGTCATCCACTTGAAACATTTCCAACCTATATCTCTGAAAACAGTATGAGCATTTATTGGCAGTAACAGCAACCTCAGATGTGAATTTTCTTTTCCACATAACATTCTATTTTCTCCTTAGGAAAAGAATTAAAGGCACTTCTGGGAACACAATGAGAAAAAAAATACAGACATATATACAATCAAAATTCTCTGGTAAGTTCTCTTGTACTCCGCAAGCAAAGTGCTCTATTTAGTAGTTTTGTCACACAGTGTAGTTACAAGCAGGCACCCTTTCTTCCACTCTAAAAATAAGCCCTTCACAAAAATAACTAAGAAAAAAATTTTAAAAATGGTTTAGCCACCTGTGAAGGCCAAGAGGCAAGCCTGCTCACTATTGGAAATTATTATAAAAAAGCATAACAAATGCTCTAGACCAAGTATTTTTTTTAAATTATAATTTTTAAGTTCTGAATACACATCTGCATTTTATGTTAAGAAAATCTGCATATGTCCTATTTTCACATGGACTACATAACTACATTCCAAAACGGTTTGTATCATTAGTGGTATTTCATTTTCTCCCATTGGTAAATTATATTTTGATAAAAGAAAGAAGTATATAAATTTAGGTTTCATGCAAACACAAAGATTTAATATGGATCAAAGTGTGAGCCAAACATGGAAATGTAATGAATGACCTGAGAGAGATTACTTAGCCTTCTTTTACTCCTTCTGTTTGTTACTTCAAAAAGGAAATATGAGGATTATTGAACTCAGACTTCAAGGAAATGTTACTTGATTGGTGCCCCTAATAATACAAAATTGGATTAATGCCAGCATTGCAGGTAACAGTTAAAAAAATCAAGCAAGCTTAAGTAGGTGTACACATGTACATGCTCTCATGTGCACACACACACAGTTTCAAAAATCCATATAGTCTTTATGGTAGTTCTTCTCTATTTCCCCTTCCCAGTAACTTTCCTACAAATTCTAGTTTTACCAATTCTTGCGCCAAAATCTTCTTGCAACTTCCTAATTATAATGGTGTGTAAATAGATGACCTTGTCTTTTAGAAAATTTTTTCCAGTGAATAACAAGTTTATCTAGATCTTTCTAAGATTTAAACTCTTAAACCATAGGACCAGTGATGAACTGGGAATATATTGTCCAAGAAACATCTTAGATGACCTCAAACTTGTCACCAGAATTTGAGTAGCTGGATAATGGATTTTCAGCTATACCAACACATGAAACAGAGGACCTCTCTTTTAAAATGGCAAAGTTCCAGCTGAGATATAATTATTAACCTTTACGATGGCAGATATAATTTCCTTCAAATCAAGTAAGACAATATTTGCAAATTACTTAGCACAGTCTTTGATATATAGTGTAATCTTAATGAATGATTGCTTCTTTCTCTCTGTTTTTATTGATAGTCATTTCAGTTGTGTTTAACTCTTTATGACCCCTTTTGGGGTTTTTTTGGCAAAGATATTGAAGTAGTTTGCCATTTTTTCTCCAGCTAATTTTACAGAGGAGAAATATGAGACAAATGGGATTATGTAGCATGCTCAGTGTTACACAGCTTGTAAATAACTCAGGAAGATGA
The DNA here is from genome assembly GCA_028658325.1 of Potorous gilbertii. Classification (NCBI taxonomy): domain Eukaryota; kingdom Metazoa; phylum Chordata; class Mammalia; order Diprotodontia; family Potoroidae; genus Potorous; species Potorous gilbertii. Next base: position 36,610,505 of record CM053773.1, read on the forward strand.
GTCTTCCTGCTTACGTGACACCCTACCCACTGTACCACATAGCTATGCAGAGTTTAAGCAGGCATTATCTATTATCTAGGTGAACCTCCTCATTTCACAGATAAGCAAACTGTTATAGCAACAAAGAAAGGACCAGGAATTCTGGAGCTTGGGTCAAACTTAACCAATGTTTAGGAAAAAATATTAAATTGTGATGTCACAGATCAATCCTTATCCTAGGGATGTCAAGGAATCTTGTTAACCTTATCCCTTTAATGGACATGGTATCACAAATCTTATTCCCTATACACTTCATTCCCTAAGCTCTGTGGAATAGAATTTCCTCATCCAGAGAAATGAAAAGTCTGAAGTACTCATCCCTGGGTAAAGACCACTGAAGGATTATCTACCTTAGAAATTATCCCCCTCTTTAGGGAAATTTTGATTGAATCACTGTCAACTTGGTTGCTAAAGGCCATACATGATTTGGAGGAGCAATATCTCTTCAGGGTATTTCAACCACACCTACACCTTATTCCAGTACTAACATATTAAGGACCTAGAATCTAGTTTTCTTCTCCTCCCTTAGTCAAAAGATTAACACAGGTGAGTAGTATTATTTTCCTTCATTACCCCCAGGGAAGTCAGAATCTCATACAATATCTCCAAATATTTTGAGTATCTTTAAGGATCTATATGAGGAGAATGAGTGGGAAGGCCCAGGCCTCTTGACTATAACCTGTGATGAGCCTATGAATTTTAAATGGTGCTTCAGTGCTCCTTGAATAAAATTAACGGCCTGTACTTAGCAGGTTGCTGTTTCAACCACGTCTCTCAATTCACTGTAAATGATTATAATATAGGAAACCATTATCAATAAAAAAAAAGTTGAAAAAGCAAGGAACATAATAACTTTGGTCCATAATAGATCTCCTTTCCCTTCTCAGTAGTTTGTTCACATTGTCTTAAGATTCTGCAAGTTTCAGGTGGGGTTCATGAAATTGCTTTGAATAGATATGAATTCTTTTCCCCTCTTCCTTTTCCATCCTTTATCAGTGATGAGCTAGGGAAGAATTTGACTTTGAAAGTCAAACCTTATTAAAGTTTATAATCTGATAAAGCTTTCTAATTGCCTCACCTTTGTATTGTCTGATTCAGGTTTTACTTTTTATTGAATGTTATTTTTTAAAAATTTCTTTTCCATTTCCTTTTTGAATGAAGTTGTAGCCTGTGTTGCTAATGTTTGCCTTTTATGAGTATAAACAGTGTAAAAGTATGCTTACAAATTATATTCCACCCCGTGAACTATGCAGATCTGATCAAAAGCCCTTTGCTATTAGAATTCCATAACTAAATAAGACATTGACCCATGTAGTTATAAAAAAAAAGGAAGAAAAGAAAAGTCAAGAAACATAGAGAAAAAGTGCCTGGATCATGGTGTGATGTGTAAAACACTGATCAGGAACGACTGCACTGGGCTTCCCATGCCCCCCAATCCCTGAAGAAAGGTTCTGAGAGGAGCTCACCCATAGGAAAGGGATCTCTGAGGAGTGGAATGAAGTGCAGTTATAAAGTGGTGGATAACTTTAATTTGTGAAATAGGTGAATTATTTCTTTGGTGTCTGTCGACTCTCCTTTTGAACTCTCTTATGGCTAAAAAAAGTTCAAAAAGAAAAAAAAATTGGAAATCTCTAAGTAAATATCAAAATAGAAATTATGAAAACCAAAAAAGAGATTAAGAAAATTGAAATTAATAAAATAAATGAATAAATGTAAGTAATTGTTAGTTTTCTGAAAAAGTCGGTGAAGTTTTTTAAACATTTGTTCAATTTGATTTTTTAAAAAAAGAAGAAACCAAGTTACCCATATAAAAAAATTACAAAGGTGAACTAACTTCCAATGAGGAAGAAATTGAAACAATAATTAGAAATTACTTTAGCCAACTGTATGGCAATAAATTTGACAATCTAAATTAGATGGATGATTGTTTTAAAAAAAATATAAGTGGCCCAGATTAACAGAAGTGGAAGCTGAATACTTAAATAACTCCCATCTGAGGAAAGGAATTGAACAAGGCATCAATGAACTCCCTCATAAAATATCTGCAGAGACAGATGGATTTGAAAGTGAATTCTATCAAACATTTAAAGAAAAGTTAATTCCAATATTACATAGATTATTTCGGAAAATTGCCAAAGGAGTCATAACAAATTCTTTCTATGATGTAAATATGGTTTTGATACCTAAACAGAGAAAGGTAATTAGAGACCAATTTCTCTAATGAATGTAGATGCAAAAATTTCAAATAAGATATTAGCAAAATGAATACCACAACTCATCATGAGAGTAATACATTATGATAAGGCAGGATTTATACAAGGAATTCAGGACTGGTTTAATGTTTGGAAACTTATTAGTATTCTTGATCATACGAACAACAAAACTAACAGAAACCACATGATTATAAGGATATTACAAATGCAGAAAAAACTTTTGACAAAATACAATACTCATTCCTTTTGAAAATACTGGGAAGCATAAGAATAAATGGAACTTTCCATAAAATAAGAAGCAGTATCTAAAATCATCAGCAAGCATTTCATGCTTTAGGGACAAGCAAGATGCGTTTCCAATGAGATCAGAGGTGAAACAAGGATGTCTATTATCACCACTATTATTCAATATGGTATTAGAAATGCTGTCTGTGGCAATAAGAGAAGAAAAAGAAATTGAAAGAATTAATTAGAAAAGGCAAAGGAGAAACTAATTTATGACTCTTTGTAAAAGATATGATGATGTACTTAAAGAATCCTAAAGAATCAAGTAAAAAAACTATTTGAAATAATAAACAACTTTAGCAAAGTTGCAGGTTATCAGATAAACCCAAGCAAATAATCTGCACTTCTACATCTTACTAACAAAACCCAATAGCAAGAGATAAGAGAAATCCCATTTAAACTTTTGGTTGACACTTTAAATTACCTGGGAGTCTACCTGATAAAGCAAATCCAGAGACAACATGAACACAATTACTAAAGAGTCAGATCGTAGTAAGCGGAAAAACATCAGTTGCTTATGGATAGGCCAAGCTAATATAATAAAAATGACAAATCTACCTAAATTAATTTACTTATTCAATACCATACCAATCAAACTAGCAGATAATTATTTTCTAGAGGAGATAAAATGATATCAAAATTCATCTGGAAGACCAAATGGTCCAGACTATAAAGGGAACTAATTAAAAAAAAAATACCAGGGAAGGTGACCTAGCCCTACCAGATCTCAAATTGTCTGAAAAAGTAGCAATCATCAAAATCATGTGGTACTGACTAAGAAACAAAAGGGTAGATAAGTGGAATGGGGTAGATATTAACTACATCTAGTTAATAGTTAATATACATGGCAGTCTCCTGTTTGATAAAGCCAAAGACCTCAATTTCTGGTGCAAGAACTCAATCTTCGGTAAAGATTGCTGGGAAAACTGGAAAACAGTGTGGCAGAAACTGGGCATAGACCAATGTCTGACACTGTACACAAGAATAAAGTCCAAATGGATACATGATCTATGTATAAAGATTGATACTATAAACAAACGAAGAGAGCAAGGAATAGTGAATTTGTCTGATTTCTGGAGGATGTAGAAATTTAAGTCCAAACAAAAGATAGGGAACATATGAAGGCAAAATGGATAATTTTGATTGCATTAAATTGAAAAGTTTTTGAAGAAACCATCTCAGTGCAACCAAGATTAGGAGGGAAGTAGAAAACTGGGAATGAATTTTTGCAACTAATATCTGTGACAAAGTCTTCATATACAAAATATATAGAGAACTGAGTCAAAATTACAAGAATACATATCATTTCTTAATTGATAAATGGTCAAAGTGTATGAACAGGCAGTTTTCAGAGGAAGAAATTAAAGTTATCTACAATCATATGAAAAAAATGCTCTAAATCACTCTTGTTCTCTAACAAATTTGATGCAAATCAAAACACCTCTGACGTACCACATCACACTTACGAGATCGACTAACATGACAAAACAGGAAGATGATACATGATGGAGAAGATGTGGGAGAGCTGGAGCACTAATTCATGTTTTGTGGAGTTGTAAGCTGATCCAACCAAAGCAATTTGGAATTATGCTCAAAGAACTACAAAAATATGCATACTCTTTGACCCAGCAATATCACTTCTGGGACTATCCCAAAGAGATCATAGAAATGGAAAAGAGTCCCACATACACAAAAATATTTATAGTAGCTCACTTTGTGGTGGCCAAAAATTGGAAATCAAGGGGATGCCCATCAATTGGGGAATAATAGAACAATTTATGGTACATGAATGCAATGGAATACTATTGTACTATGAGAAAAAATGAACAGGAAGACTTCCCAGAAGCCTGGAAAGACTTGTATGAGCAGATGCTGAGGGAAAGGAACAGGAGAACTTTGTACACAGTCACAACCATAGTGTACGAGGATTTTCTGTTAGACTTAGTACTTCATTGCAATGCAAAGATGTAAAAAATTTCCAGTGTACTTTTGAAGCAAAACACGTTTCAAATCCAGAGAAAGAACTATGGAATTAGATCACATGTACAAACAGGCCATTTTCTTTTGTATTACGTTTTGTTTAGTTTTATGTTTTCTTCTTTCATTTTAATTTTAATTCTTAATTCTGATTAAAAGGAATGTAAGTGTAGAACCTATATAACATCATACATTATCTCAGGGAGGGAATGAGGAGGGAAGGGGAACAAGGGGAAAGGAGTGGAAAAAAGTCTAAGATATATGGAAGTGATTGTTGAACACTGATAACAAATAAAATAATTCTATTAAAAAAGCAAAAGGAAAAAGAAGAAGAAAGAAAAAACAAAACAACAAAAAACCACAGCAAAAAAATTTGAATGGAGCAGATGGAAGCTAATGCCTTTAATAGAAACCAAGAAATTACAAAACAAAACCAAAAGAATGAAAAAAATAAAAGATCATGTAAAATATGTCATTGGAAAAACAACTTAACTGGAAAATAGGTCCAGGAGGGACAATTTAAAAACCATGGATCTATCTGAAAACCATGATCAAAAAAGAGCCTTGGCATCACTATTTATGGAATTATCAAGGAAAACTGCTCTGATATTCTAGAACCAGTAGGTAAAATAAGGATTAAAAGGATCCACTGATCATCTCCTGAAAGAGATCCAAAAAGGGAAAATTTTAGGAATATTGTAGCCAAATTCCAGAGTTTCCAGGTTAAGAAGAAGACATTGCAAGAAGCTAGAAAGAAACAATTCAAATATTTTGGAAATATAATCAGGATAATACAAGGTTTAACAACTTCTACATTAATGTATCAAAAGACTTGGAATATCATATTCCAGAAGTCAAAGAAACTAGAATTAAAACCAAGAATCACCTATCCAGCAAAATTGAGGATAGTACTTCAGGGAAAAAAATGAAATTTCAATGAAATAGAGGATTTTCAAGCATTCTTGATGAAAAGACTAGACTAGAATAGAAAATTTGACTTTTAAACACAAAAATCAAGAGAAGCATGAAAAGGTAAACAGGAATGAGAAATCATAAGGGATTTTCTAAAGTTGAACTATTTACATTCGTACATGAAAAGATAATGTTTGTAACTCTTTAAACTTTTCTCAATATTTGTGTAGTTGAGTGGGTTATACATGCACACACACACAGACACACACACACATAGACACACACACAAATACACATAGACAGAGAATACAGGTTGAGTTGAATCAGAAGAGATGACAGCCAAAAAATAAAATAAAATTAAGGAGTGAGAGAGGCAAATATTGGGAGGAGAAAGAAACAAATGGAATGAGGCAGGCTATCTCTCATAAAAGAGATAAGGAAAACATTTTTCAATAGAGGAAAAAAGGGAGAAAGTGAGAGCAGAAAAGTGAAGCTCACCACATTTAGATTGAGGAGGGAGTAGTATGCACAATCAGTCTGGTACCAAAATCTATGTTACACTACAGGAAAGTAGGGGAAAAGTGGATGTGTGGTGGGGGGATAAGAAGGGAGGACAAATAGGAGGAGGGAGTAATTAGAAGTAAACACTTTTCAGGAGGGACAAGGTCAAAAGTGAGAAAAGAAAAATGGTGGGTCAGGATAGGATGGAGGGAAATATAATTAGTCTTATACAATATGCGTATTACAGAAGTTTTTTACAAAGCTACACATATATAGCCTATATTGAGTTGCTTGTCTTCCCTGTAGGGATGAGTGGGGAGGGAGGAAGGGGGAGAAGTCGAAACTCAAAGTTTTAAGAAACAATGTTGACAATTGTTTTTGCATGCAACTGGGAAATAAGAAATATTGGTAATGAGGTGTAGAAATCCATATATTAGCAACAAACAAAATCTTCTACCAATAAAAGGTCTTCGGTTAATCTTTAAGTAGCATTACTTTTACCTTTAATTGTTTTGGCATTTGGTGAAAGGATACTATAAACCTTTCATCCCACTATTTAGTCGTTTTCATTTAAGCCTGTATTCTTTGTTTTAGCTAATTTATTTTTAGTTTTCAACATTCACTTAGACGGGACTTTGAGTTCCAAATTTTTCCTCATCTCACTCCTCCACCGACTCCAAGACATCTTGCATTCCAGTTATGCTTTCCTCCAATTTTTCCTCCCTTCTATCATTCCTTTTCCTCTATTTTCTTAGGGGGTAAGATAGAGTTCTATACTCCATTGCCTGTGGGTCATATTTCCCAGTTGCAAGTAGAAATAAATTTAATATATGTTTTTAACACTTTGAGCTCAAAATGTTTTCCCTTCCTCCCTCCCTACCCATACCTACTGAGAATTCAAGCAATTCAATATAGGTAATATATGAGTCATTATGCAAAACACTTTCATAACAGTAATGATGTAAAAGACTAACTGCTTCCCTCTGTCCAATGTTCCCCCCATTTATTCTATTCTCTCTTTTGACCCTGTCCCTCCTCAAAAGTCTTTACTTCTAAATACCTCCCTCCAATATGACCCTCATTCTATCATTACCCAGCTCCCTCTTATCCCCTTGTCTCCTACTTTACTGTCTTGTAAGGTAGATTTTCATACCAAACTGAGTGTGCATTTTATTCCCTCCTTAAGCAAAATCCAATGATTTGCTTTTTACCTCTTCCCAGCCATAGAAAAACTTTTTCTTACATGTTTGATGTGAGCGATAATTTACCCAATTCAATTCCTCCCTTTCTCCTCCCAATATATTCTTCTTTCACCTCTTACTTTTATTTTTAAATCTCAATGCTTAACATTCAATTCACCCTGTGCCCTCTCTCTTTAAGTTTGTAATTCCTCCAACTACTTTAAGATTGAGAAAAGTCTCTAGTTACAAGCATTATTCTTCCATGAAGGAATGTAAAGAGTTCAAATTTAGTAAGTCACTCATGATTTCTCTTTCCTGTTTCCCTTTTCATGCCTCTCTTGATTCCTGTGTTTGAAAGTAAAATTTTCTATTCAACACTGGTATTTTCATCAAGAATACTTGAATGTTATTCCGTCATTCCATTGAATGAGCAATTTTCACTTGAAGTTTTCCTGATTAGGAGTTTATTGGCTTCAATCCTAGATCTTCTGACTTCTGGAACATCATAACTCAAGCCCCCACCCACCCACCCAATCCCCTAATGTAGAAGCTACTAGATCTTGGATTGTCCTGATTTTATTTCCACAATACAGGAATCGTTTCTTTCCGGTTGCTTACAATATTTCCTTCTTGACTGTTAGCTATGGAATTTGACTACAGTATTCCTAGGAGTTTTCTTTTTGGGATCTCTTCCAAGAGATGATTACTGGATTAATTTTGCAATATTTTTTATTTTTTAAATTAAGTAATTTTATTTGTTTTCAGTGTTCTACAATCACTTCCATGTATCTTAGATTTCCCCCCTTCCTCCTCATGCCTCCTCCCTATCCAATCCCCTCCGGAAACGTCATAAAATTTAATATAGATTTTACACATATATTCCTATTAAATATATTTTACCTTAGTGAAGTTGGATAGAAGAATTAAAATGAATGGGAGAAACCATAAAACAAAACAAAAAAAAACAATTCAAAAGAAAATATTCTTCATTCTGAGATCGAATTCCATAGTTCTTTTTCTGGATGTGGAAGGCATTTTCCTCAATAGCCCATTGGGAATTTTTTAAGCCTTTGCATTCCAATGAAGTAATAAATCTACCAGAAAAATTCCTCGCACACTCCTCTGGTTGTTCCTGTGTACAAAGATCTCTAGGTTCTGATCCTTTCATTCAGCATCAGTTGATATATGTCTTTCCATGCCTCTCTAAAGTATTCTTGTTCATCATTTCTTATATGAAAGTAGCATTCCATTACATTCATATACTGCAACTTATTCAGTCATTCCTCAATTGATGAGCATCTCCTTGATTTCCAGTTTTTGAAAACCACAAAGAGAACTGCTATAAACACTTTTCTGCATTTCCTGTCACATGTCATAGAGACCTACATGTTGTCTCAGGGAGGGAGTGGGGAAGTAGGGGGAAAGAGAAGGGACAAGAAAAATCTAAGTTATATGGAAGTGATTGTAGAACACTGAAAACAAATGAAATAATTTTTAAAAAATTCTCTGTAAATCTAATAAATACATGATTCCTTGCTCCACTGATTTATTTATAATATTAATCTTCATGGGTTTGTCCATCCTTTGCTGATGAAGAAGAACATGCTTTTAGAGAAATGATGACATGACTTGCACTTGACTTTGTTTTGAGTGAAAGAGGGCTGTGCAGGTCACCAGCCTCACTTCTCCCCCAGAGCCAGCTGAATCCAGTGACCAAATATTCATCAGTATGCCTGGAGATGGCACAGGATGCATGGACCCATTTGGACTTTGTTCTTGTGTATTGTGACAGGAATTGCTCTATGCCTTGTTTCTGCCACACTCATCCATTTTTCCCAGCAATTTTTGTCGAACAGTGAGTTCTTATGACAGAATCTGGAATCCTTGAGTTTCTCAAAGAGTACTTTGCTATATTAATTGACAACTGTGTCTTCAATACCTAACCTATCCCACTTGTCTACTTATCTTTTTCTTAGCCAGTATAGACTGTTTTTGTAATTGCTGCTTTATAATACAATTTGAGATCTAATACAGCTAGATTCCCTTCCCTAGTATTTCTTTTTCATTAGTTCCTTTGATATTCTGGATCTTTTGTTCTTCCAGATGAATTTTGATACTAATTTTCTAGCTCTAGAAAATAATTATCTCTTAGGTTTTTGTTTTTTGTTTTATTTTTTTAGTTTGGCATTGAATAAGTAAATTAATTTAAGTAGAAATATCATTTTTATTTTATTGGCTTGACCTACCCTTGAACAACTTAATATTTTCCACATACTTGGATCTAACTTTATTCATGCAAAAAGTGTTTTATAATTCTGTTCATATATTCCTTTTGTTTGTTTTGGCAGGTACACTCCCAAATATCTTATAGTGTCTATCTTAGGTTTAAATGGGATTTCTCCTTCTGTCTCTTGTGGTTGGACTTTGTTAGTACTACAAAGAAATGCAGAAGATTTATGTGGGTTTATTTTGTAACCTGCAACTTTGCCAAAGTTGTTTATTATTTCAAGTAGTTTTGTTTTTTTTTTACATAATTCTCTGGGATTCTCTAAGAGTATCATCATGATGCAAAAAGTGGTAACTCAGTTTTTCATTTGCCTATTCTAATTCCTTCAATTTACTTTTCTTCTCTTATTGCTACAGTTAGCATTTCTAACACCATATTGAACACCAGTGGTGATAATGGACATTCTCGTTTCACCCCTGATGTTATTGGAAAAGCATCTTGCTTACCTCTATTGCATATAATGCTTGATGATAGTTTTAGGTAGATACTGCTTATTATTTTATGGAAAGTTCCATTTATTCCTTTGCTGTCTGGTGTCTTCTATAGGAATGGGTGTTGTATATTGTCAAAAGCTTTTTCTGTCTCTATTGAGATAACCATATGCTTTCTGTTAGTTTTGTGGTAGATATAATCAATAATGTTAATAGCTTTCCTGGATATGATCAATAATGTTAATAGCTTTATTAACATTGAAAGAGTCCTGCATTCCAGGTGTAAATCCTACCTGATGATAACGTATTTTTCTCATGATAAGGTGCTGTATTCTTTTTGCTAAAATTCTGTTTAAAATTTTTACATCTATATTTATTAGCGAAATTGAATTATAATTTCATTTCTCAGTTTTGTCTCTTCCTAATTTAGGTATCAGAAACGAATTGGTATAATAAAACGAACTTCTTCACTCCTCCCAAATAGTCTATACAGTACCAGAATTAACTGTTCTTTAAAAACTTGATAAACCAAAGGACCCCAGCTTCTGGGACCGGAACTCACTGACAAAAATTTCTGGAAAAACTCTTTGTGGTGGTCAAAAACTGGAAATCAAGAGGATGCCCGTTAATTAGGGAATGACTGAATAAATTATAGTATATGAATGTAATGGAATACTATTGCACTATAAGAAATGATGAACAGGAAGACTTCAGAGAGGCCTGGAAAGACTTCTATGATCTGATGCTGAGTGAAAGGGGGAGAACCAGGAGAACTCTGTGCACAGAAATGACAAGAGTGTGTGAAAGTTTTTTGTTTTGCTTGGTTTTGTTTTTTCTGATAGATTTGGAACTTCATTTAAATGTAAGGACTTAAAAAATCCCCAATTACCTTTTAAGGCAAAATGTCTTCCATACCCAGAGAATGAACTTTTGAATTCAATCACAAAATGAAGATTATTTTCTTTTCTATTATGTTTTCGTTTGTTATATGATTTATACCATTCATTTTAATTCTTCTACACAACAGGACTGTAGTTATAATGTATTTAATAGGAATATAAGTATAGAATCTATATAAAAATGCATGCCATCTCAGAGAGGGAGGGGAGATATGAGGGTGTGGAGGGGAAAAATAATCTAAGTTATATGCTAATGATTATAGAACACTGAAAACAAATAAACTTTATGTAAAATGGTTTGATAGAATTCACTTGGAAATCCATCCTGCCTTGGAGAATTTTTTCTAGGGAGTTAATTGATGACTTGTTCAGTTACATTTTCTGACGTGGGGTTATTTAAATATTCAACTTCCTATCCTGTTAAGCTCCGCAATTTATAATTTTTAAAAATAATCATCCATCTAATTTAGATTGTTGAATTTATGGGCATAAAGTTGGGCAAAGTAATTTCTAATTATTGTTTTAATTTACTCCACTTTCGAGGTGAGTTCAGTCTTTTCTTTTTTGATATTGAAAATTTGGTTTTCTTCTTTCATTTTTATAATCAACATGACCAAGGGTTTATCGATTTTACTGTTTTTTCATACAGTAAACTCTTAGTTTTACTCAATAGTTGTCTGAACTTCTTTTTTATTGAGCTAAAGAATAAAAATTTATTTACATTCATTTTCACAAAATTTTGGGTTCCAAATTTTCTCCCCATTTGTCCCTTCCCCACCCCAATACAACAAGCATTCTAATTTCTCCTATGACCAATCTACCCTCTTTCTATCATCCCTCCCTTCTCTTGTCCCCATCTTCTCTTTTGTCCCGTAAGGCCAGATAACTTTCTATTCCCCATTACCTGTATTTCTTATTTCCTAGTAGGAAGAACAATACTTTTCAGTTGTTCCTATACTTTGAGTTCCAACTTCTCCCCATCCCTTCCTCCCCATTCATTCCCTTTGGGAAGGCAGGCAATTCAATACAGGCCATGTCTGTATAGTTTCGCAAAAGACTTCCATAATAGTCGTGTTGTGTAAGACTAAATATATTTCCCTCCATCCTATCCTGCTCCCCATTGTTTCTATTCCCTTTTTTGATTAGGTTCCTCCCCAAGAGTCTTAACTTCAACTTGCTCCCTCCTCCCATTGCCCTCCCTTCCATCATCCCCTCTACACTGCTTATCTCCTTCTCCCTCAGTTTCCTGTATTGTAAGATAGGTTTTCATACCAAAATGAGTGTGCATTTTATTCCTTCCTTTAGTCGAATGTGATGAGAGTAAACTTCATGTTTTTTTTTCCTCAGCTCTCCTCTTTTTAACTCCCCAAAAAGTTTCCTGCTTGCCTCTTCTTTGAGAGATAATTTACCCGTTCCAATTCACCCTCTCTCCTCCAATTACACTTCTCTCTCACTGTTTACCTTGATTTCTTTTAAGATATGATCCCATCCTATTCAATTCACTCTGTGCTCTCTATCTGTGTGTGTGTGTGTGCATGTGTGTATGTGTGTGTGTAATCCCACCAACCACCCCGATGCTGAAAACTTTCAAGAGTTACGATTACTGTATTTCCACGGAGAAATGTAAACAGTTCAACTTTGCTAAGTCCCTTATGATTTCTCTTCGCTGCTTATTTTTCATGCTTCTTCTCATTCTTGTGTTTGAAAGTCAAATTTTCTTTTCAGCTCTGGTCTTTTCATCAAGAATGCATGGAAGTCCTCTATTTCATTGAAAGACCAAATTTTCCTCTGAAGTAGTACACTCAGTTTTGCTGGGTAGGTGATTCTTGGTTTTAGTCCTAGTTCCTTTGCCTTCTGCAATATTCTATTCCACGCCCTTTGATCCCTTAATGTAGAAGCTGCAAGATCTTGTGTTATCCTGATTGTATTTCCACAATACTGGGATTGTTTCTTTCTAGCTGTTTGAAATAATTTCTCCTTGACCTTGGAACTCTGGAATTTGGCCACAATGTTCCTAGGAGTTTCTTTTTTCGGATTTCTTTCAGGTGGTCATCAGTGGATTCATTGAATACTTACTTTGCCCTCTGGTTTTAGAATATCAGGGCAGTTTTCCTTGATAATGTCATGAAGGATGATGTCTAGGCTCTTTTTTTGATCATGGCTTTCAGTTCCATAATTTTTAAATTGTCTCTCCTGGATTTATTTTCCAGGTCAGTTTTTTTTCCAATGAGACATTTCACATTCTCTTCCATTTTTTCAATCTTTTGGTTTTGTTTTGTGATTTCTTGGTTTCTCAGAAAGTCATTAGCCTCCATTTTTTCCATTCTAATTTTGAGAGAACTATTTTCTTCAGTGAACTTTTGCGCCTCTTTTTCCTTTTGGCTAATTCTGCTTTTGAAAGCATTCTTCTCCTCATTGGCTTTTTGAACCTCTTTGGCCAGTTGAGTTAACCTATTTTTCAAGGTGTTATTTTCTTCAGCAATTTTTTGGGTCTCCTTTATCAAGGTATTGACCCGTTTTTCATGCTTCTCTTGCATCTCTGTCATTTCTCTTCCCAGTTTTTCCTGCACCTGTCTAACTTGATTTTCAAAATCCTTTTTGAGCTCTGTCATGGCCTGAGCCCACTGTATATCTATTTCAGATGTTTGGGAAAAAGTGGCCTTGACTCCTATGTCTTTCCCTGATAGTAAGCATTGTTCATCCTCATCAGAAAGGATAGGAGGAAACATCTGGTCTCCAAGAAAGTAATCTTCTATGGTCTTATTTTTTTCCCTTTTCTGGTCATTTTCTCAGCCAGTTACTTGACTTCTGAGATTCCTCTCCACCCCCAGTTAGATCTGCCCACCTAGTGCTTGGGGTCTGAGATTCAAATGTTGCTCCCCAGCCTCAGGGAATTCAACAGCAGGCCTGGCTGCTATTCAACGTGAGCTTAAGTTCTGGTCCTCAGGTCGGGGCAGGGCCGCCTCCCGGGCTCAGTTCCCTTAGGGAGTTTACACTGCAACCTTCCCTAATGTACCCAAGGTCCTGCCTGCTCCAGGAGCCTCTGGCTGCTGCTGCCTCTGCAGTTGCCTCCGGAGTGGTCCTGAGTTATGGAGACACCCTGCTCCCTTCTGTCAGCCCAGAATTCTCTCTCACTGGCCTTTGTGCCTGTGGGTGGAGGGAACTTCACAACTCCTCGAGATTCTATCCCTGAAGCCTGCTTGGATCTGCTCCTCTTGGGGCCATGTGGCCAGGGAAGGGCTAGGCTCCACTGCTGCCTGGTGCATGATGGACTTTTGGGGTCGATTTTTCAGGGCTCTCTGGAATGGAAATCTCATTCACTCCGTTGCTGTGTGGCTTCCATTGCTCCAGAATTTGTTGGGAATTCTTTTTACAGGACATTTATGGGCTGTGCATTTGGAGCTAGCATATGTGTACATTTCTACTCTGCCATCTTGACTCCTCCCCCCTATATAGGTCAGTTGTCTTAATTTCAATTTTATTAATCTCTCTTTCGGGTTTCAGTATTTATAATTTGGTATTTATTTAGGGATTTTCAATACATTTTTTCAAGCTTTTTAATCTGCCTGGGCAATTCCTTGATCTCCTCTTTCTCTATTTAATTCATGGAGGCATTCAAAGATATAAAACTTCCCCTAAGAAATGATTTTGCAGTATCCAATAAGATTTGGTAGGTTGTTTCGCTATTGTCATTCTCTTGAATGAACTTGATTATTGTTTCTATGATTTGGTGTTCCACTCATTTTTAAAGATAAGATTATTTGATTTCCAATTGATTTTGTTCTGTCTTTCTATGGCCTTTTATTGCATGTAATTTTATTGCATTATGATATGAGAAGAATGTATTCACTCTTTTTGGCTTTCTGCACTGAATTCCGAGGTTGTTATGGTCTAACACTTGGTGAAGGTATATTCCTTTCTACCCTCATTCAACTTTCTCCAGAGATCTGTCACATCTCTCTTATCCAAAGCTTTATTCACCTTCTTGACTTCTTTCTTGTTTATTTTGATGTCAAATTCATCAAGTTGAGAGAGTGTAAGGTTGTTTCCCTACTTTCACTCTCTAGAAATAGAACAGGAGAATAGTGACCAACTCTTCTCAGGTACTAACACCTCAGAAGAAATGAAAATTTACAGGCCCCTAGAAGTATCTCTGAAAACAACTGCGCAGTGCTTGGGACAGTGCACCCTCCAGCCTGGATTCAGAACCCCACTTTAATAAAGAGTTCAAAGTCAATTAATAGGTTGGAAAAAATATCAAATAATATGGGAAAATAAAACTCTGACTATAGAAGGTTAACACACTGACAAGGAAAATCTCACTACACACTCAGACGAAGAAATCCAAATCAAAGCGCCTATATCCAAAGCTCCAAGGAAAAATGTAAATTGGTCACAAGTCAAGAAAGAACTCAAAGTATTTTGAAAATCAAGTTAGAGACTTAGAGAAAAATTTGGAAGATAAATGAGAGCAATGCAAGGAAATAATGATAAAAAATATGTCAACAGCTTAGTAAAGGAAACACATACACACAAACACAAAGAAGAAAAATCACCTTTATATACACTAGACTGAA
This sequence comes from Potorous gilbertii, assembly GCA_028658325.1. Lineage (NCBI taxonomy): Eukaryota > Metazoa > Chordata > Mammalia > Diprotodontia > Potoroidae > Potorous > Potorous gilbertii. The sequence goes on from CM053773.1 coordinate 36,625,807, forward strand.
AGGTAATAGAGGTCCAAAAAGCCAATGAGAACAAGATTGACTTAAAAAGCAAAAGCAGTCAAATGGAAAAGAAATCCAACACCTCAATTAAAAAATATTTTCATAACATTCATCATGAAGTAAATGGAAGCTAATGACATTATGAGAAGTCAATATTTTGTTGACACTATATTGTCAACAAATAAATATAAAATAAAATAATAAAATTTAAAAAAAGTGAAAAACAGAAGAGAGTGTGAAATATATTATCTGAGAGAAATGACCTGGAAAATGGATGTAGGAGAGATAATTTTAAAATTACTAAACTTACTGAAAGTCATGAAAAAAGAAAGCATAGACATTATTTTTAAATAAATTATCAAGGAAAACTATCCTGATATTCGAGAACAAGAGGGTAAAACAGAAATTAAAAGAATCCACGAAACAATTTATAAAAAACATTTTTAAAAAACTGCCAGCAATCTTATAGCCATATTCCAGAATTCTCAGGTCAAGAAAAAAATATTGCAAGCAATCTTAAAGGAACAATTGAAGTATTATGGGACCATACTCAGAATAACACAAAATTTAGTATCTTCTACACTAAAGGATCAAAGGGCTTGGAACATGATGTTTGGAAGGCAAAGGAGCCTGAATCATAACTAAGCAAGAGAAACAGAGTATAATTGATCCTTTAGGGGGAAAATTGACATCCAATGAGATACAAAACTTTCAAGCATTCTTGATGAAAAGACCAGAACTGAACAAAAATTTTGACTTTCAAATACAGGACTCATGAGAAGGATAAACAGGTTACCAGAGAAGAGAAATCATTAGAAACTTAATAACAGTAAATTGCTTATGTACCAGCATGGGAAGATGATACTTGTAACTCGAAACACCTTTCTCATTATTAAGGTAGATAAGGGAAGTGTATGTGTGTTTGTGTGCGTGAGTGTGTGTACACACACACATATACAGATACACATATATATCTATATACGTACATACACATATGTATTCATATATTTATATGTATATATATTCATATATGTGTGTACATATATGCACATATGCACACATATGTACACGCGCATATATAACATATACACAGATATATGTAGATGGAGGGCATAGATGTGAATTAAATATGGAAGAATGATATCTAAAAAATAAAATTAAGGAATCATAGTGGAGTATACCTGGAAAAAGAGAAAGGGAGAGGTAGAATAGAGTCAGTTATCTCACATAAAAGAGGCAAGACAAAGTTTTACAGTGAAAGAATCATTAGAAAGAATCCACAGATCACCTCCTGAAAGAGACCGGAAAAGAGAAACTCCCAGTAATATTGTGGCCAAATCTCAGAGTTCCCATATCAAGGAGAAAATACTGCAAGCAGCTAGAAAGAAACAATTCAAGTATTGTGGAAATACAGTCAAATAACACAGGATCTGGCAGCTTCTACATTAAAGTATCAAAGGGCTTTAGACAGGATATTCTAGAAGTCAAAGGAACTGGGATTAATATCAAAAATCATCTACCCAGCAAAATTGTGTATAATACTTCAAGGGAATAAGTGGTCATTCAGTGATATAGAGGACTTTCAAGCATTCATGATGAAAAGACAAGAACTGATTAGAAAATCTGACTTTCAAACATAAGAATCAGGAGAAGCATGGAAAGGTAAACTGGTAGAGAAATCATAAAGGACTTTCTAAAGTTGAACTGTTTACATTCCTAGATGGAAAGATAATATTTGTAACTCTTGAGACTTTTTTCAGTATTTGGGTAGGTATATCTATTTACACACACACATGCGCGCACACACACATGCGCGCACATACACACACCGGTGCGCGTGTGCGCACACACATATAGATAGATGGTACAGGTTTTGTTGAATCAAAAGACATGATATCTGTAAAAAAAAACAAAATAAAATTAAGTGGTGAGAGAGGAAAATATTGGGAGGAGAACGGGAGAAATGGAATGGGGCAGATCATCAGAAATAAAAGAGATAAGAAAAAAATCTTTTTTCAATGGAGGAGAGAAGGGAGGAAGTGAGAAGGGAAAAGTGAAGTTTACTCTCTTCACATATGGCTTAAGGAGGTAATAACATGCTCACTAAATTTGGTATGAAAATCTATCTTACACTACAGGAAAGTAGAGGAGAAGGAAGTAACTAGAAGTAAACACTTTTGGGAAGGGGCAAGGTCAAATGAGAGAATAGGAAAAAAAGGGGATAGCGTATGATGGAGGGCAATATAGTTAGTATTACACAACATGACTGTCATGGAAATCTTTTAAAAAACGACACATATATAGTCTGTACTGAATTGCTTGCCTTCTTAGTGGGAATGGGTGGGGAGGGAGGGAGGGAGAGAAGTTGGAATTCAAAGTATTAGAAACGAATGTTGAGAACTATTATTGCATATAATTGGGGAATACGAAATACAGGTAATGGGGTATGGAAATTTATCTTGCCCTACGGGACAAAATAGAAGATGGGGATAACGGAAAAGTGGGATGTTATAGAAGGGAGGGTACATTGAGGTAAGGGGTAATCAGAATGCAAGGGGAGAGATGGGAAGAGAAATTGGAACTCAAAATTTTGTGGAAAAGAGTGTTGAAATCTAAAAACAAATAAATATTCTAAATTTTAAAAAAAGTGTAGAGGACTTATGATATGATATTCTGTAATATGAATGACCTGGGAATAGCACCAAGAATAACCTATATGGAAAAACTGAATATAATTCAATAAAGGTACTTTGCCTTATGGAATATCATATTCCAAGCCCCCTAATCCTTCAATGTAGAGGCTGCTAGGCCTTGCATGATCCTGACTAATTCCTCAATATTTGAATTGTTTCTTTCTGGCTGCTTGCACTATTTTCTTCTTGACCTGGTAATTCTGCGATTCTGGTCCTGGTATTGGCGCTTATGAATTCCAGTGGCATGGGGCATAGGATCTCCTGCTGTTTCCCTGAGGTAGGCCTGTCTGAGACATGCCTAGTCCTACACTGCTCTCCTTCAGGCACAGCATGTGGGACTTTCCTTGATTATTTCCCTAGCCTCCTGAGATGAGAGACTGTTTACCCCTTTGGCTGATCCCACTACAAAAGCATTTTTCTTGGTGGAGTATTCTCTGGATTTTTCAAGGTCACCAAGGGGAGAGGGAGAGCACTTACAATCTACTCTGCCATTGTGGCTCCAAGAAGATCAAGTATGTGACTTTCACACAATTATTCTGTGGGCTGATAACCCCAGGAGTGGTTCCCTGTTCTTCTCTCTCACCCAGTTCCTTTGGACTCCTTTTCTGTGCTGATATGTTTGAGGATCAGCACTGCTGCTGCATCTGATTAAGTGTCTCTATACTGGTGCAGCCTGTACACTCTGCACTCCTTGAGACCTGGGAAACAGACCCCTCTCGTTGACATTTTGGGCTGTCCTGTGCTGGAAGTGTGCCACACTCTGTCCCCCAGTGGATTCTACCACTCTAAGATGTATTCAGATAATATTTCTAGAGGTATCTGAAGAAATTTGTGGTAGAGCTAAGGTGAGTCCGAGTTCTCACTTGGGCACTTTATCAGAGTTCTTGGCAAAAGCTTTCAAGAGGGGCGGAGCAAAGATGGTGGAGTAGAAAGACTCACATATGCTAGCTCTGAACCCACAGCCCATGGATTTCCCCTAAAAAGAACTCCCAACAAATTCTGGAACAGGGGAAGCTGCACAGCAACACAGTGAAGGAGATTTCCATTCCAGAGAGCCCAGAAAAACCCATCCCAAAGGTACATCGTGCACGGCATGGGAGCGGAACCCTCCCCTGCCCTGGCCACGTGGCACTGAGAGGAGAGAGCAGATCCAAGCAGGCTTCAGGGATGGAATCTCCACCGGCCTCGGAGGTCCCTCCACCCACAGACTCACAGGTCAGTGAGAGAGATGGGCTGAGAGGGGAGCAGGGTGTCTCCAGGACTCAGGCGCAATCGGGAGGCAGCAGCAGAGGCAGCAGGCGGCCAGAGGCTCCCTGAGCAGGCAGGAGCTAAGCAGCAGCTCCATTACAGAAGGTCTCTGCATAAACCCCCTGAGGGAACAGAGCCTGGGAGGTGGCCATGCCCTGACCAGGAACCTGAATTTAATCTTACCATGAATAGCAGCCAGGCCTGCCGCCGAAAGCCCTGAGGCTGGAGAGAAGCATTTGAATCTCAGACCCCAAGCACTAGCTGGGCAGACCTAGGTGGGGGTGCAGAGGACTCTCAGAAGTCAAATAATTGGCTGAGAAAATGCCCAGAAAAGGGAAAAAAATAACATCATAGAAGGTTACTTTGTTGGGGAACAAATTATTCCAAGCTTCCTCTCTGACGAGGAAGAAAACTGCTTACCATCAGGTAAAGACATAAGAGTCAATGCCTCTGTATCCCTAACATCTGAAATAGATATCCAATGGGCTCAGGCCATGGAATAGCTCAAAAAGGATTTTGAAAATCAAGTTAGACAGGTGGAGGAAAAACTGGGAAGAGAAATGAGAGAGATGCAAGAAAAGCACGAAAAACGGGTCAGTACCTTGATATAAAAGACCCAAAAAATGCTGAAAAAATAACAACTTGAAAAATAGGCTAACTCAATTGCCAAAAGAGGTTCAAAAAGGCAATGAAGAGAAGAATATTTTCAAAAGCAGAATTAGCCAAGTGGAAAAAGAGGTGCAAAAGCTCACTGAAGAAAATAGTTCTCTCAAGATTAGAATGGAACAGGTGGAGGCTAATGACTTTCTGAGAAACCAAGAAATCACAAAACAAAACCAAAAGAATGACAAAATGGAAGAGAATGTGAAATATCTCATTGCAAAAACAACTGACCTGGAAAATAGATCCAGGACAGACAATTTAAAAATTATGGGACTACCTGAAAGCCATGATCAAAAAAAAAGCCTAGACATCATCCTTCATGAAATTATCAAGGAAAATTGCCCTTATATTCTAGAACCAGAGGGCAAAATAAGTATTCAAGGAGTCTATCGATCACCGCCTGAAAGAGAACCAAAAAGAGAAACTCCTAGTGACACTGTGGCCAAATTCCAGAGTTGCCAGGTCAAGGAGAAAATATTGCAAGCAGTATTGTGGAAATATAATCAGGTTAACACAAGATCTAGCAGCTTCTACATTAAGGGATCGAAGGGTGTGGATTAGGATATTCCAGAAGGCAAAGGAACTAGGACTAAAACCAAGAATCACCTACCCAGCAAAACTGAGTATAACACTTCAGGGGAAAAACTGGTCTTTCAATGAAATAGAGGACTTCAAGAATTCTTGATGAAAAGATGAGAGCTGAAAAGAAAATTTGACTTTCAAAAACAAGAACGAGAAGAAGCATGAAAAAGTAAACAGCAAAGAGAAGTCATAAGGCACTTAGTAAAGATGAAGTATTTACATTCCTACATGAAAAGACAATATTGGTAACTCTTGAAACCTTTCAGTATCTGGGTATTTGGTGGGATCACACACACACACACACACACACACACACACACACACGTACACACGGGCGTGCACACACATGCATACACTCTTGCACGCACACACAGAGACAGAGAGCACAGAGTGAATTGAATAGGATGGGGTCATATCTTAAAAGAAATCAAGGTAAACAGTGAGAGAGAAATGTAGTAGGAAGAAAGAGGGTGAAATGGAATGGGGTAAATTATCTCTCATAGAGGAGGCAAACAGGAGATTTTTAGTGGAGAGAAAAAGAAGAGAGATGAGAAAAAAACATGAAGTTTACTCTCATCACATTCGACTAAAGGAAGAAATAAAATGCACACTCATTTTGGTGTGAAAACCTATCTTACAGTACAGGAAAGTGGGGGAGAAGGAGATAAGCAGG
>CM053773.1:36638102-36654692 GCA_028658325.1 Potorous gilbertii
GGTACAAGGGAAGAAGGGATGATAGAAGAGAGGGCAGAATGGTGATGGGGAAATTAAAATTCCGGGTGTATTGGGGTGGGGGGAGGGGACAAATGGAGAGAAAATTTGTAACCCAAAATTTTGTGAAAATGAATGTAAAAATTAAATAATAAATTTATATTTTTTAAAAAAAGAGATTTGTATTTGAAGATTGATTTTTCTATTGAGCTCTGATCTTTATATCAAGAAGATCTGGAATTCCCTTATTTCAATGAATGTCCATCTCTTTGTCTGAAAAACTATTCTCAACTTTTCTTTGTAATAGATCTTTGGCTTTAGTCCCTGCTTCTTTGCCTTACGGAATATCATATTCCAATTCCTTTGAAATTTTCATGTAGAAGATGAGAAGTTGCAGGGTCCTGTGTGATTCTGACTGTAGCTCTCGATATTTGAATATTTTCTTTCTAGCTGCCTGTAATATTTTCTCCTTCACTTGCTAGTTCTGGAATTTTCAATGGTATTCCTGGATTTTTTTAGTTTGGGATCCCCTTTAGGAGATGAATGGTGGATTATTTCAATGATTGTTCTGCTCTCTGGATCTGGTACATCTGGGCAGTTTTCTTTGATAATTTCCTGGAAGATACTGTCCGGGCTCTTTTTTTTTAAACATGGCTTCTCTTACACGAATAATTCTTGTATTTCCTCTACTGAATCGATTTTCTAGTTCAGTTGTTTTTCCAATTAGACACTTTACATTTTTCTGTCTTTTCATTCTTTAGATTCTCTTTTATTGATTCTTCATGTCTCATAGAGTCATTAGCTTCTACTTGTCTAATTCTAATTTTTATCAGATTGTTTTCCTCAGTTATCTTTTCCATCTCCTTTTCTGTTTAATTGTGCCTTTTAAGGAGTTATTTTCTTCAGTTATTTTGGTACTTCCTTTTCCATTTGTCTAATTTTCCTTTTTAAGCAACTTTTCTCTTGAGTGAATTCTTTTTTCATATTTTTAAAATCATTGGCCATTTTTCTTCTATTTCTCTAATTTGACTTTTAAAGTCCTTCTTCAGTTCTTCCAAGCATGGTCTTTGTGCTTTTGACCAATTGGTGTTACCTTCTGAAGTTTCACGTGAAAGTACAGTCTCAATGCTGACCTCTTTGGTATTTGTGTTTTAGTCTTTTTTCCCGTATAAAAATGCTATGGTTTTTCTTTCCTGCTTTGCTTCTTACTCATGATGATGAGGCTTTGTACGTTGTAGCTTGTGGTTCTTTCAGCTAGAAACTAAAATGCTGCTGGCTACCTGATGCTTACGTTGCTGATGTGAGAAAGCAGAATTTAGGTGAATCTGTGCTGGGTTTCCCTAGGGCTGTCTTTGAGCTAGCTGTTGTTAAATGTGGGGGATGGGTAGTCTGGCTAAACAGATCTCCTCTGCTTAGCTAAAGCATAGGTAAGCTCATCAGTTTAGTGGTCCTGGTTGCACTAGTGTCTTCCCAAATCCCCTTCTGGGCTGAGACATGCCTTGGATCCTGCTCTTGACAGTTGCATGCTCTATCCCCCTGGGGCTCAGGGTTTCCTCCTGGTTTGCTGAGGTAGGTGTGTCTGGGAAAGCTCTGGTCTTGCACTGATTTCCTTCAGGCACACAGAAGGACTCTCAGCTATTTTCCTAGCCTCAAGTGCTCAGACACTGTTTTACCCTTCTACTGATCCCACTGTTCCAGGACGTTTCTAGGGAAATATTTTATGAGTCTTTCAAGGTCAACAAGGGGAATGGGAGAGCAGTTTCTGATCACTCTGCCATCTTGCCTCCTGGAAGTTCAAGTTGTTGACTTACAAACATTTGATTTTTGGGTTGATATTCTCAGCTGCTGCAGATAACTGGGGCTCTGCACTCTTACTTGCTAGGTTCTATTTGATTCCTGTCCTGGGATGATATGCGCTAGGTTTTGCAGTGAAACCTCTACCTCAGAGCACCCAGGGCTTTGTGCTCAGCCCTGCCATGAATGGAAGTGCTGTTATAGCCTGCGCATTTTGCGCTGTGAATGTTCATTTCTTAAAATCATCATTCCTGTCTTCTATAGAGGCAGATAGATATTACTTTGCATAAAGTGCTGGGGCTAGAGTCAGGAAGACCTGATTTCAAATCTGCCCTCAGATACTATTGTCTCTGTGATATTTGGCAAGTCATTAATCTTTGTCTCACTCAGTTTGCTTAGATGTAAAATAGGAATACTATCAGCACCTACCTCACATGTGAAGATCAGGTGAGTTAATTTATTAAAATACTTAACACAAGGTGGAGCATGTAGTAGGCACCATATGAGTGCTTATCACCATCTCTCCCCTCTCTTATTTAGATAACAATCATCCCACATAAAGAGTTCATATTTTCAGTTTCCTTTGAAGTCCTCTTCCCCCATCCCCTAGTAATTGGCAAAGTACAAAAAGGCATTTATTAAATGTGGTGACTAACCAGCTTTCCATTCAAGACTGGCTATTTATATAATTTTGGTTGAATACCTGGAAAATATTCTATGCAACATGATTAGATTGCAGGGGAATAGGCTAAATACCTGGCAAGAGTATCTTCTCAAAAGACACAAATTATCATTGCTTAACTTTAATCAAATAATCTTTATCATTACCTGAATTTAATTAACTTCGTGAATTTGATTAGCAGAAAATCATAAGGAACACTTTCTTTCTATGAAAATTCTCTTAAGTACACTTGAAATAAATTGTGCCTTCCAACTGAGTTGTCAGTAATCAGGCTATGTATTCCTCCCAAATAAATTGGATTCAAAATTTTAAATTAGTCAAAATTAGTTCATAAATGTAACAGAATCTCATTAGCTTTCCTTTGAAGGTACAATATTAAAGAGTTTAGCTAATAACAAAACCTAACCCTAAAACAAGGTATAGAATGAGTAAAGGGAGAAAATTTTGGTTCTGCTTCACTTACCAAGTCATAAATTAAATGAGATAACAAGTGAAAGAAATGCTTTACAAACATTAAAACACCATAAACTGGCATTTGTTTTCATTTGCAATATTAATAGATGTATAAGAAAAACTGCAGTATGTATAAGATGTATAAGAGAAAAACTGCAGTAATAGAGGAAATAATTAATTCATTAGGAAATAATGATATAAAATTGATTTTAGTCATTTTTATCATATTTCTTCTCCCACATGAAGGAATTTATAGCTCTTTCTTTAAAGATGAATGAGTTTGCAGAGACTAGTGTGCCAAGATGTTAACAGGACCAGAAATTTATGAAATATCCCATAACTCTGTTATTCTTCACATTTCTTGTCCAGTGCCTGTCTTTGTTCTTTTTTCAAATTGCTGAGTTGTCCCTCTGTAGATGACTGGTGGTAGGGTAAGGATGGTCAGTCATTTAACACACTGCATTTGACACATCTGATACAAATGACTGAAGAGGAGGGGGTCATAAATAGTAAGAGACGGGGGAGAGCTTGAAAATCCCTCAATTTGGAGCTGTGATTCCCGGATTCAAGACCTGGCTTTGTGGTTTACAACCACTAAACCTTGTGTCAAGCTTCTTTTATTCTCTTGATCTCATTTTTCATCTTTGGAAAGAGGACTAGATTTTATGATCTCTAAGTCTCCTTCTAACATTCAAAGTTAATGGAAGCAACATTTGAATTGATTGATTAATTGATGGAAATAAACGGATAGATAAAACAATATTGTTCATCATTCATTTGTGAAGGGAATGAATGATATCACAGGGTAACATCTTGACTTTCAGGTGAATTGGATTTAAGTGAGGCATTTACTCAAACTCATCAACCTCACTATCTCTTCTAAGGTCCAGTGAAAATACAAAAGTCAAGGTAACTGAAGATGGTCCAGGATGTAGTCGTTGGCATTGACATCCTTTATGTTTGGTTCTCCACAGTCCACAGTCTCTGCTCCATCTATCTTCATGGCTGTTGAAACAATTTGCTCTTGTAACAATTTGCTCGTCTGTGCTCATTCTTCTGGGAAAAGTCTTCATTTGCTTCAGGTAATCATCCCCCTAACTCACTGATGTGTTTGAAGTCTATTGGTTACCCTCAGTCTGACATCACCAAGGTGGGGACGCTGTGTAAGTTTTAGCTTTGTGGAGGCAATGATAAGAGTAGAGTAACAGGTGGACAGGAAAAGTGATTGACTATGCCTGAAAAGGGCTCAGAAAGCCCTCCACCAGCGATACTAGGTCTCCATGAACAATAAACACACTTCAAATTTAAGAAATAGATAAATGAATAGAAAAGGAATAGATAAATCAATAAAGTGCATGAGTCTTAATTTCTCATTCTCTGCTACTATTTCAGATAACCTTGATCTCTTTCCTACACCACTTTGTTTTATTACCCAAGAGACATGATGAACATGTTGTTGTTGTTTTCTTGGGCATATGGTATAATGGGAAGAATCCTTGTCTAAGAATCAGACATTCTGGGTTCAAGTTCAGACTCTGGTACAAACTACCTTGGTGACCAAATATTTTGATTTCAGTTCGATTGGCAACAACGTCTGAACCTAAGCTTGCCTACTGAGACCTTGCGGCAAGGTTTTTGGGAACCTGAGCATGACAAGGACGTCTGTAGGTGCTACAGTCACAGCAATTTCTAAAAATAATAGAGTTTATTTAATGATACTCACTGAGGCAGGAAAAAAACAATTTCGATCAAGGATGCCTTGAGGCTGTTGTTGATTATTGAATGTTCTCTAAAGATTTGTGTATTTTCCCAGAAAGCAAACTTTGTACAGATATACGAGGGTCTGATGTTCTTAAATAGCTGTGTATAAATACAGAAGACATATTAATGTACACTTGCATATATATTTCAATATATATGTTCCAAAAATAAAATATAACCAAATGTATATGGGTATGTATGCTGCGAATAGAACAAAACCACAGATTCAGATAAATTAGAACAAAGTTTATTAAGTCATCCAAACAGAGAGAAGTACTGAAATAAAGGACATTTGTCAAAATCTCTAAAAGTTACATATTTTATAGTTTTAAAAGAAAGAAGCAAGTTAAAAGTAGTTGATTGGTTAATACATGATAAGTTTTCCAAATAATGCACATGGGTTAACAAATTGTTAGATTAATCAAAATTTATTTCTCAGGAAACTAGAAATTAACTAGAATTTCCAATCATCAATCTTTTGGTATCCTCAAATTTTCTGGGACCAGTATGAACTAGGATCCTTAAGTTAATCATTGAACTAGTCTGGATTCCAAGCAATACAAGTCTTAGTTCTTGTCAATCAAGGTTAATTTTTTCACAATATAATAAACATTTTCTTACAATTTAGAAATTTATAATTTTATCTTCATTATGTATATATTAGTTTCTATATATGTACATTCATTCATTCACACATGTATACATACACAGTGGACATAATCAATCTTGAAACCAGGAAGACTTAAGTTCAATCCCTACCTCTGAAGCATACTGACTGACCCTAGATCAGCTACTTAACAGTTCTCTAAGTAATTCTTTAAGACTTTAAATTGCAAATTAGTTGTTAGCTTATATTAGTAGAAAAATATTACCTGAAATTCCTTGTATTCATGAAGTCACATGTGGAGACCCTATCCCACATATCAATTATAAATAAGTATAAGTCTATTCACATAGATATGTGCGTGTGTATATATTTGCATGTGTACATATGCATTCATTATGATTTGCTGTCACATCTGGTTAAAAGGTGAAAACTTGGGAGTATCTCTGAATTTATTTTTTTTAAATCAATATCTCTCATTTCCAATGATAAAAATTTGTTCATAATTTCATTTTTAAATTTTTGTTTATTTTTAATTTATGAGATACAACAAGCATTTCTACAACATAGTATAATAAAAAGAACAACTAGATACTTTATTCTAACCATCATATTAATTTCAACAAAATCCAGGAAAGAAATAAGCTCATTTAATTCTTTCCTTTATATCATTTAATGCCTGAACATTGCATAGTGGACTCAATACATAATATTTGGCAGATTACAAGATTGATTTTCCTTGTGAGTCTGTATGCTTGTGCCTGTGTGGACTTTTGAAATGCTATATAGAAATTTAGAAAGTTTATTGTAGTTTTTTTAACAGATTGTTTAATTCTTATGTGGACAGCTTCCTACTGCTTCATTTTAAGCTTAGGTTATATACATCTATGGAAAAATAAGTACAAGAAGATCCAACAAAAGCCGTTTAGCCATTCCATTGGATGTTTTTCACAAAATGAAAATTTCAAATGAACCTTTTTTAGAGCCTATATTTAAATGTTAAGCAGAAACCAATTGTGCTAGCATTCCATATATTTGACTGCTTATAGAATCATATTACTATAGCTAAAAAGTCAGAATGACCCCTAGAGGCCATTAAGTCTGACTCAATTATTTTACAAAGAAGAAAACTGAGGTCTAGAAGGTTTCACTAAGTTGTTCACAATCATATATGTATACATTTTTGCTAGTTTGATTGATTTACATCCATTCTTTCAAAGACAAAGCATAATTTCTGCTTTTGCTTTCTACATATTATATTCGCATCCATCTGACCTAACTTAAAAAAAAGTGTTCTTCACCCTAACCTTATCCCTTTGGCTGGTTACAAACATTCCTTCAAATGCTCGAAGAATCTGTAATTTTGTAATAAAGGTGATTCCAAGTATAGGTCCTCATGTCATCAATGAAAATTGACATCTATGATTTAGAAATTAAGGTGTAATGAGTTTATTTAAGGCATTTTTAATGGTCAAGAAAATCAACATGTCAATGCTAGTGTTATGAATCCCATGTCCAGCAATCTCCATGATGACAGACTGCCTCTATGAGTGGTACCACACTTGACAGTAATTAAATGTTTTATTGGAATCTTAACTTTTGCAACTTCAACTGACAGATTTGCTTCCCCATATGTTGTAGCAGTTAACACCTCGTTTATTAGATTTCAGTTCAGTTATGACATACTTAATTATGAATCTCAAATCAGGAAACTAAACATCCTGAAAAGTTGATACCCACAAAATTACAGAAAATATTTTGTAGAAGAAACGTAAAAAAGAAATGATTTACCCTTAAGTAGTACTTTGTCAACAATATTGTTCAAGTTATTAAAATGACTTTACAGAAAACAATTGAGCCCAATACCTAAATGTGAATATTAGCACATGTTAAGGAGATTCTGAAATTGTCCACTCTCACAACTCTTAGACACTAACAAAGGCACTTCTATTTCTTGAAAGAAGGACACATTATGTAACAGAAACAACATTGATAAAACTTGTAGTCACAGTCTGTATGTTCTGTGACTGACTGATTCAGTTCCATGTATTCTCAATGAAACATCTTAACTTACTTCTTTTGGTTTCAGTTTTCTCATATTAAACCATAATGGAGTTTTACTAGGTGGCTTCTAAGCTCCCTTCTTATTCTAGATATATGGTGAAGTAAGTATATAACACTATGACTGAAGAATGTAAAACCTGCCCACAATTCATACGTTGACTCTGGAAACAGAATTGTATGCAGGAATTAGGATGACGAGGATGATGATGATGACAATGATGACGACCATGATGATGACGACGATGAGGACAATGACAATGGTGGTGGTGAAATATTCATTCATGTCATTTGGAGTCCCCATGGACGATAGTATGCTGCTATCTCTCCAAATCTTTCTCAGTTCACATTCATTACATTATCTATCCCTCTCTTCCTCTGTCATTCCCATTTCCTTTTGCCTTCAATCCTTTCCAACACCAGCATCATTTCAAATAAGCTAGAAAGAAACAATTCTAGTATTGTGGAAATACAATAAGGATAACAAAGGATCTTGCAGCTTTAACATTAAGGGATCAAAGGATTTGAAATAGGATATTTCAGAAGTCAAAGGAACTGGGATTAACACCAAGAATCACCTATCCAGCAAATTTGAGTATAATACTTCAACTGTATAAATGGTCATTCAATAAAATAGAGGACTTTCAAGTGTTCATGATGAAAATACCAGAACTGAAGAGAAATTTTGACTTTCAAACACAAGAATCAAGAGAAGCATGAAAAGGTAAACAGGAAAGAGAAATGATAAAAGACATTCTAATGCTGAACTGTTTACATTCCTATATGGAAAGAAAATATTTATAACTCTTGAGACTTTTCTCAGTATTTGAGTAGGTGGAGGATTATACACAGATACACAAAGACACACATACACATACATATACATGCACACATACATAGAAAGAGAGGGTACAGCTTGAGTTGAACCAGAAGAGATGATATCCACAAATAAAATAAAATTAAATTAAATTAAGGGATGAGAGGAAAATATTGGTAGAAGAAAGGGAGAAATTGAATGGGGCAAGCTATCACTCAAAAAGAGATAAGAAAAATCTCACTCAATGGAGGACAAAAGAGAGGAGATAAAAAAAGTGAAGCTTATTCTCTTCACATATGGCTTACAGAGGGAATAACATGCTCAGTAAATTTGGTATGAAAATCTATTTTACACTGCAAGAAAGTAGGGGAGAAGGGGACAAGTGGGGTGAGGGGGATGATAGAAGGGAGGGCAAATGAAAAAAGGGAGCAACTAGAAGTAAACACTTTTGGGAAGGGACAAGGTCAAATGAGAGAACAGAAAAAAACCAGGGGACAGAGTAGGATGGAGGACAATATAGTCAGTCTTACACAACATGACTATCATGGAAGACTTTTGCCAAACTACATCTATATAGCCTGTATTGAATTACTTGCCTCCTCAGTGAGGATGAGTAGGGAGGGAGGGGGAGAGAGAAGTTGGAATTCAAAGTATTAGAAACGAATGTTGAGAATTAGTATTGCATGTTACTGGGAAGTCAGAAATACAGGTAATGGAATATAGAAATTTATTTTGCCTTACAAGAAAAAAGAGAAGATGGGGATAAGGGAAGGGTGGGGTGTGATAGAAGGGAGGATACATTGAGGGAAGGGGTAATCAGAATGCAAGGTATTATTGGATGGGAGAAGAGGAGAGATGGGGAGGAAAAATTGGAACACCAAATTTTGTGGAAATGAATGTCGAAATCTAAAAATAAATAAATATTTTTAAACAGTCTTCTTCTGCACTACAATTCAAAATCTTTGAATCTGTAGCATTTCACTTTCCTTATAGCCCAGTTCTCACAGCCATACATTGTTACTGGGAAAACCGTAGATTTGACTATATAGTTGTTTTTGGCAACGTGATTTCTCTGCTTTTTACTATGCAATCCAGATTTTCCATAGCTCTTTTTCCAAGGAGCAAGTGTCTATTAATTGCATGACTACAGTCACTGCCAGGAGTGATCTTAGAGCCAAAGAATATAAAATCTGGCAATTCTTCCATTTCTTCTCTCTCTATTTGACAAGAAGTGATATGGCAAGTTAACAAGGTTGTAGGACTCTTTTTTATATTAAGCTTCCAGTCAGCTTTTTCACTCTGCACTTTTACCCTCATCAAGAGGCTTCTTAATTCTTGTTCACTTTCTGCTGTCAGAGTGGAATTATCTGAATATTTGAAATTATTATTATTCCTCCTAGTAACAATAATTCTAGTTTTTGATTCATCCTTCCTGAAATTTCACAAGATACACTCTGCATATAAGTTAAATAAATAAAGTGACAATATACAGCTTGCCATATTTCTTTTCTTATCTTAAACCAATCAATTGTTCCATGTTTTGTTCTAACTGTTGCTTCTTGGCTTGCATTCAAATTCCTCAGTAGACAAAATTATCGAGTGCTCCCATCTTTTGGACAACTTGACAAATTTTGTTATGATCCACTTAGTAGAAGACTTTAGTATCATCTAAGTCAATGAAACAGAAGCAGATTTTTTTGGAACTCCCTTTTTCTTCAAAATCTAATAAATGTCAGTAATGCAGACTTTAGTTCCTCTGCATCTTTGAAAACTGACCTGTTGTTCTGGTAATTCTCCATTCATGCATTGCTGAAGTCTAGCTTGTAAAATAATAAGCATAAACTTACATTTGTGAAATGATATGTGAAATGGTATGGTATGTGAAATGATAGCAATTGTTTGATAATTTGAATATTCCTTGGCATTTTCCTTAAGGATTGATACTCAAACTCACATTTTCCAAATCAGTGGGCACTGCTGAGTTTTTTCAAATTTTCTGGCCTAAATGCAGCACTTTAATAGCATCATCTTTTAGGTTAATTGCTAATCCGTCTCAATCTTCTATATCACTGCTTCTTTACCAAAATGACACAATTCATTTAAAAATCATCATTTCCCACATAAATGCAAGGTTGAACTGGAGTCTTAGGTATTTGTGCCCAATTTAATACTCCAAACATCATCTGAAAAGAATGACTAGAAGGAAAAATCAAGCTACTACAGCTTGAAAAACCAAGATCGTGTTTGATATTCAGAACCTTGGAGTCATATTTAACTCTTTTCCCTCACTCATATCTTCACTGCCGGTAGTTGCATGATACTATTGATTCTATGTCCAAAACACTTTTGATATTGTTCCCCTCTGTCCATTAACAAAGTCACCAGCCTAGATCAGCTGCTTATATTGCCACTCTTGGGCTACTACAATTACCTCCTAAGACACCTCCCTGCTTCCATTCTCATTCAATCCATCAAAATCCATGATTAGGGGATGTAGGGAACAAGGCAAAGTTAATGACTGAAAAAGAGAAAAACTAAGAGAAAAAAATGACTTAGAAGTCAAGGGAGAAGGGAGTATACAGGAGAAAGTTTTGATCAACTATTCCAAATGCTGCAGACATGACAAGAAGCCTGAGGATCGAGAAAAGATGACAGAATTTTGAAATTGGCAAATTATTGCTGATATTGTAGTGAACAGTCTCTTGCAACATACTGTGGGACAGCAGATTAGTACAGTTAGAGACGTCGAAATTGGAAGAGAAATTATAAGTAATGAGTAGAGATGGATATTGGGAAAATAGCTTAAAGTAGTAAGAGAATCAAATTTAGCTAGACAATTTGTTCCTCTCCCCACACAGGATGTGTAGGGTGAAGGAAGGCCTGAGTGTCTTTTTATTTAATAGGAAAAGAGGAAATTAATAGGGAAAGATCAGATCAAGGTTAGTTTATCTTTTCAGGGACAAGCTGCTAGAGGAGATAGGAGGGAATCAGATCAAGAACAACAGTTGTGGGATTTTTTATCCTTAAAGTAAAAAATGGAATTGTTATTCAGGGATATAAAATAGGAGAGGAATGAAAGACTGGAAAATATTTAACCCCAGAGTAATGAATATGGATAAAACTAAAAGGCCACTCAGATGATCGGGAAAGGTAACGGAATCCAGCCTCTATGAACTTAGGTTCAAGGTGCATACACAATGTACTAAAGGATGATCAAAGAAGGCTCAGTAATGTGGCTTGAAATGAATGCCACTAAAATAAAGTATGATAAAGGAGAAGGCAAAACTACTTCACTGTGGTTTTCTTTGTTTTTTAAATTTTCTAAGGAAAAAAATATGTGGAAGAGAAAGGAAAGAATAAAGATTGCCAGTGAAAACATAAGATAAGAAGGGAAAGAATAAAAATGCCCCGATGAGTTAAAGTTGTTAGGTCCAGAAAAAGTCATTATCCAACAACCCAATGTGAGTGCTGTGTCAGTATTAGTGGTACCTGAATGGTCATGGAGAAGCCGAGAAACACTGGAGAATTGGAAAAGGGAAAATTTTAAGATGTTCAAATGAGAACCAGGGTTTGAAATTGATAAATAATGTTATTTAACTTCAACTCCTGAGCAGAGGTTTACAATGCAGTGCTGAAAAATCATTAGGTGACAATTAGAATAGGAAAGTAGAATAAGACACTGCTTCCATCAAGAATAAACAATGATCATTCAACTCATTACCTTTGTATATAGGATAACTAGAATAGATTAGGAAAATATAGGTTAAGTTTGTCTATATTTCAATAAAAGCATCTGGCAGGATTTTTCATGCTAGTCTGTGAAGAGATGCAGAGATATGGAATAGACAAGAATACAGTTAAGAAAATAAAAATTTTCAAATAGGTGCCACCCAAAGCAGTCATTAATAGTTCAATGGTAGTTTAAAAAAGAAAACAGAACTGTGGAGTAGACTATCCTATACCTACCTACAGTTGGTATTTTTGATTTTTAAAGTTTTATTGGTATATTTTGCCATGAGTCACATCAATTTTTGATATATCCCTCATCTTCGTCTTACCAAGTGAACAATTCTTTATAACAAAGATATTAAAAGAAGAAAAAAATGAAGTTAGCCACATCTGCCAATCTATGGGTATTCCATAAAATATTATGATATTTATAATGAAAGGAGTAAGGAACATTTTCTCAATAATTCTCTAGGATCAAGTCAAGAAAATATTGTTATTAATTATCATCATTATTTGTAAACATATATCCAGTTTCAATTTATTTTTCTTTCCATATTTATTGTTGTAATAAATATGTATTTGAGTTTTCAGATTCTGCTTACTTAGCATCAGTTCCCAAAATTTTTCCATGCTTCTGTGAATTCTTGAAATTATTATTATTGAGGTATAACAGTATTTCATATGTACTACAGTTGATAAGAACCTAATTTGTTTTTTCTTTCAAAAATATATCTATGAATATTTTCATGTTTATGTAGGATCTTTTATACTGAGAAATGTGTCAGGTTACAGTGCAATGAAAAGAATGACAGACCTGAAGTCCAATAGATTCATTTTCCGGAGTTTAAATCTGTCCTCAGAAACTTAATAGCTGTGTGATCCTGGGCAAATGGCTTAACCCTGTTTGCTCCAGTTCCTCATCTGTAAAATAACTTATAAAAAAAAAGAAAATGAAAAACTACAACAGTATTTGCACCAAGAAAATCCAAAATGGGGTCATGAAAAGTTAGATACAACTGAAACAAATGATATATTGTTGCAGTCTTAGGGTAATTCCAAATTTCTTCCCAGAATGATTGAACCAAATCACAGTTCTGCCAAGGGTGTATTAGTGAGTCTTTCTTGCATATTAAGACAAAGACTCTTTTATGAGATATATATTGACTTAATATCAAAACCAAAAAGGAAGTGAAGAAAGAGTACTATTGACCAATAGTTTTGATTCTGTCATAAAGCTAAATAATTGCAAAAATGATAATAAGGCAGTTGTTATAGAAGACGTTAATGTTTCTCAGAGTAGAATAAATCTAATTTATAGGTAAACAAAAAAGTAAAAGATATAACTGGACCAAATTTTGGACTGAGTAGTTTAAAAGATTCACAGGCCTTTTAAAATATAAACATTAACTAACATGCTTTTATCATAGCACAATTCATTTAAAAATAGACCATTTGTTAGGGCACATAACAATGATGATTATGAGTTCATTTTAGAGCAGAAATGTTCCATTCACCAATACAAAAAATAATAAACATAGTGAAATACAAGGCAAGATATAAGCCTATATGAAAATGCAATAAACACATACTGAACAATGAGTAATCCAAAGAACAAATCACAGAAATATTTAGAAAGTCTTTAAGGAGAATAAAAATTGAAAACATATCAAAATTTCCTAGGTACAAATAAAGTCTTCCACAAAGGAAATGCATATACAAGTGCAGACACTTGCATATACGTTATATCTATCTCTATACATATAGAGAGGACAAAGACCAAAAAAATGTTTTCAGAGTGACTGAAAAATAAGCTTACAGATTTTAAAAGGGGGATTAATGAATGACATTTGCAATTTTTGAAGTTTTATACTTAATATACATGAAATAAACACCTCAATGATAATCTTGAAAATAGAGAAGTAGATTAAAAGGAAATTAAAAAAAAACAAAAACTCTAGAATAAATGAAATTAAAACCTGATTTTTAGAATAGACAAATTGGCTTGAGAGGCCTTTCCTCAAAGATGTTAAAAACCAAATTATGAAAGGAAAGGAAAGGAACAAAGTGAGTTCACAACAAACTGGGGCTTCTTTTAAATTAGAATCTATTATATAAAATTTTATATTGTCAAAGCTGAAACAAAAAGAAAATTGTTAAATACCTAGAAAACATTAAAAATACCCTAAGTAAAATAGGATCTATAGATCTTAGATAACTCAGCATCAGAAAATGAAATTCAATAAACAGTAGCAGATGGTTGGAAGGAAGGGTCAAAATAAATTTGCATATGCATAGTATCAAATGTTGAAAAACAACTTGATACTTGTGCTTCAAAAATTATTCTCTAATATTAAAAGACTGTCAATTCCTTCTCTTTCTCAACACCTTAGGAGAGATTTGACTTCCACGAGTCCAGAGCTTTTCATATGTCTGATTCTCTTCAACATAAAAATTGATTTTACTAATTTTTCTTTGCCTTCCTCTCTTTCTTAAAACAAAACAAAATAAAACAAAATCTCGTGATATGAATATCTCTCTGAGAGGGGGAAGGAAAGAATTACAAAAGGTGGATATAAATAAAGAAGAGAACAAAACTGTTAAAATATTTTTTAAATATTCTCTAAAACCTCCAATGGTTATTTTTTCCTTTAGGATGTAAATTTTATCTTGTTGTAGGCCATCAGCAACATGGCACACATCACCCTTCACAAAATCCACATTGCAAACAAATTGATTGTTACTATCTCCTCAATTTGATACTCCATCTCCAGGTTCTATACACTTGCAAAAGTCATTCTTCATGCTTCAAGAAATCTAAACCCTATCTTCCTCTCAAAGAATCATTGTCTTCCTTCAAAGTCTCATATTAAATTTATTAATACATATGTTTTCTCTTCCCAGTAGAATTCAAACTCCTTGCTGCCAAGGTCCGTTTTACTGTTTTTTCTTTTTTTAATTAAATTATTTTATTTTTTTCAGTGTTCTGCAATCACTTCCATATATCTTAGATTTTCCCCCTTCCTCCACCTACATTCACCTCCCTCACTGAGACAGTATGCAATTTTATATACGTTCTACACATATATTCCTATGAAATACATTTGCACCTTAGTAATGTTGCATAGAAAAATTAAAATGAATGGGAGGAATCATAAAACAAAATGAAGCATAATGCAAAAAAATGATCTGTTTCATTCTGTGATCAAACTCCATATTTCTTTCTAGGGATATGGAAGGCATTTAGTCTCAAGAGTCTGTTGGGAATATTTTAAGTCCTTGCATTGCAGTGAAGTACTAAGTCTACCAGAAAAACTCCTTACACACCGTGGTTGCTGCTGTGTACAAAGTTCTCCTGGTTCTGCTCCTTTCACTTAACATCAGTTCATATAAGATTTTCCAGGCTCCTCTGACGTCTTCCTGTTCAACATTTCTTATAGCAAAATAGTATTTTGTTACATATATATGTATATATATATATATCAAAATTAATTCAGCCATTCCCCAACTGATGGCAACCTCTTGATTTCCACTTTTTGGCCACCACAAAGAGAGTTGATTTAAATATTTTTGTAGGGGGGCGGAGCCAAGATGGCGGAGTAGAAAGACTCACATTTGGTAGCTCCAAACCCACAGCCCATGGTTTTCCTGTAAAAAAAACTCCTGACAAATTCTGGAACAGTGGAAGCCGCGCAGAAACACAGTGAAGGAGATTTCTGCTGTAGAGAGCCCTGAAAAACCGACCCCAGGGGTCCATCGACCCCCAGACGGGAGAGGAGCCCTCCCCTCCCCCTGCTCTGGACACACTGCACTGAAAGGCGTGAGCAGACCCAAGCAGGCTTCAGGGACCAGAATCTCCTGTGGCCGCCAAGGTCCCTCCACCCACAGATGCACAGGTCAGTGAGAGAGACCCGCTGAGAGGGGAGCGGGGTATCTCCGGGACTCGGACCCCTTCGGGAGGCGGTGGCCAGGGCAGAGGCAGAGGCAGCTCAGCCAGAGACTCCCAGAGCAGGCAGGAGCTCCACAGCAGCTCCATTACAAAAGTTCTCTGCATAAACCCCCTGAGGGAACTGAGCCTGAGAGGCGGCCCTGCCCCCACCTGAGAACCACCAGATAACCTCCCATTGAAGAGCAGTCAGGCCTGCTGCCAAAAGCCCTGAGGCTGAGAAGCAGCATTTGAATCCCAGACCGCAAGCACTAGCTGGGCGGACCTAGGCTGGGGTGGAGAGGACTCTCAGAAGTCAAGTAACGGGCTGGGACCATTTGAATCTCAGACCCCAAGCACTAGCTGGGCGGATCTAGGCCAGGGGGTGGAGAGGACTCTCAGAAGTCACGTAACTGGCAGGGAAAATGCCCAGAAAAGGGATAAAAACTGAGACCATAGAAACTTATTTTTTTGGTGACCAGATGATTGCACCATTCTTCTCTGAGGGCGAAGAGATCTCCTTACCATCAGGTAAATATATAGGAGTCAAAGCCCCTGTATCTCAAATATGTGAAATAGATACCCCATGGGCTCAGGCCATGGAGGAGCTCAAAAAGGATTTTGAAAATCAAGTTAGACAGGTGGAGGAAAAACTGGGAAGAGAAATGAGAGAGATGCAAGAAAAGCATGAAAAACGGGTCAATACCTTAATAAAGGAGGCCCAAAAAAATGCTGAAGAAAATAGCACCTTGAAAAATAGGCTAACTCAA